>CM060482.1:2794234-3069234 GCA_030544235.1 Lepturacanthus savala | reverse complement strand
TGTTAAAGGACACTTTAGTGCATATTTTGATATTTAAAAGCACTTTAGTACACATTTAAAGGAGACTAGTGCACAATTAGACATTTTAAAGGGCACTTTAGTGCATGTTTTGTCATTTAAACACCATTTTAGTGCATGTTTAGACATTTAAAGGGGCACTTTAGTGCACATTTGGACATGTAAAGGAGACTAGTGCCCATTTAGACATTTTGAAGGGCACTTTAAATGCATATGCATATTTAGATGATCTAAATATGGATTTAGATCACCAAATCCATATTTCCAGTTATTTTGGTGAGAGTAACTTAAAAATAATGCCACAAATTACTTATAAATGACAGTAAATGACAGTTTTACAGTAACTTGCCAACACTGTGGATAAATAAACCCGTTAAACATCACTTTGGACTCTTCCTCCCACCTTCTTGTTGAACTCCATGGCTTTGTGGGCTCTGCTCTCCCTGACGCTGTCTCCGCTCTGAGATAAAACCCTCATGCTGCTGCTGAGTCGTTTCGGCCTCCTCGCCATGCTGAGGACCCCGAGGCGTAGCGGCCGACCCTGGGCCGCTTTGATCATGGCCGCCGCCGTCTCGTGGTGCTTCACCGGGATGCCGTTGACCTGCATGACGTAGTCGCCGGCCTTCAGCCCGGTGCGGCCCGCCGGGCCGTTGGGCATGCAGTCCTCCACCATGAGAGGACTGTCGCCCACGATGGTGAAGCCGAAACGGCCATCAGGGCCGGGGGTGATGTCCAGCTGAAGAAACAGAAGATTTATTAAACCCCCTCAGTGCTGTAGGTGTTGTAGATCTACTGGAGTTGCAACCAGTACCCCCTAGGATCCATTTAAGGGCCCCTGGGGGTCCCTGGACCCCACTTTGAGAACCACTGAGTAATGACTTTATGTCTTTATCTATAACCTAAAGAATTTAGGTTTTAGGGCTGCAAATAATGACTATTCTCCATTAAGCTATTGATTATTGAATCGATTAGTTGTTTGGTTCAATGGTGTAAAACATCGATCAGTGTTTCCCAAACATGAAGATTCAACTTTTTTTTGTCCAGACAAGAAAATAATCAGATTTGAGAAGCTGGAACCAGAGAATTTGGAGATTTTCTTCTTAAAAATGACTCAAATTGATTAATCAGTCATCAAAATAGTCATCGATTAATGTAATAGTTGGCAACTAATCGATTAATCAACTAATCATTGTAGCTCTAGTGAAGAATGAAGATCATCATCTCTCAAAGACTAATGTGACATCCTGATGTCCTAAAGAAATTTGATTTTAGGGCTGCAACTGACGATTCTGATTAATCTATTGAATATTAAAGCGATTAATCGATTAGTTGTTTGGTTCATTAAACAGTGTTTTTTGTCCAGACCAACAGTCCACAACCCAAAGATCATCAGTTTATTATTATAGAGACTAAAGAAACCAGGAAATAATCAGAGAAGAGAAGCTGGAACCAGAGAATTTGGATGTTTTCTTCTTGAAAAATGACTCAAATCAATTAATCAACGATTAACGTTGTTGAATAATTGTCAACTAACTGATTAATCGCCTAATTGTTATGTTAATGGGTCATATATTATAGTAATTGAGGATATAAATGAAAAATCATTTAAAAGTTTATCAGAATAGTTAGTAAAATGTAGATTCTCACCATTATAACATTAAATATATCAACTATAGCCTTTAGTCTCCAGCTAATAGTTAACATTTTTGTAACTTTTGGGATTAGAACAATGTTTTCTCTTCACTTTTGCTTCTCCACTGGTGGATTTGGATCAAATTTACACATTTTTATTGTCCAGACCAACAGTCCACAACCCAAAGATCATCAGTTTACTATTATAGAGACTAAAGAAACCAGGAAATAATCAGAGAAGAGAAGCTGGAACCAGAGAATTTGGACGTTTTCTTCTCAAATCGAATTTAAACAACTAATCGATTAATGGACTAATCGTTGCAGATCTGGTATCCGCCGTATCATCGGCCGACCTGTTCGATCCGGGACACCACTCCGATGCTGGGCGGGACGGTCTTGAGGGTCTGAGCCAGAGCGACGAGGGCCGGCGTGCTGAGGTTGGTGACGTCCTGGCCCTCGATGTCCACCACCTGGTCCCCGGGCTGCAGACCGGCCAGGAAGGCGCTGCTGCCCTCCACCACCGACAGGATGTAGCTGGGCCCGGTGCCGCCCAGCCGGAACCCAAAGGCCTCGGGCCAGTTCTGGTTGGTGGCCGGGAGGCCAAGGTCTGGAGGGGGGTGGACAGAAGGTAGCCAGGATTTATCAAATACCAAGGTCATGTACATGATATACAATATAACTGGAATACTGAGTCACATTATGACCTAAATGTCACATAATTTACTACTTATATCCATCCAAACTTCCAAATCCTAGCCTGTTGTTACGTCTTCAGAGTTAGCTAGCTTAGTGCTATCATCCACTTCCTTGTTGTCATACAGGCAATAAAAGTGCATTTAATGGATGAATAATTCTTACTATCACTAAATATGATTTAAAATATCCGTTTCACATTTTAGCCTAAGCTACATTTTCAGTAGCTTCCAGGTTAGCATCTCTATTGTCTAAACGTTGGTTGTGTTTTGTTGTTACCTTTTGATAGTTAGCTACTTTACCTCTAAAGCTAAGCTAATATTTGCTAACTTGTTCCCATGAAGCTGCACCAAAAGACTTCTACATGTGAACATGATTCAATATGCTAATGCCATGTAAAGTCACATTATTTACTACTTATATACATCCAAATGATATCCTTTTATTGATGGATAATTCATACTGTGACTGAACAGGACCTTAAAGCACTACTACTATTAGTAGCCTACAACTACTAGGCTACATTTTCAGTAGCTTCCAGGTTAGCATCTCTATTGGCTATATGTTGATGCATCTGTTAGCTACTTGACTATTTTTCCTCTTCCCCGATTGAAGTTTTGTTGTTACCTTTTGATAGTTAGCTCTAAAGCTAAGCTAATATTTGCTAACCTCTTCCCATGAAGCTGTGCTACAAACCAGTGGATTTTCTTGTTGTCCTACAATAAAAGTGCATTAAGTGGATGGATAATTCATAATGTGACTGAACATGACTTTAAAATATTTAGTGCATATCTTTTCACATTTTAGCCTAGGCTACGTTTACAGTAGCTTACCGGTTAGCATCTCTGTTGGCTATCTATTGATGCATCTGTAGGCTACTTCACGGAGTCGGTTGGTTGTTGTTACATCTTGATAGTTAGCTGCTTTAGCTTGAAAGCTAAGCTAATACATGACCGATTTGGGGGCAAAAACAACAAAAAATATCCGAAAATTCTCAAAATTGGATGTATATTTCCCCCCAATGCTAAAATCCTGCACCCTGGATGAAAATATTTAGGTATTTTTCTTAATCTCTGAACTGTCTACTTTAATTTTCTGACAGGTAACAGGTTAAAATAAGCCCCATGGGTTAATATTTAACCCTTTACTACATCTACTAAACCTGAAAAAGAAGAAGAAATTGACATAACTCTTCAAGTTAACAAACCACATAGACAAACACATTTTCTATACAATTTTGGACGAAGGAATTCAACAGGATTGTTATTTTTTGACTTGGTTTTAGGACAAAAATCCACAATAATTAACTTAAAATTCACTTAAAATGTTCCCCAATACTAAAATAATGTACCCTGGATGAAAAAGTCTTGACATTTTGATTTAATTTTGGGACAAAAATTCTCAAAATCGCACATATGGATGAAACCATTTGGTGATTTTTCTAGGTTAGCATCTCTATTAACTATCTCTTGTTGCTTCTTTAGCTACTTAACTATTATTCTCATCTTAAAATATTACTATTTTCACCTTTCCTCCTCTTTACCTGGTCATCCTCTGCCTTTTCACTGGAATAAATTATCAAATGATGATAATTAGAACATAAGAGGCTGCATAAACAAATACTATAACTATGTATTTGGCTTTTTTCAGCTTTTGGACCAAGGAATTAAATAGAATTGCTATTCTTTTTAAGACATTTTGATTTAATTTTGGGACAAAAATAACTAAAAAATCTCAAAATCGCATGTATGGATGAAACCATTTGGTGATTTTTCTAGGTTAGCATCTCTATTAACTATGTGTTGATGCTTCTTTAAATAAATATTACTATTTTCACCTTTCCTCCTCTTTACCTGGTCATCCTCTGCCTTTCTCACTGGAATAAATGCTCACTTTGATTGACGATTATTATTTGGTGTTTTCAGCTTTTTACTTAACATCAAAATTAAATACAACTTAAGGGAAAAAAAAGACCTCAATGACCCCTGACCTCTATGATTTATTAACCGCCGTGAGTTCACTCCATGAAACCTGCAGCGTTGGCTTCACTTCCTTCAGGATGTGTGTGTGTGAGTATATGTCGGAACATTCCTGATCTGGTGCAGACGAACAGGTTGCGAGCTGTGAAAATGGAGGTCAAAACCGGTTTAAATAGGGCACTTTAGGGATGGAGCCGCCTCTGTGTCGCGGCAGGGACACTGATCCATTTAACGAAGCCATAAATATAAATGGAACACATGTCGAATTGCGTTTTTTTTTTTTTTTTTTTACATTAACAGACATGTTTTTCCTCGTTCTGCCGGATGAATGACGGTGGGAGTTCTAGATCTAGCCCACGTTGAACCGCCGGCCTTCCCCTGGTCACTGGCCTCATTCTACTGCTGCACCGAGTGTCCCAACAGACTCACTTGGCTTCATCTGTCATCTCCAGCCAATTGGATGCGTCAAAGATCTATGTAGGACATTACTGCAAGTGGAATATCTCTCAAATACTAGCTCCTAATGTGGAAATAAAGCAAAAGTCTTGGAGTAGCTGTACGTCACAGATTCATTACTGGTTTTATCGAAGGAAACTTTTGCTTATTGCATGAAAATTCAGACATTTATCCATCTCTCTGCTTATAAAAGTATTAAATCTAAAAGCAGCAATGATGATGACGATTATCAGGTGTAAAAACAGAACCATTTTAGAATAAAACTATCCTGCAGGTGCATGAACAGTTGCAAACAAACCACTGGGTGATTAATCAGAGTCGTAGAAAGACTCAATTAGCGATTGAGCAAGAAACGTTGTTAAAAAAAAAAGGTATATGAGAAAGAAACGAAGAAGAAGATGCTTCAAATCTGAAAACGTAACAGTAAATCTCTTACACATGCTGAGATGATGCTCCATCATCTTTTCTCCCCAAAAAAAACAGAAATCAAGACGATGTCGTCCCCTTTTTCCTCCTCGTCGTTCTCCAGCTCTTCTCCTTTATCTCAACTCCGGTGCAATGATGGTGACACTTCAGGAAACACTGTGTGTGTGTGTGTGTGTGTGTGTGTGTGTTCTAAAGATGGTGTGCATTTACACACCTGATTCTACTAACGAAGGCAAAGTTGATCAGTGGAATCAGGTGTGTAAGTGCTGCAGCTCGACCCCTGACGTAGGGAAGATGAAAATGCACTCACAGAAATCTTTGGAGGCGCTCCGGGTCCCGGACTTGCTCTGGCGCAGGGAGAAGCGGCCCTTTCTGCTCAGGAAACGCCTCATCCTCGCCCGGCTAGCGGCGGGGCACGTTCCGGCCAGCCTCCCTTCGCCCCCTGCCCGGGGGTGGACGCAGCCCGGAGAGTGCCCAGGGACACCCGTCCGGCTGCTGCCGCTCTTACCTGGAACCTCAAACCGCCTCCAGGAGCCTCTGCTGACGGCTGACGAATCAAACGCACCTTAAAAGGTCACATCCTCTCTCTCTCTTTCTTTCTCTCTGTCTTTCTTTCTTTCTCCACCCGCCTTCCTTTACGTCTGTCAATCAATCAGAGGAACCGGCGGTAGAGAGGCGGGGGGGGGACGCCGGGCGCTCCATCCTGGGCGAGGCGGTCCAGCCTCAGCCTCGGTCCGAGCCCCTATGGCTGAGCGATGGTCTGGGAAACTGGGACACGCTCGCCTTGGTCCTGAAATGGTTCTTTGCTCGGAAAAAAGGTACCGCGAAGCCCCATTTTTCTATAAATACCTTTCCTCTCTCGCTCTCTCTCTTTCTGTCTCCCTCTATTGCTCATGTGGACTCGGGCCCTCTCTCTTGAGGGGCTGAGGGATGACCCAGAAACTCTTCTTCTGGTTATTATAGAGTCCGCGGACACGCTCAAGGTCATTGAGCGGCGGCGTTTCAGCCCGGCCAATCAGGCGGCGGTTAATTTGTCATAAAGATGCAAATGCCGCTCAAGCCGGTTTGGAGCCTCGTGGTCTTTCGCTCTCGTCCCGGTGGGTTTCTTTTGTAGCCGCCGGGTTTGTGCACTTTTCAAAAAGCAAGCCGGTATTCCCAGGATGAGCCAAGGAAATGATGAAGGGTTTGTTATTATTCTGCTGCTGCTGCTTCTCGCCGCCGCCGGAACACAATTAGGAGTTTTTAAAGATTTAAAAAAAAAAAAAAGGACCAGACGCAGTCTGAAAGACCTGGAGCAAGTGGTGGGCAGAGACTTTCTGAAGGCCAAGAGAGAAAAGGGGGGAAAGAATAGAAATAGAGCATCTTCACCACTGAAGAGGGCACTTTAGCCTTCTAGAAGGCACTTTAACAGGCTCCTAGAGGGCACTTTAGCACACGTTTTGGCTTCCAAAAGGGCTCTTTAACACGTGTTTTGCCTCCTGGAAGACAGTTTAGGACACATCTTTGGTTCATAGAGGGAGTTTAACACACATTTTGGATCCAAGAGGGCACTTTAGCACATGTTTTGGCTGCCATGAGGGCATTTTAGCAAGCCTTTTGCCTTCTAGAATGCACTTTAACAGGCTTTTTATCTCCTAGAGGGCACTTTAGCACATGTTTTGGCTTCCAAGAGGCCACCATAGCACAATTTTGCCTCCTAAAAGACACTTCAGCATGGATTTTGGCTCCTAGAGGGCACTTTAATGCACATTTTGGCTTCAAAGAGGGCACTTTTGCCTCCTAGAGGACATTTTTGGGATATTTATGTTTCATAGAGGGAGTTTAGCACATATTTTGGCTCCTAGAGGGCACTTTAGCACATGTTTTGGCTTCCAAGAGGCCACCATAGCACAATTTTGCCTCCTAGAAGGCACTTTAGCATGAATTATGGCTCCTAGAGGGCACTTTAACAGGCTTTTTATCTCCTAGAGGGCATTTTAGCAAGTGTTTTGCCTTCTAGAAAGCACTTTAACAGGCTCCCAGAGAGCACTTTAACACACATTTTGGCTTCCAAGAGGGCACTTTAGCATGTGTTTTGCCTCCTAGGGGACACTTTAGCACATGTTTTGGCTTCCAAGAGGCCACCATAGCAAGATTTTAGCTCCTAGAAGGCACTTTAGCACACATTTTAGCTCCTTGAAGGCAATTTAACACAGGTTTTGGCTCTTAGAAGGCACTTTAGCATGTATTTTATCTCACAGAGGGCACTTTAGCACACATTTTGTCTACCATGAGTGAACTTTAGCACACATTTGGACTACTAAAGGTCACTTTAGCACTTGTTTGTCTATGTCTAATAATATTAACACATAATATTAAAACAATACTAACTAATGCCTATTGCAAGGACTTAAAGGTCATGCAGCAGCCGCAGCAGCATTTCAGCCCAACCAATCAGGGGTGCCTAGAGGGCACTTTAGCATGCGTTTTGCCATGTAGAAGGCACTCTAATAGGCTTTTTAGCTCCTAGAGGGCACTTTAGCACATATTCTGGGTTATAGACAGGGTTTAGCGCACATTTTGGCTCCTAGAGGGCACTTTAGCACATGGTTTGGCTCCATGAGGGCACTTTAGCATGCATCTTGCCATCTAGAAGACACTTCATCAGGCTTTTTAGCTCCTAGACGGCACTTTAGCACACATTTTGGTTTATAGACAGGGTTTAGCACACATATTGGCTCCTAGAGGGCACCTTAGCACATGTTTTGGCTTCCAAGAGGGCACCTTAGCACATGTTTTGGCTTCCAAGAGGGCACCTTAGCACAATTTTTGCCTCCTTTCGCACACATTTTGGCTCCTAGACCCCAATGTATGATAACAGCGATGCCAGACATACTGATAAAGATGAATAAAAGCACTTTATATAGGAAAATATCATTTATTTGATGCAAATTCTGCTTGAGCAAACTGGCCACATTTCGACGTCTGGTGAATCCACAGGACTGAAACTCAGAGCAGCAACACTGTACCGTGGAGGGGGAATGAAGTCAGGGAAAAACAGGATTTGACGGCAGAAAAAGAGGCGAACGGACGAAGGTAACGACAAACTAAAAAAAAAAGCGTTCAGAGATGTTCACACATGTTTTCTTATTGAAAACCTTATAAAATTAAACTAATAATCAAGTCTTTTAAGCCACATTCACTTAAAAGTTGCGATATTAGTCCATCGATGAACAAAAAACAAAGATTCAGACAGTCCTCATGCTTGTTTTTCTCTTTAAGTTTTGTTCTGTAGCTTTAAATCTCATGAACTTTGGCCTCAGGTCTTTTATTTTGAAGGAAACTCGCCGTTAAGCGTCACACGATGACGGTCTGGATCTCCACCTCCTCCGGGGAGGTGATGACGTACTCCTCCTGCTGCTGCTGCACCACCTGCATCCCCTCCTGCACCACCTCCTCCGCCGTCACCATGGTGACGGTACCGTCGGCCGTCTCCACGGCGCCGGCGGCCGCGGCCAGCAGCGTGCCGTCGCTGATGGCGGAGGCCAGCGTCATGGCGACCTGCTCCGTGAGGCTCTCCGGCGTGGCGATGGTGATGGTGTCGCCGCAGTCGGAGATGGAGGCCGCCTCGCCGTCCAGGGACACGTTACGGACGATGATCTGGTGGCCGCCGCCGCCGGGGCCGCCGCCGCCGCCACGGGATTGGCTAACGATACGCTGGACCACCTTCATGATGTGGTTACCCATCTGGGGAATGGAAAATCCCTTTTTATTCAGAGTGGAGGGGAGATAAAAGTAAAATACTATACTATCCCATCAGAATAATGTGAAAAACCTGCCTGTCTTTACCCGTGAAGAGGGCACTTTAGCACATGTTTTACCTCCTAGAGGGCACTTTAGTACATGTTTTACCTCCTAGAGGGCACTTTAGCACATGTTTTACCTCCTAGAGGGCACTTTAGCACATGTTTTACCTCCTAGAGGGCACTTTAGCACATGTTTTACCTCCTAGAGGGCACTTTAGTACATGTTTTGCCTCCTAGAGGGCACTTTAGTACATGTTTTGCCTCCTAGAGGGCACTTTAGCACATGTTTTACCTCCTAGAGGGCACTTTAGTACATGTTTTACCTCCTAGAGGGCACTTTAGCACATGTTTTATCTCCTAGAGGGCACTTTAGCACATGTTTTACCTCCTAGAGGGCACTTTAGTACATGTTTTGCCTCCTAGAGGGCACTTTAGCACATGTTTTACCTCCTAGAGAGCACTTTAGCACATGTTCTACCTCCTAGAGGGCACTTTAGTACATGTTTTGCCTCCTAGAGGGCACTTTAGTACATGTTTTGCCTCCTAGAGGGCACTTTAGCACATGTTTTACCTCCTAGAGGGCACTTTAGTACATGTTTTGCCTCCTAGAGGGCACTTTAGCACATGTTTTGCCTCCTAGAGGGCACTTTAGTACATGTTTTGCCTCCTAGAGGGCACTTTAGCACATGTTTTACCTCCTAGAGGGCACTTTAGCACATGTTTTACCTCCTAGAGGGCACTTTAGCACATGTTTTACCTCCTAGAGGGCACATTAGCACATGTTTTACCTCCTAGAGGGCACTTTAGCACATGTTTTACCTCCTAGAGGGCACTTTAGTACATGTTTTACCTCCTAGAGGACACTTTAGCACATGTTTTGCCTCCTAGAGGGCACTTTAGCACATGTTTTGCCTCCTAGAGGGCACTTTAGCACATGTTTTGCCTCCTAGAGGGCACTTTAGCACATGTTTTGCCTCCTAGAGGGCACTTTAGCACATGTTTTGCCTCCTAGAGGGCACTTTAGCACATGTTTTGCCTCCTAGAGGGCACTTTAGCACATGTTTTGCCTCCTAGAGGTCACTTTAGCACATGTTTTGCCTCCTAGAGGGCACTTTAGCACATCTTTTGCCTCCTAGAGGGCACTTTAGCATACATTTTGACTCCTAGAGGGCACTTTAGCACAAGTTTTGGCTGCCATTAAGGTATTCTAACTCCCATGAGGGCACTTTAGGGTATGTTTTGCTTCCAAGAGGGCACTTTAGCACATTTCAGCACAAGTTTTGGCTGCCATGAGGGCACTGTAACATGCTTTTTAACTCCCAAGAGGGCACTTTAGGACATGTTTTGTGTTTTTGGCTCAGAGAGGGCACTTCAGCACATGTTTTACCTCCTAGAGGACACTTTAGCACATGTTTTGCCTCCTAGAGGGCACTTTAGCACATGTTTTGCCTCCTAGAGGGCACTTTAGCACATGTTTTGCCTCCTAGAGGGCACTTTAGCACATGTTTTGCCTCCTAGAGGGCACTTTAGCACATGTTTTGCCTCCTAGAGGGCACTTTAGCACATGTTTTGCCTCCTAGAGGGCACTTTAGCACATGTTTTGCCTCCTAGAGGTCACTTTAGCACATGTTTTGCCTCCTAGAGGGCACTTTAGCACATCTTTTGCCTCCTAGAGGGCACTTTAGCATACATTTTGACTCCTAGAGGGCACTTTAGCACAAGTTTTGGCTGCCATTAAGGTATTCTAACTCCCATGAGGGCACTTTAGGGTATGTTTTGCTTCCAAGAGGGCACTTTAGCACATTTCAGCACAAGTTTTGGCTGCCATGAAGGCACTGTAATATGCTTTTTAACTCTCAAGAGGGCACTTTAGCACGTTTAGCATTTTGGCTCCGAGAGGGCACTTTAGCATGTTTTGTCTGCCACAAGAACACTTTAGCTTACATTTAGACTTTTTACACATTTTGCACAAGTTTTAGCTGCCATGAAGGCACTGTAACATGCATTTTAACTCCCAAGAGGGCACTTTAGGACATGTTTTGTTTCCTAGAGGACACTTCACTATGTGTTTTGGCTCCTAGAGAACACTTTAGCACATGTTTTGGCTCCTAGAGGGCACTTTAGCACATGTTTTGGCTTCCAAGAGGCCACCATAGCACAATTTTGGCTCCTAGAGGGCACTTTAGCATGCGTTTTGCCTTCTAGAGGGCATTTTAGTAAGCGTTTTGCCTTCTAAAAGGCACTTTAACAGTCTCCAAGAGGCCACTTTAGCACACATTTTGGCTTTCAAGAGGGCACTTTAGCAAAGGTTTTACCTCCTATAGGGAACTTTAGCATATTTTGGACATTTTCATTTCATACACACTGTATTTGTGGTGTAATTGTTGAGTCTAATGAAGCTGAACTAATTACCACGAATAAACAGATTTAAAAAGAAAAGCTTTTGTTTTCCAGTTGACAAACATTTAGTCTTTTTCAGGATTAATTTGAACTAATTATCCATGAAAATCAGCAGATTTCTCCTCATCAGTTCACTGACATATTCCATTTAACCACTTAAACTCCAGGTCTATTCTTGTTTTCCTTCTATAAACGATAATAAATATGACTTAGTGGGAGAAATAGATGGATTTGTTTGTTTTTTCTGCTCCATTTCCCCTGTAAAAACCATAAAAATATCATAAAATACATATATAACACAGCACTTTATGTTTTATTTCCTGTGCAGCCTCAGTATTAAAGGAACAGAGAGTTTCTGGGAGTTTGTTCCAGTTAAATGGAGCAAAAACTAAAAGTTTTACATCCCCACACCCCAGGGTACGTTGGAGAGTAGGAAAAACAGCTAAATGAAGCTGTGAAACTGTTGCAGGGCAGGTTTTCTTTAGAAAAATGATATTTAGATGTTGTGAACAGTATCAGAAGTGGCAGAAATGTTGTGAAATATGAGGCTGGTGTGTTTACTGACCTCGTTCTGTCCGTCTTGGATCAGTGTGACCTCCTCCTCCTGGACCTGTTCCTCAGTTTGAGTCTGAAATATACGACAGAAGCTGATTAAATTAATAAAATAGCTACTGGCTGACGTTTAAACAACAATAAAATAATAAATATACACATGAAATGGATAAATCTGTCAAAATTTGATGTTAACTACTTAAATTCCAGGTTTATTTATCGGTTTTGCTGCTATAAATGATAATAAATGGACTTAAACCTGGTTTTAAAAGAATCTACAACATGATAAATATCTATAATTGTGTTTTATTACAGATAAAATACTTTATTTGAAACGTAAAACAAGACCAAACTGACCCAAATCAGGAAAAAAACCTTGAAATATCACTGCAAAGTTACTGATTATTAATAAATAAAATAAATAAAAGACATTAAAAATGAATTTATTTAAAAAGATGATAAAAAAAATGTTAAAATATGAAAAAAAATGTGTTAAAACATTTAAAATAGATGATGAAAACATACAGATGATAAAACAGTCTGATTCTGATTGATTTTATAAGTTTAAAAATGTGTTAAAAATACAGATATTTAAAATCTATAATTGTTCTACAGATAAGAAAACTTTATTTAAAACATAAACAAGAACAAACTGACCCAAATCAGGAACAAAACACTTAAAATTAGCTAAAATATCACTGATTTATAAGATTAGAGGTCAAAGGTCAATTATTTGTCCATAAAATCCTATAAATCCCACTGAGGATCATTATAGAACATGAAGAATATATTCTGTAAGATGTTTATTATAAAGGAGACAATTAAATTAAATATGTAAATAGTCTCTACTACTGATATTCTATTAAACTATGTTCTTATTGTATTGATGATGTGGATATTGATGATATATATTGATGCTGGAACAGTAATAAAACACTTTATTTATGTTGGAGCTGAGGTTTAATACTGGGATTAATTAATAAAACTCAAAGCTGAACCTGTTTTTGGAGTTTTAGGATTTTAACAGGTTAAACTAAAGTCAAATATTTAGTGTAATTGATTATTTTAGTCTTTTTAAGTCGTGTTTTTATTCGTTTTAGTGCAATAACCTGAATTAAATTATGATTAACACCTGTCATGTCAGTTTATATATAGATATATATTAATATATAACAGTAACAGTTGTTTAATTTAATGTAACAGAGCAAATAAAGTTAGAATATTACAGAAACAAATCTAAAATTCAATCTCTCGCCTGAGTTTTCCAGTTTTCCAGTGAATATCATCTTGAGTTGATGAGTTATTAACCCAAATAATCCAGGAATCATTAGTCTAATGTCTGATCAGAACTAGAACCGGTGCAGTTTTACAGGAGTTTTCTTTAATAGATCAATAATTGATCCATAATTGTAGCAGGAAATAAGAGAACATCATCAGCATATACAGAGATAAATGACTGAATGTTGGATATTGATGATATATATTAATATATAACAGTAACATTGGGTTTTACTACAGATAAAACACTTTATTTAGTGGAGCTGAGGTTTAATACTGGGATTAATGGATAAAACTCAATGATGAACCTGGAATATTTAACATGATCGATTACTTTAGTCTTTTTAAGTCGTGTTTTTATTCGTTTTAGTGCAATAACCTGAATTAAATTATGATTAACACCTGTCATGTCAGTTTATATATAGATATATATTAATATATAACAGTAACATTGGGTTTTACTACAGATAAAACACTTTATTTAGTGGAGCTGAGGTTTAATACTGGGATTAATGGATAAAACTCTAAGCTGCAGCTGTTTTCACCTTGATGATATACTCCTGAGTATCCGCCACCACTGAGGAGAACTCCACCAGGACGGCGTGAGGATCCTCTGAGATGATGGCGGCTGCAGCAGCAGCAGCGATGTTGTCGGCCTCCTCCTCCTCCCTCACCTCCACCTGCTCCTCACTGGACTCCTCCTTATGGCAGCCTCCTGGAGGAAACAAGAAGAAGAAGAAGGAGGAAAAAACGCTGGTTTTATGATGCAAAACTCATTTTTAGACCTTTAGAATCTTAATTTTAAATACGTTGTGAGCTGTTTTTCATGTTGAATGTTTTATGTAAAGAAAGAACAATTAATTGATTAGATTCCAACTATTGTGATAATTAGATTAATTAGATTAATGTCTAAATTCTCTGGTTCCAGCTTCTCTTCTCTGGTTATTTTAGGTTGAATCTTCAGCTTTGGTGAAGATTTTACATCATTTTATGAACCAAAATATTAATTAATTCATGTTTTCAGTCATCGATAGATTAATTATTAGATATTTTATATATTGTTGGCTTTTTATAGATATATAGATTAGTATTTTATATATGGTTTTAACTTAAAATTGACGAAAATCAAGATATTTCTACTAGATATTGCATTAATTGTACCAAAAATAATGTTTTTTCATAAATTACTTCATTTTTCCACTTGTATAGTGGCTGATTGTGACTAGAGCTGCAATGATTATTAGATTAATCGATTAGTTGCCAACTATTATATTAGTAAATAATTATTTTATTACTCAATTAATCAATTTGAGCCATTTTTAAGTAGAAAATGTCTAAATTCTCTGGTTCCAGCTTCTCTTCTCTGGTTATTTCCTGGTTTATTTAGTCTCTATAATAATAAACTGGTTATTTTTAGACATTTTAGGTTGAATCTTCAGCTTTGGTGAAGATTTTACATCATTTTATGAACCAAACTATTAATTAATTCATGTTTTCAGTCATCAATAGATTAATTATTAGATATTTTATATATTGTTGGCTTTTTATAAATACATAGATTAGTATTTTATAGATAGTTTTATCTTAAAATTGACCAAAATCAAGATATTTCTACTAGATATTGCATTAATTGTACCAAAAATAATGTTTTTTCATAAATTACTTCATTTTTCCACTTGTATAGTGGCTGATTGTGACTAGAGCTGCAACAATTATTAGATTAATCGATTAGTTGCCAACTATTACATTAATCAATAATTATTTTATTACTCAATTAATCAATTTGAGCCATTTTTAAGTAGAAAATGTTTAAATTCTCTGGTTCCAGCTTCTCTTCTCTGGTTATTTCCTGGTTTCTTTAGTCTCTATAATAATAAACTGGTTATTTTTAGACATTTTAGGTTGAATCTTCAGCTTTGGTGAAGATTTTACATCATTTTATATGAACCAAACTATTAATTAATTCATGTTTTCAGTCATCAATAGATTAATTATTAGATATTTTATATATTGTTGGCTTTTTATAAATATATAGATTAGTATTTTATATATAGTTTTATCTTAAAATTTACCAAAATCAAGATATTTCTACTAGATATTGCATTAATTGTACCAAAAATAATGTTTTTTCATTAATTAGACTTAATTTTTCTACTTGTATAGTGGCTGATTGTGACTAGAGCTGCAATGATTATTAGATTAATCGATTAGTTGCCAACTATTATATTAGTAAATAATTATTTTATTACTCAATTAATCAATTTGAGCCATTTTTAAGTAGAAAATGTCTAAATTCTCTGGTTCCAGCTTCTCTTCTCTGGTTATTTCCTGGTTTATTTAGTCTCTATAATAATAAACTGGTTATTTTTAGACATTTTAGGTTGAATCTTCAGCTTTGGTGAAGATTTTACATCATTTTATGAACCAAACTATTAATTAATTCATGTTTTCAGTCATCAATAGATTAATTATTAGATATTTTATATATTGTTGGCTTTTTATAAATACATAGATTAGTATTTTATAGATAGTTTTATCTTAAAATTGACCAAAATCAAGATATTTCTACTAGATATTGCATTAATTGTACCAAAAATAATGTTTTTTCATAAATTACTTCATTTTTCCACTTGTATAGTGGCTGATTGTGACTAGAGCTGCAACAATTATTAGATTAATCGATTAGTTGCCAACTATTACATTAATCAATAATTATTTTATTACTCAATTAATCAATTTGAGCCATTTTTAAGTAGAAAATGTTTAAATTCTCTGGTTCCAGCTTCTCTTCTCTGGTTATTTCCTGGTTTCTTTAGTCTCTATAATAATAAACTGGTTATTTTTAGACATTTTAGGTTGAATCTTCAGCTTTGGTGAAGATTTTACATCATTTTATATGAACCAAACTATTAATTAATTCATGTTTTCAGTCATCAATAGATTAATTATTAGATATTTTATATATTGTTGGCTTTTTATAAATATATAGATTAGTATTTTATATATAGTTTTATCTTAAAATTTACCAAAATCAAGATATTTCTACTAGATATTGCATTAATTGTACCAAAAATAATGTTTTTTCATTAATTAGACTTAATTTTTCTACTTGTATAGTGGCTGATTGTGACTAGAGCTGCAATGATTATTAGATTAATCGATTAGTTGCCAACTATTATATTAGTAAATAATTATTTTATTACTCAATTAATCAATTTGAGCCATTTTTAAGTAGAAAATGTCTAAATTCTCTGGTTCCAGCTTCTCTTCTCTGGTTATTTCCTGGTTTATTTAGTCTCTATAATAATAAACTGGTTATTTTTAGACATTTTAGGTTGAATCTTCAGCTTTGGTGAAGATTTTACATCATTTTATGAACCAAACTATTAATTAATTCATGTTTTCAGTCATCAATAGATTAATTATTAGATATTTTATATATTGTTGGCTTTTTATAAATACATAGATTAGTATTTTATAGATAGTTTTATCTTAAAATTGACCAAAATCAAGATATTTCTACTAGATATTGCATTAATTGTACCAAAAATAATGTTTTTTCATAAATTACTTCATTTTTCCACTTGTATAGTGGCTGATTGTGACTAGAGCTGCAACAATTATTAGATTAATCGATTAGTTGCCAACTATTACATTAATCAATAATTATTTTATTACTCAATTAATCAATTTGAGCCATTTTTAAGTAGAAAATGTTTAAATTCTCTGGTTCCAGCTTCTCTTCTCTGGTTATTTCCTGGTTTCTTTAGTCTCTATAATAATAAACTGGTTATTTTTAGACATTTTAGGTTGAATCTTCAGCTTTGGTGAAGATTTTACATCATTTTATATGAACCAAACTATTAATTAATTCATGTTTTCAGTCATCAATAGATTAATTATTAGATATTTTATATATTGTTGGCTTTTTATAAATATATAGATTAGTATTTTATATATAGTTTTATCTTAAAATTTACCAAAATCAAGATATTTCTACTAGATATTGCATTAATTGTACCAAAAATAATGTTTTTTCATTAATTAGACTTAATTTTTCTACTTGTATAGTGGCTGATTGTGACTAGAGCTGCAATGATTATTAGATTAATCAATTAGTTGCCAACTATTACATTAATCAATAATTATTTTATTACTCAATTAATCAATTTGAGTCTTTTTTTTCCCCCATTTACTTTTTATTGATTAATTTGAACCATTTTTAAGTAGAAAATGTCCAAATTCTCTGGTTCCAGCTTCTCTTCTCTGATTATTTTCTAGTTTATTTAGTCTCTATAATAATAAACTGATGATTGAAACTTCACAGGATCTAGAAAGGAACCCTGAGGAACCCCACATTTGATTTGACATTGAACAATTTTGGTAATCGATTAATCAATTTGAGTAATTTTTAAGTAGAAAATGTCCAAATTCTCTGGTTCCAGCTTCTCTTCTCTGATTATTTCCTGGTTTCTTTAGTCTCTATAATAATAAACTGATGATCTTTGGACAAAAAAAGACATTTTAGGTTGAATCTTCACATTTTACACCAATTTATGAAACAAACAACTAATTTATTAATAGATTTGAGTCATTTTTAAGAAGATGTGGAAGAAAATGTCCAAATTCTCTTGTTCCAGCTTCTCAAATATGACAATTAGTTGATTAATCTCCAACTAATTGATTCATTGATTAATTGATTTGAGTCATTTTTAATTAGAAAATGTCTAAATTCTCTGGTTCCAGCTTCTCTTCTCTGATTATTTCCTGGTTTATTTAGTCTCTATAATAGTAAACTGATGAAAAAAGCAGCAAAAGTGAAGAGAAATCATTGTTCTAATCCCAAAAGTTACAAAGATGTTAACGATTATCTGGAGACTAAAGGCTATAGTTGATATATTTAATGTAACAATGTTGGGAACCTATATATAACCAACTATTCTGATAAACTATTACATTAATCCTCATTTATAGCCTCAATTACTATAATATATAAACCAGTAACATAACAATTAATCAATTAGTTGCCAATTATTCAACAACATTAATCATTGTTTAATTGATTTGAGTCGTTTTTAAAGAAGAAAACGTCTAAATTCTCTGGTTCCAGCTTCTCTTCTCTGATTATTTCCTGGTTTCTTTAGTCTCTATAATAATAAACTGATGATCTTTGGGTTGTGGACTGTTGGTCTGGACAATAAAAATGTGTAAATTTGGTCCAGATCCACCAGTGGAGAAGCAAAAGTGAAGAGAAATCATTGTTCTAATCCCAAAAGTTACAAAGATGTTAACGATTATCTGGAGACTAAAGGCTATAGTTGATATATTTAATGTAAAAATGTTGGGAACCTATATATAACCAACTATTCTGATAAACTATTACATTAATCCTCATTTATATCCTCATATACTCAGATACTATATAAACCACTAATATGACAGTTATTGATACTAGTTTAATAATTGATTTGAGTCATTTTTAATAAGAAAACGTCCAAATTCTCTGGTTCCAGCTTCTCTTCTCTGATTATTTCCTGGTTTCTTTAGTCTCTATAATAATAAACTGATGATCTTTAGGTTGAATCTTGTTCATTTTAATAATTAACAGACTAATTATCCATCTAAATGTGGCGTCAGCTGCTCCTTCAGTTGGTTTTTATTCCATCTCTTGTACCTTTGGCCCTCATGTGTCTGTTGAGCGTCCCGTGCTCGGCGAAGCCCCGCCCACATTTGCTGCATTTGTACGGTTTCTCTCCGGTGTGATGGCGGATGTGTCGGACCAGAGATCCTTTCTCTCTGAATCCTCTCAGGCAGTACTGACACACGTAGGGTTTCTCATCGCCGTGGGTCCGCTGGTGCACCTGCAAAGCATTCTGGGAGAGAGAGAAAGTGGATTTACGTCGCTGACGGACAAACTGGGTCCAAGGTAAGAGGTTAATGCAGCGGGAGTTAAAGGAAGTAAAGTGAGAGAATTCTGACTCTGATTCACTAAAACAATAAGGTGGAAGATGGAAGAAGTTGAAGCTGCAGCTGGAAATAGACGATATAAATCTCTGATGCTGACATGTTTATTATTTGATTTGAGGAATCATATAAAAAAGGTCCTAAAAATTAATATATTTAAAAAGATGTTACTGTTAAAACATGAAGAAATGTGTTAAAAGGCATTTAAATAGAAGTTAAAACATACAGATGTTAAAATGAAGTTCAGCTTCTTTAAATACAGTTTAACATCTGGATTTTTCCAACTAACATCTGTATGTTTTTTACATGTTAAACACACAGATAAACTGTGTTTAACTGATGTTAAACTATGTTTTAAATGTGTTAAAAAAATAAAATACAGATGTTAAAAGATGTTGAAAACATACAGATGTTCAAATGTTTAAAATGCATTTAAACTGCATTTAACATGCATTTTAAATTCATTTTTAAAATGAGAAATTTTAAGATATTTTTAAATATATATTTTTAAATGTATATTTAAATGTATAATAAAATTTTTAATTAAAAAAAATATTTTTTATATTTTATTTTTTTATATATTTTTTAATATTTGTAAAATTAAAAAAATTGTAAATATATTTTTTTTAATTTTAAAAATATTTTAAATAAAAGATATTTAAAAATGTCTTTTTCTTTATTTTTTTAAAGTGTGTTTAAATATGTTGAAAAAATACAGATGTTAAATTATATTAAAGGAAAGATGTAACATACACATGTTAATATAAATATTTATTTATTGTTATTTATATTTTATTTATTTATATATTTATTTATAAAAAAAGATGTTACGGATGTTAAAGTGTGTTTAAAAAAGATAATGACATATAAAATAATAATAAATAATATAAAAAATACAGATGTTTAACAGATGCTTAAATCTAACTAAATTTAAAATGAGAAATTTGAAGATATTTGAGATATTTTTAAATATATATGTTTAAATGCATATTTAAATGTATAATAACATTTTTATTTTTTTAATATTTTAAAATATATATTTTTTACAGTTTTAAAAAAGATATTTAAAAATGTATTTTTTTCTTTTTCTTAATTTCGCTCTTTTTTTAAAGTGTGTTTAAAAAATATGTTAAAACGTACAGATGTTAAAATGTGTTAAAAACGTTAAAAATACAGATGTTAAACTATGTTTAAAAATACAATATACAAATACATACAGATGTTATTTACATACAGAAATTATATTAAATAAGATGTTAGTGTGTTTAAAAAAGACGTTTTAAGAAAAATGTTAAAAATACAGATGTTTAACTGTTTAAAAATATGCTGAAAATATACAGATATTAATGTGAATTATGTAAAAAAGATGTTAAAATATGTTTAAAAATACATGTTAGTGTGTTTAAAAAGATAATGTTTTAAGAAAAATGTCAAAAATACAGATGTTTAACTGTTTAAAAATAAAACATACAGATGTTAAAATGGGTTTAAAACACATGTTAAACTGCATTTAACATGCGTTTTAAATGATTTATTATAAGATATTTAAATACAGATTAAATACAAATACATACAAATGAGCTTAAATAGAGATATTTTAGGCACATGCAAAGATAAAGATGATTAAAATGTGTTTAAGAGTGTATGGACATGTTAAAGTTATTTATAATAATAGTAGTTATAATAATTAAAGGAGCCTGACGGTGTAAAAACTGCTGGTTTAATATAACCCAGACCTGTAATTCCCCAGTAAATCACCTTGGTCTTGTATCCCTTGTTGCAGCGGACGCAGCGGTACGGTCTTTCATCAGAATGGGCTCTCATATGTTCCCGGACGTGTCCGATGGTTTTGTACAGTTTCCCACATTCTCCACATTTATATCTCCTCTCGCTGACATGCAGCTCCATGTGCTTCTTCAGCAGGTAACCGCTCAGAAACTCCCTCTGACACAGGGTGCATTTAAAGGGCTTGTAACCTGCACCGAGAGCATGCACGCATCATTAATGTATATTACAATAAAGCCAGGATGTGCTGAGTGTTCACACTCACCTAAATGACCTTTGACATGGAATCTGAAGTAGTTCAGACCCTTGAAAGAACGATTACAGTGTGGACACGTGTGCAGTTTGGTGCAGGTCTGTTCATCACCTGTTTCCTGCAAAATAAAATACATGCACAGACTGAAAAATCTACAAAAGATGATCAGCTTTAAAAGAATTCTGAATTATATTTATCAGCTGCAGTGGAATCATCTTCACATGGAACCTAAAACCAGTATAAACACAATATATTCACAAAATACAGGTGGAAACGTCCAAATCTGTGTTAACAGTTTTATTGTAGGTCACATTTTATTATATATGAATTATAAGTTATTCAGAGTGTTTTCGATAAAACAAGATATTTATACATGTAAATACAGGTTGATTCAAATAGGAATTAAATTTAAAAATTAATTAAAGGGAATAAAAAATATAATTAATTAAATTATAATTAATTAATTAATTAAGATTGAAAATTTAAATAAAAATATATATATAATTTAAAAATATGATTACAAAATATAATTAAATAAGATTAAAAATTGAAATAAAATATGTATAATTTAAAAAATGTGATTAAAAATATAATTAAATAAGATTAAAAATTAAAATAAATATATAATTTAAAAAATGTGATTAATATAATTAATTAAATAAGATTAAAAATTAAAATTAAAAAATATATAATTTAAAAAATGTGATTAATATAATTAATTAAATAAGATTAAAAATTTAAATAAAAAATATATAATTTAAAAAATGTGATTAATATAATTAATTAAATAAGATTAAAAATTTAAATTAAAAAATATATAATTTAAAAAATGTGATTAATATAATTAATTAAATAAGATTAAAAATTGAAATAAAAAATATATAATTTTAAAAATGTGATTAAAAATATAATTAAATAAGATTAAAAATTGAAATAAAAATATATATATAATTTAAAAAATGTGATTAAAAATATAATTAAATAAGATTAAAAATTGAAATAAAAAAAATCTATAATTTAAAAAATGTGATTACAAAATATAATTAATTAAATAAGATAGAAAATTGAAATATAAAAAATATGTAATTTGAAAAATGTGATTAAAAATATAATTGAAAAAAAATTGAAATAAAAAATATATATAATTTAAAAACAGTTGATTAAAAGGGGGAATTTAAAATTAAAAATAAGAAGAAATTTTAAATTTAAATATAATTAAAAATAAAAGAAATTAAATAAAAAAATTGTTTAAAAATAGTCTGATTAAAAGCATTATAATTAAATCAGTGAAGACTTTTTCCTGAATGTGTAAATTAATGTTAAATAATCAGATTGTTTTCCTTTTTATTTTTCTCTTCCTTTGTTGTTTTATTTAAAAAAAAAAAATACTATTAGTACTAATTATTACTATTTTTTATTCATAATTATCACATTTTAACACTTTACCACTGTGTTGAGTCAATAAAATTTACTTGAATCTAAATAAACTAAGTATTTTATCACCTACGGCAGAAAAAACAGCCAATTTTGTACAATTCCTGCTTAAAAAATAACTCAGGATTATTTATATATATATATATTTATCTATATATATCTTATATATCTAACACATCTATTAACAAACCTCCGCCTCCATCTCTACAAACTCCTCCTTGACCTGGATCTCAGTGATGCTCTGATCAGCTTCGTCGCAGCCGCTGACCGTCACCACCTTCTCCATCTCCATCTCCTCGGCCGTCTCCGCCGTCTCCTCGACGACGGCCTCCTCCGTTTCCAGGGCGATGCCGGAGTTGATGATGGCCTGACAGATGAGGTTATCGCCTGCGGCCGCCGCCGCAGCCAGAGCTTCAGCCTGAGACTGTTCCACCACCACCTGGAGGGAGGAGGGAGGTGGAGTTAAGTCGGGTTTATACTCAGAGTTACGTCTAGAGGAGGATTAGGACCGAAATAAACTAAAAAAACTAAAAAAAACATGCGGTACAAGAAAGAAAAAACAGCAAATAAAGGAAGAAACATGGGTCAGTGACAAATAATGTTTGGCAAGATCAGATTTAATTATCAGGTGTCTCTAAATTATTTAAAAGTGCATTTATATAAATAATAGAAAATAATAAATTATAAATATATATATATCTCAATCTACGAAATCCTTGTTTCTAGATTGTTTTAAATGTTCTTGTGTGTGTTAAAATTCCAGTAAATAGACCTTTAACCCTGTTTAATTATCTAAAAGATGTTTGAAATTCCTCAATAAACTATTATTTATTTTATTATTAACTCATTTACAAACTATTCTCCTAATATTTAATGCAGGATTTAAGGATTTTTAGGATAATTCATTCAATTTTCTTAACAAAATACATGTTTTTTTAATGTTTCACCACTTTATTACTTATTAAATCACCAGGGTGTGTCTTAAGGAAAGAAAAAGAAGTTTCAGACTGAAAAAAACCCACTTTATTTATTTATAAATAATGATATATTTATATATAATAAACCAGCAGCTTGTTTAGAGCCACCTGCTGGTGATATCTGGTAACTACATGACCAAACTGACCTGTTTTAAAGTTTAAAGATGCAGGAAAAATAGATAAAAGTATTTATTTCCAGTCTGAAACTTCCTCTGCTGGATTTAATTAGTGTAATCAACATATAATGTTAAAGTGGATTATCTCATATATCTGTAACCTCCCCTGCCTTGTTCATTTCAAACGTAATAAAGATGTTTCAACAAGGAAATGAATGAATTATCCTAATTAAACTGTTAGAGGTACGGACCATTTACTGAATATCAATTAGTAATTGAGTTCATAATAAAATATTGATGATGCTTGTTAGGATTTCTGGGGTTTCGAACATGTTTTAGATAATTAAACATCACCAGGTCAAATACTATTGCTGTTCCTGAGAAATGAACATCTGGATGTTAAAAATACAGATGTTAAACTATGTTGGAACATACAGATGTTAAAGAAATGTTAAAAAATACAGATGTTAAACTATGTTGGAACATACAGATGTTAAAGAAATGTTAAAATGTGTTTAAAATGCATGTTAGTTTGTTTAAATAAAGTTATTGAAAACATACAGATGTCACACTGTTTAAAAAGATGCTAAAAACATACAGATGTTTAAGAAAGGTTAAAAATACAGATGTTTAAATGTGTTTAAAATATGTTAGTTTGTTTAAATAAAGTTATTGAAAACATTAAAAAGATGCTGATGTTTCAAGAAGATGTTAATGTACAAATGTTTAACTTTATTTAAAAAAGTGATGACAACAGATTTTAAATGTGTTTAAAAATGCATGTTAAAGTGTTTAAATAAAGATATTGAAAACATACAGATGTTAAAGAAATGTTAAAAATACAGATGTTAAACTATGTTTAAAAAGATGTTAACATACAGATGTTTAACTTTATTTTAAAAAAAGATGATGGCAACAGATGTTTAACTTTATTTAAAAAAGGTGATGACATACAGATGTTAAAATGTGTTTAAAAATGCATGTTAAAGTGTGTTTAAATAAAGATATTGAAAACATACAGATGTTTAAATGTGTTTCAAGAAGATGTTGATAACTTACAGATGTTTAACTTTATTTAAAAAATGATGATGACAACATACAGATGTTAAAGTGCGTTTAAATAAAGATATTGAAAATATACAGATGTTAGACTGTTTAAAAAGATGTTGGAAGCATACAGATGTTTAACTTTATTTAAAAAAAGATGATAACATACAGATGTTTAACTGTATTTAAAAAATTACGTTGAAAACATACAGATGTTAAAGAAATGTTAAATACAGATGTTAAAATGTGTTTAAATGTTTAAAAAGTTGTTGATAACATACAGATGTTTAACTTTACTTAAAAAAGGTGACGACAACATACAGTTAAAATGTGTTTAAAAATGCATGTTAAAGTGTGTTTAAATAAAGATATTGAAAACATACAGATGTTAAACTTTATTTAAAAAAGGTGATGACAACATACAGATGCTAAAGTGTGTTTAAATAAAGATATTGAAAATATACAGATGTTAAAGTAGGTTTAAAAAGATGTTGATAACGTACAGATGTTTAACTTTATTTAAAAAAGATAACATACAGATGTTTAACTTTATTTAAAAAAGATGATAACATACAGATGTTTAACTTTATTTAAAAAAGATGATAACATACAGATGTTTAACTTTATTTAAAAAAGATGATAACATACAGATGTTTAACTTTATTTAAAAAAGATGATAACATACAGATGTTTAACTTTATTTAAAAAAGATGATAACATACAGATGTTTAACTTTATTTAAAAAAGATGATAACATACAGATGTTTAACTTTATTTAAAAAAGATGATGACAACATACAGATGTTTAACTGTTTAAAATGCATGATAAACTGCATTTAACATGGATTTTAAATGCATTTTTAAAGTGTTATAGTTTAAGACATTTTGAAAGTAATAAAGTGGTTTGAAGAAAATTGAATGAATTATCCTAAAAATCCTAAATCCTGCACTTAATATTAGGAGGTTAGTAATTGAGTTAATAATAAAATATGAATAATGCTTGTTAGGATACTTTAGGGGGGATTTCGAACATCTTTTAGATAATTAAACATCATCAGGTTCTTTTCTATTATCCTGTTTCTTTCTACCATAACTTTTACTGTGTGTGAAATGAATGAATGTGAATCGGTGTGATTTGCATCTTCTCACCTGTTGCTCCTGCGTTGTTCCGTCCACCTCCATGGTGAAGTGGACCTGATGGAGCACCTCCTGAGAGCCGGCCTCCACCACGCTGACCACAGCCGTCTGAGCCTCCACCACCTCCTGCTCCTCGGGCAGCTGCTCCACCACCACCACCTCCTGCTGCACGGACACCGCAGCGTGGTCGGCCTCCACTCCTGAGATGGAGGGTGAGATGGAGCTGTGATATGGAGCTGGAGAAAAACTCGACAAAAGGATCTACGCCACGGTGGCCTACCTTTCTGGACCCCGTCCTTCCCCACCAGGATCTCCTTGTACTGAACGAAGCGGATCTTTTCCGTGCAGGGCGTGAGCGCCTTGAGGTGGCGGGTGAGGGCGCCGGACTCTCTGAAAGACTGACCACACAGGGTGCAGCGGTACGGCCGCTCGTCTGCAAGAAGAAACGTCGAAAAGGTCGAATTTACTGGAGGAGGAAAGAATTTAAAGGTCCAATATTGTGAAAAGTGAGTTTTTTGCACTGCCCCGCCCCCTTTTATATCAGCCAATCAGACGAGAGCTTCATTATTATCAATGAAACACACACAAAACGACTTGTTCTGCATAGAGAAGCTAAAAAAATAAATATTAAATAAAATAAATCATATTTTTCATGTTACATAACTGTATTAATTAGCTGTTTTATTCTAATAGATATTGGCGTTACTGTGGAACTGTGATTATTATATATTGACTATTATTGATATTATTCATCAATATTAATAAGTATTACAAGGATTCTTTATTGTTTTAGTCAGCATGTATATAAGTTCCAGGGCTGTCCAACGTTCAGTAGTTAAAAATATATTAAATAAAAATAAATACAAAAAAATAAATTGGAAAAAAATGTAATTATGGACAGAATATAAATATTATTATAATTAATTTAAATCAATTAAATCTAAATAAATTATCTAAAATAATTCATTTTTAATTATAAAATTAAATTAATGATTATTAATATAAATTACATCATCATCTGCATATTGATTAAATAAGTGGACACTTCCTGTAAATTAAATTATTATAAATTACACTAATTATAAATTAATGTAAATTGGTGTCAAGTTGTATTGTTTTCCTTTATTTTCACTTTTTTTTCTCTCTATCTTTTTTATTGTTTTATATTAAAATAAAATATGTAATTATGGACAGAATATACATATTATTATAATTAATTTAAATATATTAAATCTAAATAAATTATCTACAATAATTAATTTTTAATTATAAAATTAAATTAATGATTATTAATATAAATTACGTCATCATCTGCATATTGATTAAATAAGTGGACACTTCCTGTAAATTAAATTATTATAAATTACACTAATTATAAATTAATGTAAATTGGTGTCAAATTGTATTGTTTTCCTTTATTTTCACATTTTTTTATATTAAAATATGTAATTATGGAATAAAAATAAAAATATTATTACAATGAATTTAAATAAATTAAATCTAAATAAATTATCTAAAATAATTATATTTTATATAATATAAATTATAATTTTAATTCTAAAATTAAATGAATTATCATTAATATAAATTACATCATCATCTGCATATTGATTAAATAAGTGGACACTTCCTGTAAATTGGTGTCAAATTGTATTATTTTCCTTTATTTTCACTTATTTTTCTCTCTATCTTTTTTGTCGTTTTATATTTTCAAATCCAATAAACCGAACTAAAAGTGAATAAATCTTTAAATCGACTCGTTGGTACCAGTGTGGCGACGGTTGTGGCGGATCAGGGAACCTTTGGTGCGAAAAGACGTTTCACAAAGGTCACAGGAGAAGTTCTTCTGGTCGCTGTGAGTTTTCATGTGAGTTCTCAAGATGTTGGTCTGTTTAGTGACAAAAAAACAGAAATGTGAGAATTATCCTGCCTGTTTTCACTCTAAATAACTGGAAAATCTCAGATATATGACGTTTTTCTATGCTTCACATATGTGGAACAAACTGATGAGATTTCTTAGTTGTTTTTTACTGCAATGCAACTTTATTCTTGTTTGATTTTAGATTTTTTCCCCTTTTAATTAAACTTTTAACTGTTGTTTCTGTTTTTATTATTTCTTTAATCTAATTAAACCCTCTATTGTACAGCGTTGCCATATAACAACACCATGCACATTTTGTAATTTTTACCCAGAATGCACTGCAATATTCAGGTTTCAGGTTTATATAACAGGATTTCCTGGTCATGTGATGTGATTAGTTTTGTTTTTCAAAATAAAATACAGTAAAACATGGATTTTTTATCACTGCTTCTTCGTAATATTGAGCTAAAGTAATTGTTTCCATATAATTTTGATTAATTTTTTATTTCTTCTTATTTTTTATTCAACTGTTTTTAAATTATATTTTACTTGTTTTTTTGTTTGATTTTGATTTGAATCTTTATTTCAAACATATATGTGAACACTGGACAGTTTATTACAACTTCCAAAGAAAATAAATAAAAATATAAGTAAAATAAAGAAATAAATAGATAAATTAAAAGGGCAGAGGAAGGCAGGAAATAAATAGAAATAAAAATAATAAGAGACATCCTCTTTTTCCTTTCCCTCCTTTTCCTTTTTTTAATTTAATTTTTAAAAATAATATTTAACCTATTAGTTCTAGTTATTAGTTAAATTTATCCTGTAAAAAAACCCAAAGATTTTAATGAGTCCAGGTAAAAAGGAGTAAAAACAGGATTTCCTGGTCATGTGATGTCATTAGTTTTGGTTTTTCAAAGTAAAATACAGTAAAATACGGATTTTATATTATTGCTTTTTACTAATATTAATGCAAAGTAATTGTTTCCATATGGTAACGCTGTATAATAAAGGGTTAATTTGAATTAATACTTAATTTATTATTATTTAAAATTGTATTCAATCATTTTTTAATTATATTTCACTTGCTTTTATTTTTAGTTTCATTTTTTAACAATCTTATTTAACCTTCTATTGAGTTGCCATATAAAAACACTATACACATTTTGTTGTATAGTTTCTATATAATTTATAATTTTTACCCAGAATGCACTGCAATATTCAGGTTTCCTTAAAAAAATCCAAAGATTTTAATGAGTGCAGGTAAAAAAGGAGTAAAAACAGGATTTTCTGGTCATGTGATGTGATTAGTTTTGGTTTTTCAAAGTAAAATACAGTAAAACATGGATTTCATATTATTGTTTTTTACTAATATTGAGGCAAAGTGATTGTTTCCATATGGTAACGCTGTATAATAGAGGGTTAATTATGATTAATTCCTTCTTATTCTTTAATTAAAAACTGTATTTAACTGATTATTCAAATTATATTTTGCTTGTTTTTCAAAGTAAAAGACACAATATCTAAATTTAAACAGTAAAACATGGATTTTATATCACTGCTTTTTTCTAATATTGAGGCAAAGTGGTTAGAATAGAGGGTTCATTTTATAAATTGTATCCTGCTGCATCTTAAACTGACCGTTTTAAAGGTCTTTTCACAGAGATGGCAGATGTATCGTCCCTCATGGTTGATTTTATAAACCAGTTTGTCTCCGTCGTTGTTGTCGGACACGGATCCCTCGGTGCCGTCCGACTGCTCGCACGCTTTTATCGCCGTGGTTTTCTTCCTGCGGCCGCGACCCAGCAGAACGCCGCCGTCATCTGGGTGGAAATCAATACTCCTATCAGCTCGTTTTCAGGAGATTTTCATTAATCGGAGCTGAAATGTGGACCCACCGTTGGTGCTGGTCTTCACCGCCTCGTCTGAGGACGCAGCTTCCACCGTTTTCACCTCGGAGGAAGAGCTTCCGTTGGCTGCAGAAACCTGGACCAACACATTTTAACAACACAAACGATCCATTTTAAATATACAATCCACCTAGAATATAAAACGTGTGAGTAGCATGTGTTTTTAACACAGGTTTTAATACAATAATATCCTGTTCTTCACCTGTTGTCCTGAGTCGTGGCCGCTCGCCTCCCTCCTGCAGCCGTGGTGCAGCTTGTGCTGGATGAAAGCTTCCAGCGTGCAGAACTCCGACTGACAGCGTCCACACTTGTGCACGTCTTCATCTGACGGCACAGAATAAAACCAGAAGTTAAACATATTAGCGCCGCAAGCTAACATTACCTGCTATAAACACCACCGGTCTAAAGTGTTTAGAACACCTTGATTTGTTGGGTTTTTCTCTAAATGGTCCTAGTTTAATGTGTCATGTGACAGATGATGATGGTCTGATGTGGATTATGTTGCTGTAGGATGAATCCTGACTAACTAGGTCTAGATCATGGGGTTCTGCTGAGCTCTAGAGCTCTAGTCCTAGAAAAGACCCAGACATCAGGCTTCATCCATGCTGATATACAGACGGGGGTTAATTAACCAGAGAAACTTGGTTTATTTAAGTCCATTACTGCAGAAAAGCTGGATGTCTAAGTTGTTAACTATTACTTGATTCCTTAAAGTAGATATCTTTCTATATGTCCCATATTCTTCACTTTCCTGTGTTTTATAGTGAATTTTTCATCCCTAACCAGATTTGAAGCAGCAAAGATCATCTCAGTATAGTTTTCCACTTCTTTTCTCCAGCTTCTCTCCTCCTCCTCTTTAAATGGATGTGGGGGGTGTTGGTGGTGACTGTATAGTAGTGACATCACAACTTCACTTAAGCCATGACTGCTTGTTTTAAGGCACAGTTTCTGAATACAGGCTGTGTATGTTTCTCTGTATTTTTTAATCATGGGACAGTATTAATACACTCTAAAATATATATATAGGGCTCTAATAAATCTAGAAGGTATTCATTGGAATTAAACTGCCTACATTTCAATAAAAATGTCTGTTCTAAAACGTTTGCACTGCAGTGTATATTATAAGTAAATAATCTTGTATATTTAATATTGTGCTGCAATGTTGTGGAACAGCCCAACCAACAAGGAGCAGAGAATTAGCACCTAGCTATTAACTCCATATGCATCACATCAGCTGCATTCATGATAATGTCTGACTACATTGTCCCTGTCAAATAAAATAAATAAATAAACAAATAAACAAACGCTGCTAACGGCGGCTAGCTGCTAGCAACGTTTCACGACGGGGGGAAGTTAGCTAGGCCCAAAACGCAACAACCGGTTGATATTTGTGTTCGTTTTGGACCAGTTGCGGGACCGACCTTCGTCTCCCAGCGTGGTCTGGATGGTGATGGTCTCGCTGCCGTCCCTCGTGTGCTCCGTCTCCGTTTCTGCCGTATGATCGTTTCCTACATTCATGTCGTTAAGAGTTTCTCCGTCTCTGTCGCAACGCCGCCGCTACGGGGGGAGGGAAAACATGGCGGATTTACGACCGCGTAGTCATAACAACAATAGGCCGCTGACGTCACTCGTCGGGGAGATGAAAAAAAAAGGGGGGCACACGTGGTTTTATCTGTTTTATCCTGTAACTGATGATTCTATTTCATGTGTTTTATATTATTTTGTTTGAATTAATAATTATTTAGATAATTTATTTTGATTTGTACATTATTTAAGTATAATTCTGCCCTGCAAGATAAATCCAAATTGTTTAATAAAACAAAATCGTATTGCATACATTGAAATTATGATTTTAAAATATGAAATATATTATTAATATTAATTAAAGTATTAATAACACATAGAATAAGTGGTGGAAAGCAACTAAGTACATTTAGTACCAGATCTTAATACTTTACATACAGATAATAAACTTTAATATTCTACTATCTATATTCTATTGAATTGTTGTTCTTCTTCTTGGCTAATATCATGATGCAGCATTTTTTTTACTATTAATCTACCCAATGTATCTCAAATTAGCTCCATATTGATAAACTAAAACATTAAAATGCTCTCACATGTATTTAGTGATTAATATACTATATTAATATAACAGTCTGTGTCATTTACTTTTGATACTTAAAAGTACATTTTGCTGATAATACTTATTAACTTTTACTTAATTAAAATTTTAAATTTAGGACCTTTACTTTGAGCATGAATGTAATTCCAGTATTTCTACTTTTATTCAACTAAATGATCTGAATACTTCATCCTCCATTTTTTAAACCTGCAGAGAAGCCCTATGACGTTCTTATTAATTAATTTATGAATCAATTATTTTATATTTCATTTTATTTACATTAACCCCAATATTTTTAGCATGTGTTTGTTATTTGAGGCTTGTCTGATGCCTAGAAAACAAGTTTTATATTGAATTTTGTCTGTCATTTTTGTTTGTTAACGGTTACAACTTTCAATAAAGTTTTGACAAAAACGCTCTCCTCAGTGGGCGGGACTAAAAAGACGCACGAGACCGGTATATAAGCGACCTGGGTTCCCAGATCAGCATCAGAAAGCAGCATCTCTGCTGTAAATGAACAGTTTATGGTTGTTATGATAACATCAATAACCGTTACTTTACTTCATTTTCCTTCACTTTACGGCAGTAAACATGGCTGTAGAGTTTAGCGGGGTGCTGCAGCTGACGGATCTGGATGATTTTATCACCCCGTCACAGGTACTGAAACCATTTTTGACATTTTATAACGGCTCTAAATCTGCTTAAATTAACCCTAATTATCCACTTTCCGTCACATAGAAGCAGATTTAACCGCTGAGACGTTGAAGTGTCTACGATGCTAATCTAACGTTAGCTGTTAATGTCAGAGATATGTGAAATAAACGCGAAAGCTACGTAGTTAGCTTAATGCTAACGTCAGCGATGACGCATGCGCAGAATCAGCAACTGTTATAACACCAGTCACATAATAACTGAGTTATTATTATATATCAAGGAAAAATATATTATTTATTTATTATTTGATTAAATTATGTATTTATTAATTGATGTACCTTGTTGTTTTGTCTAAAGTCGTTTTACAACGTTGTATTCTTTCTATTCTATACATCCGTGTGTTTTATGCAATTTATGAATAAATCTTGTTTATACATTTCAATGGTATTTTGTAGTTAAACAAAAATAATAATAATTCAAACAGCAGCTAAACCACAAAAAGCCTCTTATTGCTTATAATAACGATGTAACTACACAGAAACAGCTGAGTTATTAACATATATCAAGGAAAAATATCCTTTATTGATTTGGAATAAATGATTGATTCACTAATTAACTTTTTACAATGTTTTTATACTAATAAGCTAAACAAACAATAAGATAATCCTGTATATACATAAAATAATGTCATCTATATATCTGTATGTACACAGTTTTATTATAAATATCATTGGTATTTTTTTAAGTTTGACAAAAATCATAATAATTCAGCTTCTTACTGCACAGAAACAGCTGTAACGCAGTCAGAACACATGTTTATATCAATAAATAACTCGTTACTATGATAATGAGCTATTATTTATTGATATAAATGTTTATAACAAAAACAAATGATTAAAGGTTCACTTATGAGCCTTTTTCTGAACTTCCAGCCACATCTCATTGTTGTCACGAGTAAATAAACTTTATCCAATGTTTCCTGTTCCTGGTGTTTTCTATTTGTGGCTCATTCTGTTCCTGCAGGCTTGTATCAAACCTGTTAAAATAGAGAAGAAACAAGGCAAATCTGTGGCCAAAATCCAGATAGAAGACGACGGCAGCTACGTTCAAGTCAATCAGGCGAGTATAGAGACTTATCTGAACCTGTGTGTTTAATAGCTGTGTAAAAACACCACTTTAAACCTCCAGTTTTTTGTTGTTCTAGGACGGTGGGAAGCAGAAACTGGAGAAAGCAAAGATCTCTCTGAATGACTGCCTGGCCTGCAGCGGCTGTATCACGTCAGCCGAGAGCGTCCTCATCACACAGCAGAGCCACGAGGAGCTTTATAAAGTGCTGCAGGAAAACCAGGTGGGAATGGATCCAACGCTGGTCCCATCGATTTAGCAGAACTTTGGAATTTAATAGCGATTATTGTTCACTTTGTCCACAGGCCGGGGAGACGGAGCAGAAAGTGGTGGTGGTGTCGGTGTCTCCTCAGTCCAGAGCCTCGCTGGCGGCTCGTTACAACCTCAGCAGCAGCGAGGCAGGACGGAGGCTCACCGCCTTCTTTAAAGGCCTCGGTCAGTGGAAAGAGGAAATAACACTTGTTTTTTTTAGTGGTGACACAGGACAGGATAACAAGACGGGTTCATTGGGCGATTCATTGAGAAACGGGGAAAATGAAATAAGAGATAAGCCGGTCGTGGTGCATTCAAGCGCACCTCGTTAATCCTGAAATCTGTTTATTGGCCACGAAAGGTTCTCGTTTTTCTTATTGTCCCTTTATGAATTTATTGTTCTTTCACTGTGGTCCGTTTAATGCAATGCAAAACCATAGATTCCAGTGAAAACTCCATAAAATAAATAAATAGAATTAACAGTGGTTATCAGCCTGTTCTTGTATGAGTCTCTAGACTCGTGTGATGATTTTCCATGTTTTGCATCAGCATTTTTAATAATTAGACGCTAAAATCATACCAGTATTTCTTCTAAATCAACGTATTTTTTATTCTATTAAAAAAAAACTCACCAGAAACTAATTCCTATTAGTTCTAATCCTCCAGACACTATAATGAATGCAGAGACATTTTCAGAGAAACCATATCGCTGACGTTGCCCGGGAAGAAACAGGGTTTGACTCCACTGATGTAGCTCGATCGTAGTATCATATATTTAGAAACCTGTTGTTATAACTACACATAAATGATAATATTCTTGTGTTTTCAGGCGTTCACCACGTGTTTGACACCAGCTTCAGTCGGACCTTCAGCCTCCTGGAGAGCCAGAGAGAGTTTGTGGAGCGTTTCCAGAGGAAAGATCAGGACAGCTCGGCTCTGCCCATGATGACGTCTGCATGTCCAGGTATTTACCTAAAAATATAAATAAATAAGATCAGTTTATCACAAACACATCTGTGGTTTTAAGATGAATTACAACCGTGTAGACAGGAGCCTCTATTGTACAATTCCTTATTAAATATATAATGTTTGGTGAGATGAGAAAGTCCAAAACTTTGGTTTCATGTCATTTGAAAGTCATTTTTTTTAAGAAAACTCTTTATTTTTGGCTTGAAATGTCAAATGACTGAGGAAAAAATGATAAATTTTAACTATTTAATCCACCTAGAATATAGAATTTGTTGGTAACATGTGTTTTTTAACATTTTAAAACATTTTTAAGAGTTAAACTGTCTCTAAAAATGTACATTTTGTGTTAATGTTGGTTTCTTGTTATTTAAAAGTCCATTTGTACCAATTTGTGTGACTTAAAAACTATAAAACTATAAGTAAATTACTAACAAATTGCCTAAATTACAACCTAAAATATATTTTTTGGGACATTTTCTTCTTAAAAACGCCTCAAACTGATAAATAGATGATGGAAATTGTCGACTAATGTAACAACTAATGGATTTATTTATTAATAAGCGCAGCTCTAATGAGTTTATACATGTAAAAAATGACTTTTTTAGTCATTGAGATAATATATGATTTTAAAATATGAAATATTAATCATGCTTTTACTTTGAAACTCCTACAGTATTAATACCACATAGAATAAGTACATTTACTCAATTACTGTGTTTAATGTATTTTATTTAGTGTAAGTAATTATTTATATCATTTATTTAGATCTGTATACTAAGTATAATTAAGTCGAAAATTGTTCAATTAAAACATCTTATTAATAATAGATGATTTTAAAATATGAAATATTAATCATGCTTTTACTTTGAAACTCCTACAGTATTAATACCACATAGAACAACTACATTTACTAAATTTTTCACCTTAAAGTGCAATTTTGAGGTACTTGTATGAAATATTAATCCTGCTTTTATCTTAAAGGTTGATGTAAAGGACATAAAGTCATGGCCGTCTAGTGTTTCCACTTATTTCTACAGGTGTTTGGACATTATTGTGAGTATATTTAAAGCCGTGTGGTGTTTTTGTTCAGGTTGGATCTGCTACGCTGAGAAGACTCACGGAGAGTTCGTCCTCCCGTACGTCAGCACCACCCGTTCTCCTCAGGCCGTCATGGGTTCTCTGGTTAAAGGATACTTCGCTCAGCAACAGGTGAGAAAACAGCTGATGTTAAAGGTGCTGCTGCCCCCTAGTGGTGGACGATGCAAACTGCAGCCTCTCACTGACGTAAACGTCGACATTTGCCCCTTTTTTTCCTTCATGATTATGATTTAACTGTCGTTTATCTGTTGTTAGGGTCTGACTCCACAGCAGATCTATCACGTCGCTGTGATGCCGTGTCCTGATAAGAAGCTGGAAGCCTCCAGATCCGACTTCACCCGAGACCAGACCAGAGAAGTGGACTGTGTCCTCACCTCAGGTTCAGCACCTCCTCCTCCTCCTCCTCCTCCTCCTCCTCCTCTGCAGCATCTTCTCTTTATTTTATTATTATTATATTTCCTTGTCTCTGCAGCTGAAGTCCTGAAAATGCTCGAGGAGAAAAAGACGCCTCTTAATGAAGTGGAGCCTGCAGCTTTAGACACTATGTAAGTCCTGTAGAGCAGTTTCAATCATTTATTTCAAAATAAAATAAATGAAATAAAAAATATTTTTAAAAAAAGGTCAGAGGAAAAGGAGAAAGTATAAATATGTTAAAAAAATGTGCTTAAAAGTCATTTAACAGCAGGAAATAACCATAATTTCTAAAGGAAATTAAAATATTATAATATTAAAAGAACAATGCTGTAAATATATATAGAGTAACAGGTGAATTTGGACCTAATTGATTATTCTTCTAATTAATTCTATAATATAATATCTGTCCTTAAAGCTTATGAAAACCTACAAATATTTAATTTAATGTATTTATATAATTTATTTATCTGTATATTAAGTATAATTGTGTTAATTAAGTGGAAAATTGTTCAATAAAACAAAATATTATTAATATAGGATTTTAAAATATGAAATATTAATTTTATTATTGGCAACAATTAATTAACTTCAATTAACTTTATTAATAACAACAATTAACAACATTATTAATGCTTTTACTTTGAAACTCAAATACTCAATTACTGTATTTGTTGTATTTTTTAGTGTAAATAATGATTTATATCATTTATTTAGATCTGTATATTAAGTATAATCGTGTTAATTAAGTTGAAAATTGTTCAATAAAACAAAATCCTATTAATATATGATTTTAAAATATGACATATTAATAATGCTTTTACTTTGAAACTCCTACAGTATTAATACCACATAGAATAACTACATTTACTCAATTACTGTATGTAATGCTTTTACTTTGAAACTCAAATACTCAATTACTGTATGTTTAATGTATTTTATTTAGTGTAAATAATTATTTATATAATTTACTGTGCCTTGCAAGTTAAGTCGAAAATTCTTCAATAAAACAAAATCCTATTATTAATATATGATTTTAAAATATGACATTATTAATGCTTTTACTTTGAAACTCCTACAGTATTAATACCACATAGAATAAATACATTTACTCAATTACTGTATTTAATGTATTTTATTTAGTTTAAATCTTATTATTAATATATGATTTTAAAATATGACATTATTAATGCTTTTACTTTGAAACTCCTACAGTGTTAATACCACATAGAATAAATACATTTACTCAATTACTGTATTTAATGTATTTTATTTAGTATAAATCTTATTATTAATATATGATTTTAAAATATGAAATATTAATCATGCTTTTATTTTGAAACTCCTATAGTATTAATACCACATAGAATAACTACATTTACTCAATTTTTCACCTTAAAGTGCAATTTTGAGGTACTTGTACTTGAGTATTTCCACTTTTTGCAGCTTTATACTTGTACTCCACTACGTTTCTGGATCATTTGGATCTAACATCATTATTATTCTTGCTCCAGGTTCAGCAACGTGTCTGGAGGTGAGTTCCTGACTCATGCAGGAAGTGGATCTGGAGGTTACCTCCACCACGTCTTCATCTACGCAGCCAAGCAGCTGTTTGGAGAAGACGTGACTGAGCTCAGCTACAAAACCCTCAGGTGAGTCTGTCTGGATTTACAGCTTCTTATTATAATAATAATAATAATAATTCAATTAGTTTCAGGTTCAAAGATGTAGGAGAAAACCTCTTTTTACTGGGGGTGTAATGATTAGGTTCTTGGGAATTTAATATTGATTTATATTGGAATAGAATTGATTTATTACCTTTTAAATCAATGTCAGATCTTCTATATCTTGTCCAGAAGGCCAACCTGCCGAGCACAGATCCATATATTTGGATCGCAGGAATATAAATCGATGCATCAATGTGGTTTGATTAGTCGTACTTTTCTGTCCTGTTTTCCTCCTCGTTGCCATAGAAACAACGACTTCCAGGAAGTGATTCTGGAGAAGGACGGCGTGGTCCTGCTGCGTTTCGCCTCCACGTACGGATTCAGAAACATCCAGAACGTGATGCTGAAACTAAAGAGGGGGAAGTCTCCTTATCACTTTGTGGAAGTCATGGCCTGTCCCTCAGGTAAGATAACTATATATCTAGTAATTCTGCTGTTTCTATAGTCAAATATAGATATATAGGTTGTTACTACTAGTCATAATTACAGATATCCCTATAGGTTGTTACTACTAGTCATAATTACAGATATATAGGTTGTTACTACTAGTCATAATTACAGATATCCCTATAGGTTGTTATTACTAGTCATAATTACAGATATATAGGTTGTTACTACTAGTCATAATTACAGATATCCCTATAGGTTGTTACTACTAGTCATAATTACAGATATATAGGTTGTTACTACTAGTCATAATTACAGATATCCCTATAGGTTGTTACTACTAGTCATAATTACAGATATATAGGTTGTTACTACTAGTCATAATTACAGATATCCCTATAGGTTGTTACTACTAGTCATAATTACAGATATCCCTATAGGTTGTTACTACTAGTCATAATTACAGATATCCCTATAGGTTGTTACTACTAGTCATAATTACAGATATCCCTATAGGTTGTTACTACTAGTCATAATTACAGATATATAGGTTGTTACTACTAGTCATAATTACAGATATCCCTATAGGTTGTTACTACTAGTCATAATTACAGATATATAGGTTGTTACTACTAGTCATAATTACAGATATCCCTATAGGTTGTTACTATTAGTCATAATTACAGATATATAGGTTGTTACTACTAGTCATAATTACAGATATCCCTATAGGTTGTTACTATTAGTCATAATTACAGATATATAGGTTGTTACTACTAGTCATAATTACAGATATCCCTATAGGTTGTTACTATTAGTCATAATTACAGATATCCCTATAGGTTGTTATTCTGGATATTAACATTTAGCCTGTAAATGTAAAAATGGCTGCCATACTCCACCAATAACCAATAAATTCCTGACCCTCCTCCTCGTTCCCAGGTTGCCTGAACGGCGGCGGACAGATTAAAGCGTCGCCCGGCGAGAACCAGAAGGATCTCCTCCAGAAAGTGGAGGACGTCTATAAATCCGAGCTCCGTCGATCTCCAGAAGACGACTCCGGAGCGTCGGAGCTCTACGAGTCGTGGCTGCAGGACGTCGGCGAGGAACGGGTCCGGACGCTGCTGCACACCCAGTACCATCCTGTGGCCAAGATGACCAACGGACTCACCATGAAGTGGTGACGGATGGAGCCGTGAGACAGAACCGCCCAAATAAACAGGACTTTCCTGTCAATAATGTCGTAAAAGTCAAATATACAGAGGTTTCCTGTTGGTTTAATTATTAGTTTATACATAAAACACACACTTATGTGATAAATGTCTATTAAAATGAATTAATTTTCATGCTGCAGCTTGAAATCTCCTGATTATATGTATATATATATATTTTTAAATAAAAACTTTATTTAAATGTAGCTGTTTCTCCTCAGCTCTTTTTTTTAAAAAAGGAACATATTAGACAGAATATATTCATAATATATTTTATTTATCTTCAAGATAAGCAGCAGTTTACATTCATATTAATTTCTCTACTTATAATTTTAATGGAAAATTAAACTGGAAATGTAAGAGAGTTAGAATAAAATGCACATGTACAGTAATAAGAATAACAGGTGAGTATTGTAACAAGTATAAAACAAACAGAAATAAAGAAATTAAACTTATTTTTCTCCCAATAACAGATTCAAAGCCATAAATGACTGTATTTTATTATTTATTATTTATTTATGTTACTGTTACAGCATCAATATATATCTAGATATTTAATTTATGTGATTATTTAATTGTCTCCTTTATAATAAACATCTTACAGAATATATTCTTCATGTTCTATAATGATCCTCAGTGGGATTTATAGGATTTTATAGACAAATTATTGATTTTATAGACTCTAATCTTATTAATTAGTGATATTTTAGCTAATTTCAAGTTTTTTCTTCCTGATTTGGGTCAGTTTGTTCTTGTTTTACGTTTTAAATAAAGTTTTTATCTGTAGAACAATTATAGATTTTAAATATCTGTATTTTTAACACATTTTTAAACTTATAAAATTTAAAAAATACTAATAAATTTAAAAAAAATATGTGGAAAAAATAGAATCAAACTGTATTTTTAAATGTTTTTAACACATTATTTATCACAACTTTTTAAATAAATTCATTTTTAATGCCTTTTATTTATTTTATTTATTATTAATCAGTAACTTTGCATTGATATTTTAGCTTATTTCAATTTTTTTTCTGATTTGGGTCAGTTTGATTGTGTTTTAAGTTTTAAATAAAGTTTTTTTTATCCGTAATAAAAGAGAATTTTACATTATTTTCCAATATTCTAACTATATTTTCTCTATAACAGCAACATAAATAGATTCAGACTCTTCTGTAGTCACTGAACATGTTGTAGATTTATTATAATTCAGGTTTAAGTCCAATAACCTTTGTAGTTGTAGAGATATTTAACATTTATTATCATTTATAGCAGGAATATAGTCATAGAATTATCATTATTATGTATTTTTTCCTTTTATCAAGTCTCTTCTGTGTTTTTTCTCTACTTATCTCACTTTTCCTGACTTCAATTACAGATAATTTATCTTATTTCAAGTTTTCTTCCCCGATTTTGGTCAGTTTGGTCTTTTTAAATAAAGTTTTTTTTGTTTTTTATCCATAGTAAAACACAATTTTATCAATATTCTAAGTATATTTGCTCTATAACAGCTACAACACCTCACATGTTGTAGATTTATCCCACTTTTATTATCATTTAGAGCAGGAAAACTCATTTTTGAGGATAATGCAAACAAAAAAGTACAAAAAATACACATTTTTTTGGACAAATAATGGATTTTTATGGATGAATGTTAACTTTAAATAATTAACTCTCGTCTTATTTATGATTGAACTTTGCATTACAGATAATTTAGCTTATTTTTTACTGATTTGCATCAGTTTGGTCTTGTTTTAAGTATTTTTATCTGCAGTAAAACACTTTTTTTATCAATATTCTAACTTTATTGTCTCTATAACAGCAACATAAATAGATTCTGACTCTTCTATCGTCACCTCACATGAGATATTCACCATTTATTATCATTTAGAGCAGGAAAACTGATAAATAAACCTGGAATTAAGTGGTTAAGATTATTAAAAAATACTGTTTTAAACCCCCTCTGTTGTTGGCACCGCTGACTGCAGCTTTTAAATCTGAACTCGTCCTGGTTTAGAGGGTCCAGACCTGGTTTAGAGGGTCCAGACCTGGTTTAGAGGGTCCAGACGTGGTTTTCAGGGTCTCAGCAGCCCCCACTCCAGAGCCAACATGGCGTGAGGAGGAAGTCTGACCTTCGGCTTCTTGAATTTATCTTTTTCTTTCCTCAGGACCCTCAGAACCTCCACCGGGTCCGTTTGCCCCGTGAAGTTCTGCACCTCCTCCTCCCTGGAGGAAATAAAAGGAGGTTTTATTCATTTGTCTGTGTTTTACACTCAGAACGTGGCTTTATTACTGATAATTACCAAACAAAAACAGCTGTTTATTTGATTTAATCACATCCTGATTCATATAATAACGTCCTGAATATAAAATATAACCAAAAACAACTAAATAAAATAAGATTTCTCTTTTTATTTTCATGTAAATGGATAAAACCAATAATTGGAAGACTTTTTCATGAACTGTCCCTTTATAAAACAGAATTATCAAAATGATTATATTATATTTATCTTTTATTCTACTTAAGCAGTTGTTAATATAAAAAGCAGCAAAGAAAATGTTTTTTTCTTAGAAAATCCAAAACTCTGGTTCCACTTTTTTATTTTTAGGTTCATTTTATTATTTTTTAAAATTATCTTTAGGTTATTATTTTATTTTTTAGGTTAATTTTATAATTTCTTTATTTTCGATTAATTTTATATATTTTTTTTAATTTTCGATTAATTTTATATATTTTTTATTTTTAGGTTAATTTTATTATTTTTTATTTTTAGGTTAATTTTATTATTTTTTTATTTTTAGGTTAATTTTATTATTTTTTTATTTTTAGATTAATTTTATCATTTTTTTATTTTTAGGTTAATCTAATTTTTTTATTTTTAGGTTAATTTTATTTTTTTATTTTTAGGTTAATCTTATTTTTTTTATTTTTAGATTAATTTTATTATTTTTTATTTTTAGGTTAATTTTAATATTTTTTATTTTTAGGTTAATCTTATTATTTTTTTATATTTAGATTAATTTTATTATTTTTTATTTTTAGGTTAATTTTATTATTTTTTATTTTTAGGTTAATTTTATATATATATATTTTTTATTTGTAGTTTAATTTTATTATTTTTTATTTGTAGTTTAATTTTATTATTTTTTATTTTAATTTCATTTAATTTTAAATTTAAAGGGGAAAATTAAAAACGTTCCCCATTTTTATTTAACTCTATATAAACTGTAATTTCTGATTGTTCTAATTTTTTTTTTTATTAATTACTTTTATATTTTGGATTTTTCCTTTTCAATCAACTGTTTTTAATTATATCTCACTCACATTTAATTTAAATTTATGTTTTAATTTCTGATATTCGACACCCTAATTTAACAGATGAGGCTTTTATCTGAGGAAAAGAAGAAGAAACATCAGATAATTGTGTTATTAAACCAGTAGAACGACTGTAGAATTGACATTTGTCTAAAATCAGACTAAATTACTGTCGTTAAAACGTCTCACAGCTGCTTTTTCAGAGTTTCCATCTTCAAATTCTACCATAAAAAGTGAGAATTTCCTGATTTTTCGTATTTTTAATAAATGAAAGTGTGTTTAATGTAAAGTTGACTTACTGGAGGCGAAGGAAGGGGTTGTATTGGTACTCGTCCATCAGAGTGGACGGCACCGTCGGTTTATCCTCATCGTCTCTCGCCTGTCGACACAAAAACTATTATTACTATTATATGATCATTAGAATTATTAGAATATATTAATATTAATATATAAATTTAAGATTTAAGACATTTCATCTCACATTTCTGTCTTTTTAATACATTTTTAATCTCATATTTTTTTAAACTTTGATCTGTTTTTTCGTATTTTGACTTGTTTGCTCATATGTTTGCTCAGCAGGTTTCTCACTCTGGCCCAGCTCAGCATCTCTTTAACTTTCTCGTTGTTGGGCTCCACCAACATGGCGAACTTCAGGTTCTTGATGGTGTATTCGTGTCCACAGAAAACCTTCTGCAGATGAAAGAAGAGGATTATCTCTGCTCCGTGTGACGCCTGTTTCTTCCAGATCTGTGTTTTCCTACCGTGTCCTGAGGCAGTGAACCCAACACCTGCGTCAGGTTGTGATACATCTGCTCCGCCGTTCCCTCCAGGAACCGACCGCAGCCTCCGATAAACAGCGTGTCGCCTGGAAGGAAACGCACATTTAATGCATAAACGTTATTTATTGTAGATATATCATGTGTAAATTATTCTATATTATTATATAATATATATGCATGCAAGGATGCATTAAATACATGAAAGTATTCACTAAAAATCAATTCATATGTATTTTTTTGGGGCATTTAATACCTCAAAATATTCACAAAAAATAATTAATTAATTGATTAATAGTTAAATTAAATGAATTGTTTGCTGTAGTTCATCATATTCACAGTAACATAAGTACTACATGTGAGGTTTTAGTTAAAACATATTTTATATGGATGTAGTATACATTTAATACCTGAAAATATTCATTAAAAATCAATTAATCAATTAATATAATATTTTAAAATCATTCTATTGCTGTTGTAAATCATATTTATAATTAATTAAATATAATTAATGAAAATAATAATAATTAAAATATATATTTTACTTGAATTTAACTTGAAGTAACCTGTTTTATATTATATTATATTATTATATTATAATATTATATTATATTGTATTATATTGTATTATATTATATTATATATTATATTATTATATTATATTATATTGTATTATATTATATTATATTGTATTATATTGTATTATATTATATTATATTATATATTATATTATTATATTATATTGTATTATATTGTATTATATTATATTATATATTATATTATTATATTATATTATATTGTATTATATTATATTGTATTATATTGTATTATATTATATTATATATTATATTATTATATTATATTGTATTATATTGTATTATATTATATTATATTGTATTATATTGTATTATATTATATTATATTATATTATATTGTATTATATTATATTATATATTATATTATATTATATTGTATTATATTGTATTATATTATATTATATTATATTATATTATATATTATATTATATTATATTGTATTATATTGTATTATATTATATATTATATTATATTATATTGTATTATATTATATTGTATTATATTGTATTATATTATATTATATATTATATTATTATATTATATTGTATTATATTGTATTATATTATATTATATTATATATTATATTATATTGTATTATATTGTATTATATTATATTATATTATATTATATATTATATTATATTATATTGTATTATATTGTATTATATTATATATTATATTATATTATATTGTATTATATTGTATTATATTATATTGTATTATATTGTATTATATTATATTATATTATATATTATATTATTATATTATATTGTATTATATTGTATTATATTGTATTATATTGTATTATATTATATTATATTATATTATATTATATATTATATTATATTGTATTATATTGTATTATATTATATTATATATTATATTATATTATATTATATTATATTGTATTATATTGTATTATATTATATTATATTATATTATATATTATATTATATTATATTGTATTATATTGTATTATATTATATTATATTATATATTATATTATATTATATTATATTATATTGTATTATATTATATTGTATTATATTATATTATATTATATATTATATTATTATATTATATTGTATTATATTGTATTATATTATATTATATTGTATTATATTGTATTATATTATATTATATATTATATTATATTATATTATATTGTATTATATTATATTATATATTATATTATATTATATTGTATTATATTATATTATATTATATTATATTATATTGTATTATATTATATTATATTAAATTATATTATATTATATATTATATTATATTATATTGTATTATATTGTATTATATTATATTATATTATATTATATATTATATTATATTATATTATATTATATTGTATTATATTATATTGTATTATATTGTATTATATTATATTATATTGTATTATATTGTATTATATTATATTATATTATATATTATATTATTATATTATATTGTATTATATTGTATTATATTATATTATATTGTATTATATTGTATTATATTATATTATATATTATATTATATTATATTATATTGTATTATATTATATTATATATTATATTATATTATATTGTATTATATTATATTATATATTATATTATTATATTATATTGTATTATATTGTATTATATTATATTATATTGTATTATATTGTATTATATTATATTATATATTATATTATATTATATTATATTGTATTATATTATATTATATATTATATTATATTATATTGTATTATATTATATTATATTATATATTATATTATTATATTATATTGTATTATATTGTATTATATTATATTATATTGTATTATATTGTATTATATTATATTATATATTATATTATATTATATTGTATTATATTATATTATATTATATTATATTATATTGTATTATATTATATTATATTGTATTATATTGTATTATATTATATTATATATTATATTATATTATATTGTATTATATTATATTATATTATATTATATTATATTGTATTATATTATATTATATTAAATTATATTATATTATATATTATATTATATTATATTGTATTATATTATATTATATTATATTATATTATATTGTATTATATTATATTATATTAAATTATATTATATTATATATTATATTATATTATATTATATTATATTGTATTATATTATATTGTATTATATTGTATTATATTATATTATATTATATATTATATTATTATATTATATTGTATTATATTGTATTATATTATATTATATTGTATTATATTGTATTATATTATATTATATTATATTATATATTATATTATATTATATTATATTATATTGTATTATATTATATTGTATTATATTGTATTATATTATATTATATTATATATTATATTATTATATTATATTGTATTATATTGTATTATATTATATTATATTGTATTATATTGTATTATATTATATTATATATTATATTATATTATATTATATTGTATTATATTATATTATATATTATATTATATTATATTGTATTATATTGTATTATATTATATTATATTATATTATATTATATTGTATTATATTATATTATATTAAATTATATTATATTATATATTATATTATATTGTATTATATTGTATATTATATTATATTATATTGTATTATATTGTATATTATATATTATTATTATATTATATTATATTGTATATTATATTATATTATATTATATTGTATTATATTTTAGTGCTGAAAAGTGTTAAGTTCTAAAAGAGTTTGTTTAAAATGCTGTCCCTTTTAGATTTGACATTCTTTACTCCTCCACAGTATAGATGCACTAAAAATAAGCAGCTTTAATCCACTTTACTGCAGCTGAGTTTTATTCCCAGTAAAAAGCTCAGCTGCAGCACTAAATAAAGTGTTTACCTGTGTCTAATATCTACTCCTGACACCTGTCACACACCTGTGAAGACAGCGGGGGCGTCGCTGCAGTCGTCCTCCCACACGAAGTAACACATGTGACCAGACGTGTGACAGGGAGTAAACAGACACCTGACGTTGATGGAGTTAAACTACCAACACAGGGATAAGAATAGATCATAGAGTCACTCTGGTAAAATAACTAAATCACCTGTTATTGATGCTGCCACGTCTGGTAAAATGGTAACAAAATGATGCAGAGTTGAAAAGATCAGACTCTTCGTGGCTCTTTGTGATTCACCTTGAGTTCCTGAGCGCTGCCGACTTTATCAGTCAGAGCTCCGATCCTGTCGTCTCCTCCATAGACCCTCAGACCCGGAACCTCCTTCACCAGGGCCTCGTTACCGCGGGCGTGGTCCCTGATCAATTACAAGATTTATCAGGGATTTATCAGGGATTTATCAGTGATGTATCAGGGATTTATCAGGGATTTATCAGTGATTTATCAGGGATCTATCAGTGATGTATCAGGGATTTATCAGGGATTTATCAGTGATTTATCAGGGATCTATCAGTGATGTATCAGGGATTTATCAGGTGACTTATCAGTTATTTATCAGTGATATATCAGGGATTTATCAGGGATCTATCAGTGATTTATCAGTGATGTATCAGGGATCTATCAGTGATGTATCAGGGATTTATCAGGTGACTTATCAGTTATTTATCAGTGATATATCAGGGATTTATCAGGGATCTATCAGTGATTTATCAGTGATGTATCAGGGATTTATCAGGTGACTTATCAGTTATTTATCAGTGATTTATCAGTGATGTATCAGGGATTTATCAGGTGACTTATCAGTTATTTATCAGTGATTTATCAGTGATTTATCAGGGATCTATCAGTGATTTATCAGTGATGTATCAGGGATTTATCAGTGATCTATCAGTGATTTATCAGGGATTTATCAGGGATCTATCAGTGATTTATCAGGGATTTATCAGGGATCTATCAGTGATTTATCAGGGATTTATCAGGGATCTATCAGTGATTTATCAGGGATTTATCAGGGATCTATCAGTGATTTATCAGGGATTCATTAGGGATTTATCAGGGATCTATCAGTGATTTATCAGTGAGGATTTATCAGTCATTTATCAATGATTTATCAGGTGACTTATCAGGGATTCATCATTGATTTATCAGGGATTCATCATTGATTTATCAGGGATTTATAAGTCATTTATCAGGGATCTATCAGTGATTTATCAGGGATTTATCAGTGATTTATCAGGGATCTATCATTGATTTATCAGGGATTTAACAGGGATCTATCAGTGATTTATCAGGGATCTATCAGTAATTTATCAGGGATTTATCAGTGATTTATCAGGGATTTATCAGGGATTTAACAGGGATCTATCAGGGATCTATCAGTAATTTATCAGGGATCTATCAGTGATTTATCAGGGATCTATCAGTAATTTATCAGGGATCTATCATTGATTTATCAGGGATTTAACAGGGATCTATCAGTGATTTATCAGGGATCTATCAGTAATTTATCAGGGATTTATCAGTGATTTATCAGGGATTTATCAGTGATTTAACAGGGATCTATCAGGGATCTATCAGTAATTTATCAGGGATCTATCAGTAATTTATCAGGGATTTATCAGTGATTTATCAGGGATTTATCAGTGATTTAACAGGGATCTATCAGGGATCTATCAGTAATTTATCAGGGATTTATCAGTGATTTAACAGGGATCTATCAGTGATTTATCAGTAATTTATCAGGGATCTATCAGGGATCTATCAGTGATTTATCAGTGATTTATCAGTGATCTATCAGGGATTTATCAGGGATTTATCAGGGATTATTTATCAGGGATCAAACCCTCTCACCAGTGGTGGTGTGTGGTGAGAACAGCAACCAGACTCAGACCTTCTCTCTTCACTATTTCCAGCAGCTGTTGGAAAAAAAAAATCAATTAATCAATTAACAGAAAATCATAACCATACCATAACTCATCAAGATATATATAAAAGATAAAAAGTTGGAACTTTTATTCTTATTCTATTTATCTGAAGTATTTATAAAGAAGTGGTTTCTTCATTTATGATCCGTAGCCTTGTTTATACAACAATTTATTCCTAAAAACATAGATTTTTTGGGCTGTTGACAGTATTTTTAATGAAAAATACTCTCAAAGTCCAAAATTCCCTCTCTGAAAATTAAAAAAAAGCAAAAAACAATTGTCTTAATGTAAGAAATCCACTGATCAAGTTTATCTATTAGAATATACGTTTATTATAATATTTAGACGCTCCTAACTTTATAAAAGTGCTTTACACAGACTGAACATGTGTCTCACCCGGTGAGGAACAGCTGGATCCACAGCTACGGCCTGTTTACTCTGCTCCTCGATCACCAGGTACATGTAGTTGTCCTCCAGGATGGAGATCACCTTTACCTTCATGACGCGCAGCGCGCATGCGCAGTACAAACCACTCCAGGAAGCGACTTGACAGTAAATATCGTCTAAAATCGACAGTTGTCAAACCAGCATCTTTATCGGTTTTTAACGTTAAACTAACAGTAAAATCAGCGATAATTTACTTCATAAAACACGTTAATGTTCATTTGTCTTCGCTAAACGAGCGACACGAGTTCAATATTCACACTATTTAACAGTAGAAGTGTGAATGTTGTGAGTCTCGTCCCGCTGTGATGCTGCCGAGACTTCACGCGTTCACGCGAGTTCTCGCGATATCTCAGAGGCAGGAACCAAAACAGAGGCGTGTTTAATCGAGCCGGAAAAATCCAACATGGCGTTTTAATCTTTTTAATTTTACAATTAATTTCTTTAATTCAAAGAGATAAACAAATAAACCAAATTAAATATTTATAATATTAAAAATTATATTATATATACATAATGTATAATGTAAATATTCAGGAATATATAATTATTATATAACAACGGAATACAATAGCTTTACAGCTTGTATTAGAAATCACGTTTAATAGCTGATTTGCATTAATTATATGTTCTTTATGAATGTTATATTACATATTAAAAATAATTTTTTTATATATATTTTGGATTTTGCTCAGTATTTTCTATTAAAACTTGATTTTTGAATATTTGCTTAAAATTCCACCCAATTTCAAAATTATATAAATATATTGGTGTAAAATAATTTTATATAATATAATTTCTCGTTACTTATTAACAGGAGATGTAATTAGGTACTGATAGCAGTTAAGTACAATTTTGAGGTATTTTACATCCATTTTCTATTTAAAAAAATTGAATTTTTTAAACATATTTGATGGAGATTTAGTGTCAAAAGCTTCATTTTGTGTACAAATTAAAAACACAACTTACAATAAACATATTTATTGTTTTTTCATGCAATATCCTTCTTAGTGTATCAAACATTTAATGATAACTAATAATTCGGCAAAGCTTTGCTCACAGAATGCTTCCAAATCATGGACGGTATAAAAACAGCATTCCTGCTAAATTCTATGAAATGAAAAAAAAACAACTAAATGATTTAAGGAAATATTAGGATGAAACATTCCAAGCGAGAATAAAACTTTCTTTACAAAGAAATGATCAATTTACATATATTATTACACCGTCTCTTCTCAAATTTAAAACTGAAATTATACAATAGTTTGTACAACAATATATTAATAGACTCTTTAAAAACTTCCCATTTACAGATTAACAAACCGATTTGTCATTGAAAGTGTTTCCTGAAGTCAGAGTTTATGACAGAGTGAAGCAGTGGATCTATTTCATGTGGCGTTGACGATGAGTTGCAGATATTTCCGTCAGTTTTCGGTTTATTTTCACGTTGGTGGAGCTGGAAGCTGCAGAATGAAGGCGTCACTCCTTCGGGACCCGGAAACCGTCCTTTTCTTTCCTCAGACTCCTCATGGTTTCGATCGGGTTCGTTTGATTCACGTGATCTTGAACAGATTTCTCTCTGAAATTAAATAATAGTCAAATATATTATTAAGCCCATTTAACTGTAATTAAATAGACACATTCAGATTATTTCCCCCCTAAAAAACACATGAATATCAAGTGAAACCCTTTAAAATTAATCAGATTCTACATATTTACTCTAATAAAACATTTAAATGTGAAGTCATGATTCATTAACTGGAATTAAATATATATATATATATATATATATATATATATATATATATATATATATATATATATACTGAATATTATGGAAACGTTCGTAGTTTTCATGAATATTTGTATAAAGTGAAAGAAAGAAAGAACTTTACTCTGATATTTTATTATATTTTAATTAACTGGATGAAATAATAAGGATTAATTATGTTCTACAGACTTTAATTAAGAATCTGAACTTTTCCGTGATATAAAACAAGTGTTTTTGAATCTGTACATGATGGAAGTTTAGAATAAAATGGATGAAATAATTAAGATTAATCAGGATTATTCTAAGAAAAAGGTCAAAGGTGAATTCATGACTCATTTTACATGATGTTTAATGAACTTCTCTCTAAGATTAAAGCTGTTTTTATTAACTATTAAATAAAATAAAAAGATTAAATAGTGAAAAGTTCATTTTTTATCATGAATCTTTTTATAAAATGAAACTTTCAGAGATTAAAGCACTTTAATTTGTGTGAAATAGGAAAAAACTTGTTAAGTTTATAATAAAATGATTTAATAATTAATCAGGTTCTACATATTTTACTTTACTCTCATTAAAGGGTTAAATGTGAATAATCTTGACTTAATCTTGCATCTTAATAGTAATTATCTCTTAAATTAATCTTTTTATAAAGTGAAACTTTCATAGATTATTTGCTTTTATTTGCTTTACATGAAATAAATTTAAATAAATACATTTTCTATAATAATGTTAATAAATTAGTAACAAAATAGATGAAATAATGAGGATTAATCAGGTTCTATATGATTAATTATACATTAATTAACTATTTATCTATTAAATTATTATTTATAGAGTTTGTATAGTTTTTTATTTATAGAATTATTTTCATGAATCTTTTTATAAAGTGAAACTTTCATAGATTATTTGATTTTATTTGTTTTACATGAAATAAATAAAAACTTTTCTATAATAATGTTAATGAATTAGCAACAAAATAAATGAAATGAGGATTAATCAGGTTTTATATTATTAATTATACATTAATTAACTATTTATCTATTAAATTATTATTTATAGAATTCTTTTATAGTTTTTATTTATAGAATTATTTTTATAAATCTTTTATAAAGTAAAATTAAAGCACTTCACTTTGTGTGAAATGGAAAAAAAACTTATTTTTTTCACTAAATGGATGAAATAATAAATAAAAATATGTCGGATTAATCAGCTTCTACATATTTTACTTTACTCTCATTAAAGGGATAAATATTAATAATATTTTTCATATATATATATAATAATATTTTTCTCTAAAAATAAAATAGTAATTATCTCTAAAATTATTATTTTTTGTCATGAATCTTTTTATAAAGTGAAACTTTCATAGATTATTTGCTTTTATTTGCTTTACATGAAATAAATAAAAACTTTTCTATAATAATGTTAATAAATCTGTAATAAAATAGATGAAATAATGAGGATTAATCAGGTTCTATAAGATTAATTATACATTAATTATCTAGTTTTTCCTGAATCTTTATATAAAGTGAACCTTTCAGAGGTGATAGAATCAACAGACACAACATTTCCAGGATATTTAACATTTCTTTTGGATCCGTTCATCAAATAATGGATGAAAACCAGAGAATTAATGACATTTGACATACTTGACTCTCATAAAAGGGTTAAAGGTGAACTCCTCAGCCAGGGTCGAGGGGACGGTCGGTTCTCCGCTCTCACATTTATCCTGCTCAAACACACATTTCATGTCGTTAAACCGTCAATCCATGCGTTCATTGATCGGCTGCGACCTGTCAATCAATCACCTTCGCCCACGCCAGCTTCTTCCGGACGACCTCGTTTTCCGGCTCCAAGTGACGAGCGAACTTCAGGTTACTGACGGTGTACTCGTGTCCGCAGAAAACACGCTTCGGAAACACAGACACACGAGTAGATTCCATCGAATTAACGGATTTTTATCTATAAAAGCACTTTTCTTTTAAATCCGGAGTTGCTGCAGGTAAAAGTGTCATATTTACGGTTTCAGGAGGCAGAGATCCCAGGATTTCTACCAGAGCTTTGAACATCTGCTCTGCTGTTCCCTCGAAGAATTTACCACAACCAGCGACAAACAGGGTGTCGCCTGCAGGAGGAAACGATTCAAAAATATTAAAATTAGAATTAAACACACAGAAAACTATTATTACACAACATTATTACCATCATTTGGCTCGTTTAACTACTTATCTGCTGCTTTTCCATTTTATTCTACCAGTGTTTCACACTAATGTGCATTTAAACGCACCAGGCTGTTGCCATGACAACCCAATTCCCCTTCATTGATGAATAAACGCGTCTATTTATCAATTATATTATTCCTCTGACTCGTTTCCTGTTCATTTGTTCATCATTTAACCACGTGGAATATAAATTACCGTATTCTCTGGACTAGAAGATTTATTATTTAATTAACTACCGTTAATTAGAATTAAAAATAAGAAACTAAAAAAAAAATATCGTAGATATATCGTGTATATATGTATATAGTAACGCTACAGCAACTTTTATTTTTAATTTATTTTGATTTCTCACATTTTATTTATATTTAAACTGCACTGAAACAGTGAGATGCTGCAATTTACTTATAAATTCAATGTAAAATGACAATAAAGGGCATTTTATTGTAAAGTTTAAAGGATCGAAGGCTGAAAAACTGAATTTTATTATGTAATAATAATAATACATCTAAATATTATTGGTATGTTAATATTCATCTATTTATTATTGTTTTATATCCATCTATGACAGATTAAAGCTTTAATGCAGCAGTTTAACATATAGAATCACATCTAATAACATGTAAAGTAAAGATTAATTCAGATTAATCATCTGTCCACTCAGGTGTACATTAATTATTACGAGTGTTTTTCTGAAAATAACTAACATCCTGTCGTGTTTTGACTATAAATCGACTTCTTCATGTTTTTAGAATGTTAATATATTATACATTTGTGTTTTTTACTGTATAAAATGAATGAAGTCCACTTGAGTGGACAAATAAATTTACCTTTATCGAATATTTTTTATCCATTTAATATCTTGATTTGTACCTTATATCTATTATACTTTATTTATTTATATAATTTATATATAATAATGTAGACACAGCAGCTAAACGTGTGTAATTTATGTTATTTTCTATTTCTTTAGGGTGTTTTTTTCTATTAATTCACATATTTCTCTTGTGTTTGTGTGTCTATAGTTTGTATTTGAGCTCCTTAAAGATCAGTAAAGTCCTGTCTAATATAATCTAATCTCCATCTTTGATATCGTCCTGTATTTATCCACGTTTCCTGTGATTCAGAGCGTTAAACACTGACCAGTGAACACAGCTGGAGGCTCCGTGCTGCTTTCTTTAGTCACGTAGTAGCAGATGTGTCCGGTTGTGTGACACGGAGTGAACAGACATTTGATGTGGAGGGATCCCAGCTGGAGACAACAAGAGCTTTTAATTAGAATCATTAGAATCATTATAATTATAATATTAATAATAATAATAATAATAATAGGTTGGGGCAGACGTGGCCTCACTTTGAACGTGTTGGAGTGAGAAACTTTCTTAGTTAAAGCATCAACTCTGTCGTCTCCTCCGTAAACTCTGAGACCCGGAATCAGACGAACCAGCTTCTCATTCCCACTGGCGTGGTCCCTAAATAATAATAACATTAATAATAATATTATTAATAATAATAATAATATTAATAATATTATAATGTACATGTGGTCCCTAAATAATAATAATAACAATATAAATAATAATAATAATAATAATAATATAATGTACATGTGGTCCCTAAATAATAATAACATTAATAATAATAATAATAATAATAATAATAATAATAATATAATGTACATGTGGTCCCTGGAAAAGAGGAAATAATATTAATAATATGAATATTATAATGTACACGTGGTCCCTAAATAATAATAATAAAAATAATAATAATAATATAAATAATAATAATATTATTATTAATAATAATAATATTATAATGTACACGTGGTCCCTAAATAATAATAATAATAATAATAATAATATTATAATGTACATACAATATTGTACAATATGTACAATAATATTAATATATATAATATATATATATATAATATAATGTACATGTGGTCCCTGTTACAAATAATAATAATAATAATAATATTATAATAATAATACTATTATAATGTACACGTGGTCCCTGGAATAATATTAATAATAATAATATAATAATGTACACGTGGTCCCTGAAATAATATTAATATATATAATATATATTATATATATAATATAAATAATAATTATATTATAAAATAATTATATTATGTACACGTGGTCCCTGTTAGAAATTATATTATTAATAATAATAATAATAATAAAATGTAAACATGGTCCCTGTTATAAATAATATAAATATTAATATTATAATGTAAATATGGAGACAGGAAATAATATAAATAATATAAATATTATTATAATATAAATGTGGTCCCTTGAGACAACAAAATAGTAAAATAATAATAATAATATAAATAATATGAATATTATAATGTAAACATGTTCCCTGTAATAAAATAATATGAATAATATTAATAACATTAATAATATTATTATTAATGTAAATACGGTCTCTATAAACAGGAAATAATATAAACAAATAATTATAATATAAAGTAATTTATTTATTATTAATCCTACTCTCATGCAGGTATATGAGAGTTTGCAGCGAGTGAATTTAAAAATGCTGAGAAAATAAAAAGATTCAAAGATTAAAACTTTATTTAGATTTAATATTAAATGGTTTATTTACCAGTGGTGATGTGTGGTCAGAACAGTCGTGAGTCTGACTCCGTGTTTTCTAACGGCCTCGACGACCTGGAAAATAAAATATAAATAAAATATAAAAACGTCTTAATGAAGCCTGAAATAATTAGTTAATTAATCAATTAGTCTGATTAAAAAAAAAGGGTTTGATTACAGCAAATCAAATATCTTGAGTTGAATATCTGAGATTTTACAGAGTAAAAAATGGACAAATCAGATGAAAATCTTCATTCATGTGCAATAATCTACCACAATGTGCAATAATCTACCACAATGTGCAATAATCTACCACAATGTGCAATACTCTGCCCCACTGTACAATAATCTACCACAATGTGCAATAATCTACCACAATGTGCAATAATCTACCACAATGTGCAATAATCTACCCTACTATGCAATACATGTGCAATAATCTACCACAATGTGCAATAATCTGCCCTACTATGCAGTACATGTGCAATACTCCAACCTACTGTGCTATTCAATGTGCAATAATTCACCCTACTGAGTAATCCATGTGCAATAAACTACCCTACTGTACAATACATGTGCAATAATATATCCTACTGTGCAATTCATGTGCAATAAACTACCCCACTGTGCAATAATCCCACCTACTGTGCAATGCATGTGCAATAAACTACCCAAACGTGCTATTCATGTGCAATACTCTACCCCACTGTACAATAATCTACCCTACTGTGCAATAATCTAATCTACTGTGCAATCCATGTGCAATAAACTACCCTACTGTGCAATTCATGTGCAATAATCTAATCTACTGTGCAATCCATGTGCAATAAACTACCCTACTGTGCAATTCATGTGCAATGCTCTACCCCACTGTACAATAATGTACCCTACTGTGCAATTCATGTGCAATAATCCAACCTACTGTGAAATTCATGTGCAATAATCTACCCCACTGTGCAATAATCTAATCTGTGCAATTCATGTGCAATAATCTAATCTACTGTGCAATCCATGTGCAATAAACTACCCTACTGTGCAATTCATGTGCAATACTCTACCCCACTGTACAATAATGTACCCCACTGTGCAATTCATGTGCAATAATCTAATCTGTGCAATTCATGTGCAATAATCTACCCCACTGTGCAATTCATATGCAATAATCTAATCTGTGCAATTCATGTGCAATAATCTAATCTGTGCAATCCATGTGCAATAAACTACCCTACTGTGCAATTCATGTGCAATACTCTACCCCACTGTACAATAATGTACCCCACTGTGCAATCCATGTGCAATAATCTAATCTGTGCAATTCATGTGCAATAAACTACCCTACTGTGCAATTCATGTGCAATAATCTAATCTACTGTGCAATTCATGTGCAATAAACTACCCGACTGTGCTATTCACGTGCAATACTCTACCCCACTGTACAATAATCCCACCTACTGTGCAATCCATGTGCAATAAACTACCCGACTGTGCAATTCATGTGCAATACTCTACCCCACTGTACAATAATGTACCCCACTGTGCAATTCATGTGCAATAATCCAACCTACTGTGCAATTCATGTGCAATAATATAATCTACTGTGCAATCCATGTGCAATAATCCACCCTACTGTGCAATCCATGTGCAATAATCTATCCTACTCAGTGTAAGGTATCTGTCTTGTATATATGGTGCATCTATCTTATATTATATTGTATTTATTTATATATATATATAGTCTATAGTTTATATATATAGTTGCTAATGTAATTTCCTCAGTGTGGGACAAATAAAGGATCATTTTATCTCATCACTGACGTATTATAATAGAAACACGAAGTTTACAGTAGAACACACCTTCACCGGCTCCACGGGGTCGACCACAGCTGCTTCTTTAGAGTCCTCATCTATCAGCAGGTACATGTAGTTGTCACTGAGAGCTGGAAGAAGTTCGATCTTCATGTTGGCTTCTTCTATTAGAGACGACTTCCTCACTGAGCTATGAAGGAGAGAAGCTGCCTGGACCTGGACGTCTACAGCTGCAGCAGAAGATAACGGAATATTAATATTATATTAATATAATAGAAAAAGATTTACTCCTTATTTCACATTTTTATCTGTTCTAAATGTACCTTAAAGAGATATTTTCCACATTTTAACATGTGAGAGGACAAATCTGCTTCAGATAAGTGAATATAAACTCTTTATTGGCAAAGGTAAATGTATTTTTAACACCTTTCACTAGTAAATAATACTGTAAAACAAACTAAATATAACTAATGTCTATTGTGAGCACAACAAGTGGTTAATTATTATTTAAACAACAGTTTTAAGCTGCTTCTTTAAAATGTCCAGAAGCTGCAGATCTCAGGTTGTTTCCATATGTTTTATGAATGAAATGTTGGAGGTCTATGTGGATTTTTGTTAATTTCCTTTAAAAAATATATATAATTATGTGTCATAATTAAATATTGACTCTATTGAACTTTGACTCCAACTCAATAAATAAAACGAGGGGAAGATTTAAGTATAAAAGTCATTGAAATGAAGCTTAAATGAAAGGAACAAGAATACAAATATAGTTAAATCATTATAAAACACTTTATATTTATTTATTTGCCAATTGTGCATCGACCAGACACGATGGAATCCTTTTTGCAGGACTTGAAAAATGAAAAAAGAACAGAATAATTCTGAGAAAATATAGAAACTATATAATAAAATGGTTTTCTTAGTAAGAAAAGAACTAATTGTGTAAATAAAGAAAATTATATGCGAGCAGTAGGAATATAGTGAGCATTAGATATTAATAAATGTACAAATATAGTTGTAAATATATAGAAATAAAGATTTAATATGGAGGATTTTAACAGCAGATTTATCTCCTGCAGCCACAAACTCCATAAACTTAAAACATGTGACAGCAGCACTAAGGAATTCTTGTGCAGGGATTTTAGAGAGTTAATAAAAACATTAAAAAAAGAAAAAATTAAATAATTAAGTCATTTGCTGAGTATGAACACACTATAGAAATAAATAAGTAAAATATAGACACGTATAGTGCGTATTTGGGATAAATAAACAGTTGTAAATATATGCATTAATATATTAATTAATATATTAATTAAACATTAATATAATATATTACACTAGACAGTGCAAATCATGTATATTTCATATAAATATACATAAAAATAACAGAATTTTAACAGCATTTTTATCTCCTGCAGCCACAAACTCCATAAACAACTTAAAACATGTGACAGCAGCATAAAGTAAACAACGTTAGCTTAAATGCTAACGTCCCCTGTATAAAAACGTGTGTTATCGCACCTGGCTAACACCTGGCTAACAGCATGACGTAACATTTTATAAAAACTGCTATGTCATGCTTGTTCAGGATCCTTCCAGCTGGTGTCGGTTTGACGGATCTTTTTTTTTTTTCTCTCGACGCAAAACACCAAACTAGTCAAAAAACGTGCGGTTGACGTAGTTAGCATTAGCATTAGCATGCTACAAAAAGAAGTTAAAAAGTAGCGGAAGCGGCCACGTACCGAGTTTAACAGCGGTCGCTGCTGCGATCAGAGTGCGGCCACCCCCCACCACCGACCGGAGGAACATAACCACAGCGGCCGCTGTTTTATCTCCGCGGCTTTACCTCCGACATCGACTGCGGGTTCGATTCCGCCTCCGCCCCGTTTTCACCTTTCACCGCCAGACTCAACCAATCGAGTCCGGGGGAGTGGATTGGCAATGATGATGCGTTCAAGTACTCCTCGGATATTTTTTTATCGACGAAGGTTTTTTTTTAATTATTTTATTGATATTATAATAAACAAAGACATTTTCGATATCAAGAATATTAGAAGAAAATAATATAATCATACCTCATATGTTAACAAAGGGACATAATGTTATTTTTTTAGAAAAAAAAGATTAAAAAAAGTAAATTGAATAAATACAATAAAATAAATAAAAAATATATAGTATAAGTAATATAAATTTAATAAAATAAATAATATAAAAGTAAAAAGTCTAGAATAAATTATATTCATATACATTAGAAGAAAAACAATATATAATCACACCTCCTATGCTAACAAAGTGACATAATATAATTTTCAATTAGATAGAATTGATGATCAATAAAATAAATACAATAAAATAAATAGAAATAAATCAGAAACAAATCAACGCCAACTTTATTTTGTGTTGGAGCTGAAGTTTTCTCATGTGATTTATGAATAAAACTCAATGCTGAATCTGTGTTTTTATTCATTTCCACCTTTATTATAAATAACATATATATATATATATATATATATATATATATATATATATATATATATATATATATATATATATATATATATATATATATATATATATATATATATATATATACTTACTATAACAGTAGCATTTTGTTTTACTACAGAAATAATAAAAAATATATATTATATTTAATGTTAGGGGGATGTTTAGGATTATAACAGGTTATTAAAGGTTATTAAAATGTTTCCTACAGCCCCTGAACGCAGCATCAGCTGACTTTCTGCAGGTCAATAGTCGGACAGTCAAAGCCTCTTTACCCGGACTCTGCTGGACCAGAGCGGCTCTAAAACCGGATCCAGGACCCGCGTCCCTGCACCATGACGACCCGGAACACGGCCCGGTTCTGGGAATGGGGCCGGAAGATCGTCTGCGTCGGGCGGAACTACGCGGACCACGCCGCGGAGCTGCAGAACCCGGTCCCGACGGAGCCGGTCCTGTTCCTCAAACCCCCGTCCGCCTACGTCACGGAGGGCTCCCCGATCGTGGTCCCGCGCTACACCCGCAACCTGCACCACGAGGTGGAGCTGGGGGTCGTGATCGGTAAGGGGGGCGCGGCGATCCCGCAGGACGCAGCCATGGACCACGTGGCCGGGTACGCGCTGTGCCTGGACATGACGGCGCGGGACGTCCAGGACCAGCTCAAGTCCAAAGGTCTGCCCTGGACCCGGGCCAAGGCCTTCGACACGTCCTGCCCCGTCAGCGGGTTCATCCCCAAAGACCGGATCCCGGAGCCCGGGGACGTGCGTCTGTGGCTGAAGGTGAACGGGCGGCTGCGTCAGAGCGGGTCCACGTCCCAGATGGTCTTCCCGGTCCCGGTCCTCATCAGCTACATCAGCGGCTTCATCAGCCTGGAGGAGGGGGACCTGATCCTCACCGGGACCCCGCAGGGGGTCGCCGCGGTGCGGGAGCACGACGAGCTGGAGGCGGGGATCGACGGGGTGGTGACCATGACCTTCAGGGTGGAGAAGCAGGACTGATCAGCTGATCGATACAGCTGATCGGAATCTGAAACTAAGATGGGAATTAATGTGATGGTTAGGCAACTTAATCGATTAATCGCTGCAGCGTAAGAAGAGAGTCTGGACATTTTTTTCTTTAATAATAATTCAAATTAATCGATTATCCAAAACTCATCGCTTTAAGAAACGGGTCACGTGCGCACGGAAGAGGCTGAGATCAATTAATAAAATTAAAAATTGATTGCAAATTGGTTGGCACCTGTTGATCAGCTGATCAGCAGCTGGCAGTGTTCATCAGCTGATCAATACAGTTGATCAGAATCTAAAATAATGGTGATTAATGTGATAATTAATCGATTAATCGTTGCAGCTTATTTCTATTTATCTGCAGCTCTATTTTACATTTAACAACAGAAATTAAACATGTTTCACTCAAAACAACGAACCTGTTATTCTAAACTAAAGGAAACAGATCAAAGAGGCTGAGATCAATTAATAAAATGAGCTTTAATTGATTGATAATTTAATTGGCAGCAGTTGATCAGCTGACCAGCAGGGGGCGGTGTTGAGCCACTAAATATTATTATATAGTGACACTTCCTGGTTCCTTTTACAGTAAATTACCTATTTTTAACCAATTAAAGCTCATTTTATTAATTGATTGATGATTGTTGATATTGATTATTATTATTGATTGATTATTTTATTGTTTCATCTATTAAAGTGATCAGTTACCAACTATTTGGACAATAAATTCATCATTTTGAGTCTTTTTTAAATATAAAATGTTCAAATTCTCATCTTAAATGTAAAGTAAAGCTGCAACGATTAATTGATTAATCACCATTGATCACCACTGATGGTGATAATTGATTCGTTAGTTGGATTCTTTAATAAATTTTACAGTAAAGAACCAACTTTCAACCAATTAAAGCTCATTTTTATCAATTAGTTGTCAACTATTACATTAACCAACAAAGAACAGAAATTAAACATGAAAGAAAACAGATCAAAGAGGCTGAGATCAATTAATAAATTGATCTTTAATTGATTGGATCATTAATTGATCAGCTGACCAGCAGGGGGCAGTGTTGAGCCACTAAATATTATTATATAGTGACTTTTCCTGGTTCCTTTTATAGTAAATAACCAATTTTTAACTAATTAAAGCTCATTTTATTAATTAATTATAATAATTCAGTATCTAGTTTTATTCTATCATCTATTAAACTGATAATTTGTTTATTATTTTGAGTCATTTCAGCATCTTTTTGCATCATTTTGAGTATTTTTTAATAAAAAAATGTTGGAATTTTCTTCTTAAATGTAAAACAAAGCTTCAATAATTAGTTAATTAATCAATTAGTTACATTAATCACCAACTATTTTGATAATCGATTAGTTAATTGGACTCTTTATTGTCATTTTACAAATATATATATTATATTTTTTACAGTAAAGAACCAATTTTCAACCAATTAAAATCTTTTTAAATGTAAAGTAGAGCTGCAACGATTAATTGATTAATCAATTAGTTGCCGACGATTACATTAATCAGCAACAATCCATTAGTTTCAGCAATTTTCAGCTCATTTTTTAACCATTTTCTTTATTACAACTTCAAAATCTACTAGATTTGAATCATTTTTACAAAAAAGTCACTTTTAAACTCACTTTTGAGGTAGTTTTTCTACATTTTCAACTACATTTATCTGCTTTTCAGACGCAGATTTGACATAAAACGACTAAAATATAATAATCTCACATGTAAAAACGAGCACTATATTATACTATGGCCTGTACTTTTACTTAAATACCAGGACAAAGTATTTTTACCAGTATTTCTACTTCGTTTCTTCCTTCTTCTGTGGATCAGATGTTAAATTAAAGTCGTATAATTGACGTAATTAAAGCATATTGTGTTTTATTTCTCTTTAACGTTAAATAAAAACCAGGTTGTGACGCACGACCGCTCATCACAGGCGTCGTGTGATAATAAGAGTGAGTTTTAGCACCGTGAGGAGGTGAAAATAAAGATTATTTCACAGGAAAAAGGTGATAAAAATCCCTGGAATCATCTTGTTGTCAGCGCTGAGATTTACACGCCGCAGTGAAGGACTTTGAACTCATCGCACCATGAGCATTAGAGTGGTTTTCGTCTAAGTTTTGGAGGTTTTTTGGGGATAAAACGCCACCAGAACAGAAGGGAAAGTTCCTAAAATCACATTATGAAGCTGAATTCATGCGGTCGGCTGTTTAGAAGCAGGAGATGTGGAGAAAATACTCATGTTTGAGGGATTTTTAGAGAGAGAATGAAGGTTTTTGATGCATTTCTCTGTTAATACTGCACTGGAGATGCTGCAAATAATGAAATCAGGACAAAAAAAGACATATATGATAAAAAATCAATCAATTATCAGGATTACATTGAAGAAATCAAGGTAAAAAGTCAAAAATATGACATAAAAAGAGAGAAATTTTGTATAAATAGACAAAGAATTAAGATAAAAGATATATTTATGATAAATTCTTTACTTATTTTATGTTTTTCAAAGAATTTAAGGTAAAACATGAGGTAGAAAGTTCATAATATGAGATAAAAGCACAACTTTAAGATTAAAAGTCAAACTATTTCTGCCAATGTAATAATAATAAAAAACATCATATCTTTGAGATAAAAAGACAAATTTGTGATAAAAGTCAAGCAATTTATCAGGAAAAGTCAAAAATATGACGTAAAAAGACAGAAATTAGAGATAAAAAGACAAATATTTAAGATAAAAATACACATTTTTGATAAGTCAAATAATTGATCAGGATTATCTTGAAGAACTTGAGGTAAAAAGGCAAATAAAGTAAAATATTTGATATAAAAAGCAAAATTTATGATAAAAAAACAATGAAACAAGTTAAAATATCCTTGAATTAACTCCAGTAATATTATATTTGTCTATTGGCCGAACATTTGACTTATTTTAAGTGATTTTGTTTCCATTTTTATCAGGATTATATTGAAGAAAATGACCAAAATACGACCTAAAATAAATTTATATGTACAATATTTCATTATCTGCCGATGGAATGAGATCATTCCTGATAATTTGACTCGTTTTTGGATTTAAATCCAAGATATTTAATAAAACAACATGAATTCCTGCTGTTTTTATGGAGTCGTGTCGGATCTTTGGCTTCGTTCCTGCTGCTTCTGTCTAAACATCTGCTCCAGGTTCAGTTACGTCTGTGGACGTGTCTCAGAACGTCTGAAACCTGAGTCTGTTCAGCATCTTCACCTGGAGGGAAACTCACCTGGAAAACTCTCAGGATCCGGTCCAGACCCTGGAGGGAGCGTCCATAAAAAATCTATGATGAAAAGTTGATTTATCACCGTTATACTGGATAAAAAGTAGAAAGATATTAGATTAAAAAGTCAGAAAATATGTCAGGAAGGAAAAGTTTTAGATAAAAATACACATTTATGGTAAAAAGTCAGTTTATCGTGATTATTTTACATAAAAAGTCTGAAATTTGAGATAAAAAGACAAAAATTTGACATATAAAGATAAAAATTTGAGATAAACAGACAAAAAATTGACATATAAAAACACAATTTGAGATAAAAAGTCAAAAATTTTAGATAAAACTAAACAAATTTGACATATAATGACAAAAATTTGAGATAAAAAGATAAGAATTTGAGAAAAAAACGACAAAAATTTGACATATTAAGACATAAATTCAAGATAAAACTGAAATTTGAGATAAAAAGACAAAAATTTGACATATAAAGATAGAAAAATTGAGATAAAAAGACAAAAATTTGAGATAAAACTGAAATGTGAGATAAAAAAGACACAAATTTGACATATAAAAACAAAAAATGTAGATAAAAAGACAAAAATTTGAGATAAGAAGAAAAAAATTGACATATAAAGATAAAAATATGACATATAAAGATAAAAATATGACATATTAAGACAAAACATTGAGATAAAAAGACAAAAATTTGAGATAAAAAGACAAAAATTTGAGATAAAACTGAAATGTGAGATAAAAAAGACACAAATTTGACATATAAAAACAAAAAATGTAGATAAAAAGACAAAAATTTGAGATAAGAAGAAAAAAATTGACATATAAAGATAAAAATATGACATATTAAGACAAAAATTTGAGATAAAAAGACAAAAATTTGAGATAAAAAGACAAAAATTTGAGATAAAAAGACTTTCTTAGATAAAAGGAAACCTAAAGGCAACTATCACAAAAAGACATTTGGGATAAAAAAGACTTATGATAAAATATTGATATTAAATGATAAAAATTTATGATAAAAAGTCAATTTATCACGATTATACTGGAGAATATGAGATAAGTAGAAAAATATGAGATAAAAAGTCAAAAGAAAAAAAATTGAGATCAAAGGACAAACATTTTTGATGAAAAGATACAAATTTGAGATCAAAGGAAACCAGTTTAGACAAAAAGCAACAAATGTTTCATGATTATATTAAAGAATATGAGATAAAAAGTAACAAAGATGAATAAAAATTCAGAAATTCGACTCCCAAACGTCTCAGGGTCCAGGTCTAGAGTGAACCTGTGGTTAAATTAGTGACTCGTCAGACCAGTTATGACCCAGTTCAATCAGAGCCGGGAATCCTCTATGGATCAGACCAGGTCTATGTCCCCGTGTGACTACAGGTCTCAGACCAGGTCTATGTCCCCGTGTGACTACAGGTATCAGACCAGGTCTATGTCCCTGTGTGTGACTACAGGTATCAGACCAGGTCTATGTCCCCATGTGACTACAGGTATCAGACCAGGTCTAGGTCCCCGTGTGACTACAGGTATCAGACCAGGTCTATGTCCCCATGTGACTACAGGTATCAGACCAGGTCTATGTCCCTGTGTGACTGCAGGTATCAGACCAGGTCTATGTCCCCATGAGTGACTACAGGTATCAGACCAGGTCTATGTCCCCGTGTGACTACAGGTATCAGACCAGGTCTATGTCCCCGTGTGTGACTACAGGTATCAGACCAGGTCTATGTCCCTGTGCAGATCTCAGACCAGGTCTTTGGATGAATCCAGTCCACGTGGGTCCAGAGGCCGTCTCAGCCCTGGATGATGTCATCAGGAGGTGAAAACGAGCCGCGTGTTAACGAGGACAGAAAAAGAACAAAGGATCACGTTTCACATGTTAACAACTGGAAAATCAAGGATTCTCCTTTAAAACTGGTCCAGTGTGTGTCTGTAACAGGAGGTGGTTCATTCTGACGACTGGTTAGAACCTATGTACGGACAGAAAATACTATAATACTATCATATTTTATTATATAACATACTATAATAATAATATAATAATAATATAAATGTTTGAATCTAAATATTAAGAAAAGTGATTTTAGTCTCAGTAAGTAGTAAGAAAATAAAGTATTTTAGTCGAGTTTCATTCAATGAAAATTCAAAGTATTTGAGTTTATTTAGTCAAAGAAAATCTAAAGTATTTTAGTTTAGTTTTAGTCACAATTCAACATATTTTATTCTAGTTTTAGTTGATTAAATCCAAAGTATTTTAATTTAGTTTTAGTTGATTAAATTCAAATTATTTTAGTTTAGTTTTAGTCAAAATTCTAAGTATTTGAGTCGAGTTTTAGTTGATTAAATTCAAATTATTTTAATCCATTTTTAGTCAAAATCCAAATTATTTTAGTCGAGTTTTAGTCAAAATAAAGTATTTTAGTTGAGTTTCATTCGATGAAAATTCAAAGTATTTGAGTCTAGTTTTAGTTGATTAAATCCTAAATATTTGAGTGTATTTATACTTGTATTAAATCCAGTATTTTAAAAGTATTTTAATCTAGTTTTAGTCAAAATCCAAAGTATTTTAAACTAGTTTAGTTGATTAAATTCTATGTATTTTATTCAAATTTTAGTAAACATTCTAAGTATTTTAGAGTAGTTATACTTGTATTAAATCCAATGTATTTTAGTTTAGTTTTAGTCAAAATTCTAAGTATTTTAATCCAGTTTTAGTCTAAATCTAAATTATTTAATCTAGTTATACTTGTAAAACGTAGTGCGGGGGAAACGTAGTGCTAAGCGCAAACACGTAGTGCACCAACAGCTTCACGTCAGTAACAGGTTTGACCCTCTCAGCGCCACACCGGCTGAACCAGACACACTCATAATTGGAAGTTCTATAGTCAGAGACGTGAAGCACCCAGCGGCGTCTGTTAGGTGTTATCCAGGGGCCAGAGTCGGTGACATCGAAGGTAACCTTAGGCTTTTAAAGCAGAGTAGGGCTAGATTCCGCCGCATCGTGATCCATGCAGGTGGTAACGACGCCCGGCGGAGACAATCAGAGATTCTGAAATTGAATGTAGAATCGGTGTGCAAACTCGCTAAATCGATGGCTGACACCGTAGCATTCTCTGGACCCCTGCCCAATCTGGTCAGTGATGAGATGTACTCCCGCTTCTCATCCTTTAACCGCTGGTTAGCTAGGTGGTGCCCTAAAAACGATATAGTTTTTATTGATAATTGGCGCGCATTTTGGGGAAAGCCCGGGCTCATCCGGAGAGATGGCATCCATCCGACTCAGGAAGGAGCCTCTGTCCTAAGCAGAAATATGGCCCCAAGACTTAGTTTACCTAAATGACCCGATAGAGTGGGGGCCCGGGCACAGAGTCGAAGTGTAAAACACTTCTCTGTAAGTCACTCGTCTCATCCTGAGCTGTCACATATCCCAGGTTCAGGAAAGCAGATAGAGACTGTGTCCATCCCCCGTATAGTTAGCTTTAATAAACCTAGCATTAGAAGGCCTATAAGACAGAGAACAAACAATTTAATAAAAATAATTCCCTGTAGAAACAAAACCAAAGCAACATCCAATAAACTTATAAAATGCGGACTCCTAAACATTAGGTCTATAGCATCTAAATCTCTGCTGGTAAATGATCTGGTCGGTGATTATAAATTGGATATTTTAGCATTAACAGAAACTTGGCTCCAGCAGGATGAGTATGTGAGTCTCAATGAATCCACTCCACCTAGTCATATTAACTTTCATACGGCTAGAAGCACTGGTCGAGGTGGAGGAGTTGCAGTCATCTCTCACTCTAGTTTAGGTGTTAGTCCCAAAAATAATCATAACTATCAGTCATTTGAAACTTTGCTTTTATCAATGACTGATTCCAGGCAGACAAACAAAAAACCAGCCCTATTTGCAGTTGTTTATCGCCCTCCTAGTCCTTACTCTGTATTTTTAGCAGAATTCTCTACCTTTCTGTCCAGTATAGTGTTAAACTATGACACAATTGTAATTGTAGGAGACTTTAACATACATGTTGATAACAATAGTGACTCTCTAAGTAACGCTTTTGGCAGCATACTAGATGGAATTGGCTTTACTCAAAATGTAAATAAACCAACCCACAGTCACAAGCACACCCTGGATCTGGTTTTAACTTATGGTATTGAGATTAGTGACCTTGTTGTTCTCCCCCATAATCCAGTTCTTTCAGATCACTTCCTAATTACCTTTCAGTTTATAATGAATGATAATTCCTCACCAGTAGTTAAAACTGAAATGAAAAGAGCATTATGTGACTATTCCGTTTTAAAATATAAAGAGATAATTCAGCCTATATTCACCCCCACATATAATTATGAGAACAGCAGCTCAGACATGTTGTGTCCTGCTACATGTGATGAGTTAGTTGAAAATACGATGCACACCCTCAATAGCGCTTTAGACCTGGTAGCCCCATTAAAATGTAAAACTGTTAGACCCAGGACATTATCTCCCTGGTATAATACTGAAACCCGTTCCCTTAAAAAAGCTACACGTAAATTAGAAAAGATGTGGCGCTGCTCCCGCACAGATCATTCCCTCAGGGCCTGGAAGAACAGTTTATTGGCTTATAAACAGGCCCTGCGTAAAGCAAAAACTAGGTATTATTCATCATTAATAGAAGAAAATAAGAATAACCCCAGATTCCTGTTCAGCACTGTAGCCAGGCTGACCAACAGTCACAGCTCAGTAGATCCATCTATTCCAGTTAGTCTCAGCTGTGATAACTTCTTAAATTTCTTTAATAATAAAATCATAAGTATTAGAGATAAAATAGATCAAATCCTTCCAAACATCAGTGCTGAGGAAGCTCAGGCTGTAAGCTTAGAAGCCCCTTTAAACCCAGTAATATTTCTGGATAAATTCACCCCTGCAGACCCAGCCCAGTTAACTAAAATCATTATGTCATCTAAATCAACTACGTGTATTCTAGACCCAATTCCAATTAAACTACTTAAAGAGACGCTGCCTTTAATTATTGATAATATCTTAGATATAATTAACATGTCCCTAATAACTGGATACGTGCCGCAGGCTTTTAAACACGCAGTCATTAAACCGCTCTTAAAGAAAAACACTCTTGAGCCAGATATTTTAGTAAACTACAGGCCAATTTCAAATCTACCCTTTCTTTCAAAAGTTCTTGAAAGAGTGGTAGTTCAACAGCTGTGTCAGCACTTACAGGACAATAGTTTATTTGAAGAGTTTCAGTCTGGTTTTCGGGCCCATCACAGCACTGAAACAGCACTAGTCAAGGTCACTAATGACTTGTTGCTGGCTGCTGATGATGGGCTGGGCTCGGTTCTGGTCCTGCTGGATCTAAGTGCTGCGTTTGACACAATCGACCATAGCATCTTACTGCAGAGATTGGAACAGGACATAGGCATTAGAGGATCCGCTCTCTCCTGGTTTAAATCCTATTTATCTAATAGGTTCCAGTTTGTTAGCGTTAACCAGCAATCATCATCATACTCAAGAGTCACCTATGGTGTCCCACAAGGGTCAGTCCTAGGGCCCATTTTGTTTACTCTATATATGCTGCCCTTGGGTAATATTATTAGAAAACACAGCATAAATTTCCACTGCTACGCAGATGACACACAGCTATACTTATCAATTAAACCCGATCAGATCAGGCTAGTACATAAACTTAGCGCCTGTGTTAGAGACATAAAGACCTGGATGTCTGTGAACTATCTGTTACTTAACCCCGATAAAACAGAAGTTATTATATTAGGCCCTAAAAGTGTTAGAGAGTCCCTATCTGAGCAACTAGTAACTCTAGATAATGTGAAAATAGCCTCTAGCACCACAGTTAAAAACCTAGGAGTTTTATTTGAGCCAGACTTATCATTTAAACCTCATATTAATCAAGCCTGTAGAACAGCCTTCTTTCACCTGCGTAACATTGCCAAAATTAGAAATATCCTATCTAAAAATGATGCTGAAAAACTAATCCATGCGTTTGTTACATCTAGACTAGATTACTGTAACTCCCTATTAGTAGCGTGTCCTAAAAGTTCCCTAAAAAGTTTTCAGCTGGTTCAAAACGCAGCGGCTCGTTTACTAACAGGAACTAATAGAAGAGAACACATCACCCCCATACTCCAAGCCCTTCATTGGCTTCCTGTTGAGTTCAGAATTAAATTTAAAATCCTACTCCTCACTTATAAAACCATTAATGGGATGGGCCCCTCTTATCTTAAAGATGCTCTGGTCCCGTACCATCCAAATAGAACACTGCGGTCTCAGAATGCAGGTCTACTGGTAGTTCCACGGGTCCATAAAAGCACAGTAGGAGCTAGAGCCTTTAGCTACCAAGCCCCTATCTTATGGAACCAACTCCCAATTAATATTAAAGAGGCCGACACAGTCTGTGCATTTAAGGTTAGACTGAAAACATTCCTGTTCCAAAAGGCCTATGGTCAGGGTAGTTAAAGGTAGACTTAAAACCACAGTTCAGTCTAAGCTGCCCTAGGAGTGAGAATACTGGGGGAAGTACAGTCACTGAGCTCTATCATCTCTTTCTGGTACCATGCACCACTGTCATTAATAAACAGGATCTACTTTATACTTGGTCTTTACATCACTATTCACCCAGAGTCCTTCTCCCCACTCCCCTTCGGGGGAGTGGCTACTGTTTCAGTTCATCCGCACGAGGCCCAACGATGACGACTCCTGATGCGACTCATCGAGGCCCCTGATGAACCTTCACCTGCCTGGTTGGACCCACCCTTCTGCCCCCACCCTACGGCATCTCTACAGACTAAAACATCTTTAAAGACTATTATTTCATCATCAGATAGATGTCTGTCAGTCCTGATTCATCTATAGCCTGTCCGTCCATGGGAGTGGATCTCTCCTTCACTGTGGTCCTCCTCGAGGTTTCTCCTTTTTCCCACTGGGTTTTTGAGTTTTTCCTTGCCGAGAAGGAGGGTCTAAGGACGGGGGATGTCTGAGTCACTTTGGACTGGATTTTGTAAAGCACTTTGAGACAACTGTGTTGTAAAATTGGGCTATAAAAATAAAGTGAATTGAATTGAAATTGTATTAAATTCAAAGTATTTTATTCAAGTTTTAGTCAAAATTCACAGTGTTTTAGTTTAGTTTTAGTTGATTAAATCCAAATTATTTTAGTAAAGTTTTATTCACAGAAAATCCACAGTATTTGAATCTAAATTATGAAGAAAAGTGTGTTTAGTCTAATTAAGTAGTCAAAGAAAAGTATTTTAAGTTAGTTTTAGTTGATTAAATCCAAAGTATTTGAGTTTAGTTTTAGTCAAAATAAAATATTTTAGTTGAGTTTCATTCGATGAAAATTCTAAGTATTTGAGTCTAGTTTTAGTTGATTAAATCCTAAATATTTGAGTGTATTTATACTTGTATTAAATCCAGTATTTTAAAAGTATTTTAATCTAGTTTTAGTCAAAATTCAAAGTATTTCATCTAGTTATACTTGTACTAAATATTAAAGATTTTAGTCAACTAAAACTGGACTATAATACTTCAGATTTCCTTTGACTCCCTCTAGACTAAAACACGTTTCATTGACTATATAATAAAACCAGAAGTCTAGTTGTGAGTGTTTCCACTGACTGTGGTTGAAAGTGGATTGTTTGAGGTTTAACATGTAGAACGTGACATGTTTCCTTTGTGCGGCGGCTTCATCAGGAGTTTCACTGGTTTCTGTCTTGCTGCAGGTCAATGGATCAAATCTCTGTGGTTCCCATGGAAACCAGCTTCAATACAAGCTTCAACATGTGTTCATGTCTCTGTGGATCAGGAACGAGGAGATCAGGTTGTCTTTGCTGCTACTCAACAATGTTACACTGCAGAAAATAATGAAATCACTGCAGAAATAATGAAATCACTGCAGAAAATAATGAAATCACTGCAAAAAAATAAGGAAATCACTGCAGAAATAAGGAAATCACTGCAGAAAATAATGAAATCACTGCAAAAAATAAGGACATCACTGCAGAAATAATGAAATCACTGCAGAAAATAATGAAATCACTGCAGAAAATAAGGAAATCACTGCAGAAATAATGAAATCACTGCAGAAAATAATGAAATCACTGCAAAAAATAAGGAAATCACTGCAGAAATAAGGAAATCACTGCAGAAAATAATGAAATCACTGCAAAAAATAAGGAAATCACTGCAAAAAATAAGGAAATCACTGCAGAAAATAAGGAAATCACTGCAGAAAATAAGGAAATCACTGCAGAAAATAATGAAATCACTGCAGAAAATAAGGAAATCACTGCAGAAAATAAGGAAATCACTGCACAAATAATGAAATCAGTGCAGAAAATAAGGAAATCAGTGCAAAAATAAGGAAATCACTGCAGAAAATAATGAAATCACTGCAGAAAATAATGAAATCAGTGCAGAAAATAAGGAAATCAGTGCAGAAAATAAGGAAATCAGTGCAGAAAATAAGGAAATCACTGCAGAAATAATAAAATCACTGCAGAAATAATGAAATCACTGCAGAAAATAATGAAATCACTGCAGAAAATAAGGAAATCACTGCAGAAAATAAGGAAATCACTGCACAAATAATGAAATCACTGCAGAAATAATGAAATCAGTGCAGAAAATAAGGAAATCAGTGCAGAAAATAAGGAAATCAGTGCAGAAAATAAGGAAATCACTGCAGAAATAATAAAATCACTGCAGAAATAATGAAATCACTGCAGAAAATAATGAAATCACTGCAGAAAATAAGGAAATCACTGCAGAAAATAAGGAAATCACTGCACAAATAATGAAATCACTGCAGAAATAATGAAATCACTGCAGAAAATAATGAAATCACTGCAGAAAATAAGGAAATCACTGCAGAAAATAAGGAAATCACTGCAGAAAATAAGGAAATCACTGCAGAAATAATAAAATCACTGCAGAAAATAATGAAATCACTGCAGAAAATAATGGAATCACTGCAGAAATAAGTCTGAATTATGAGCTAAAAACTCCATAATATTAATTCCAAGATAAAATGCGGGAAACTGCGGAAAATAAGGAAATCACTGCAGAAAATAATGAAATCACTGCAGAAAATAATGAAATCACTGCAGAAAATAGGGAAATCACTGCAGAAAATAATGAAATCACTGCAGAAAATAAGGAAATCACTGCAGAAAATAATGGAATCACTGCAGAAAATAAGGAAATCACTGCAGAAAATAAGGAAATCACTGCAGAAAATAAGGAAATCACTGCAAAAAATAAGGAAATCACTGCAGAAAATAATGAAATCACTGCAGAAAATAATGAAATCACTGCAGAAAATAATGGAATCACTGCAGAAATAAGTCTGAATTATGAGCTAAAAACTCCATAATATTAATTCCAAGATAAAATGCGGGAAACTGCGGAAAATAAGGAAATCACTGCAGAAAATAATGAAATCACTGCAGAAAATAAGGAAATCACTGCAGAAAATAAGGAAATCACTGCAAAAAATAAGGAAATCACTGCAGAAAATAATGAAATCACTGCAGAAAATAATGGAATCACTGCAGAAATAAGTCTGAATTATGAGCTAAAAACTCCATAATATTAATTCCAAGATAAAATGCGGGAAACTGCGGAAAATAAGGAAATCACTGCAGAAAATAATGAAATCACTGCAGAAAATAATGAAATCACTGCAGAAATAATGGAATCACTGCAGAAATAATGGAATCACTGCAGAAAATAATGAAATCACTGCAAAAAAATAAGGAAATCACTGCAGAAATAAGGAAATCACTGCAGAAAATAATGAAATCACTGCAAAAAATAAGGACATCACTGCAGAAATAATGAAATCACTGCAGAAAATAATGAAATCACTGCAGAAAATAAGGAAATCACTGCAGAAATAATGAAATCACTGCAGAAAATAATGAAATCACTGCAAAAAAATAAGGAAATCACTGCAGAAATAAGGAAATCACTGCAGAAATAAGGAAATCACTGCAAAAAATAAGGAAATCACTGCAAAAAATAAGGAAATCACTGCAGAAAATAAGGAAATCACTGCAGAAAATAAGGAAATCACTGCAGAAAATAATGAAATCAGTGCAGAAAATAAGGAAATCAGTGCAGAAAATAATGAAATCAGTGCAGAAAATAAGGAAATCAGTGCAGAAAATAAGGAAATCACTGCAGAAAATAAGGAAATCACTGCACAAATAATGAAATCACTGCAGAAATAATGAAATCAGTGCAGAAAATAAGGAAATCAGTGCAGAAAATAAGGAAATCAGTGCAGAAAATAAGGAAATCACTGCAGAAATAATAAAATCACTGCAGAAATAATGAAATCACTGCAGAAAATAATGAAATCACTGCAGAAAATAAGGAAATCACTGCAGAAAATAAGGAAATCACTGCACAAATAATGAAATCACTGCAGAAATAATGAAATCACTGCAGAAAATAATGAAATCACTGCAGAAAATAAGGAAATCACTGCAGAAAATAAGGAAATCAGTGCAGAAAATAAGGAAATCACTGCAGAAATAATAAAATCACTGCAGAAAATAATGAAATCACTGCAGAAAATAATGGAATCACTGCAGAAATAAGTCTGAATTATGAGCTAAAAACTCCATAATATTAATTCCAAGATAAAATGCGGGAAACTGCGGAAAATAAGGAAATCACTGCAGAAAATAATGAAATCACTGCAGAAAATAATGAAATCACTGCAGAAAATAGGGAAATCACTGCAGAAAATAATGAAATCACTGCAGAAAATAAGGAAATCACTGCAGAAAATAATGGAATCACTGCAGAAAATAAGGAAATCACTGCAGAAAATAAGGAAATCACTGCAGAAAATAAGGAAATCACTGCAAAAAATAAGGAAATCACTGCAGAAAATAATGAAATCACTGCAGAAAATAATGAAATCACTGCAGAAAATAATGGAATCACTGCAGAAATAAGTCTGAATTATGAGCTAAAAACTCCATAATATTAATTCCAAGATAAAATGCGGGAAACTGCGGAAAATAAGGAAATCACTGCAGAAAATAATGAAATCACTGCAGAAAATAAGGAAATCACTGCAGAAAATAAGGAAATCACTGCAAAAAATAAGGACATCACTGCAGAAATAATGAAATCACTGCAGAAAATAATGAAATCACTGCAGAAAATAAGGAAATCACTGCAGAAATAATGAAATCACTGCAGAAAATAATGAAATCACTGCAAAAAAATAAGGAAATCACTGCAGAAATAAGGAAATCACTGCAGAAATAAGGAAATCACTGCAGAAAATAAGGAAATCACTGCAGAAAATAATGAAATCACTGCAAAAAATAAGGACATCACTGCAGAAATAATGAAATCACTGCAGAAAATAATGAAATCACTGCAGAAAATAAGGAAATCACTGCAGAAATAATGAAATCACTGCAGAAAATAATGAAATCACTGCAAAAAAATAAGGAAATCACTGCAGAAATAAGGAAATCACTGCAGAAATAAGGAAATCACTGCAAAAAATAAGGAAATCACTGCAAAAAATAAGGAAATCACTGCAGAAAATAAGGAAATCACTGCAGAAAATAAGGAAATCACTGCAGAAAATAATGAAATCAGTGCAGAAAATAAGGAAATCAGTGCAGAAAATAATGAAATCAGTGCAGAAAATAAGGAAATCAGTGCAGAAAATAAGGAAATCACTGCAGAAAATAAGGAAATCACTGCACAAATAATGAAATCACTGCAGAAATAATGAAATCAGTGCAGAAAATAAGGAAATCAGTGCAGAAAATAAGGAAATCAGTGCAGAAAATAAGGAAATCACTGCAGAAATAATAAAATCACTGCAGAAATAATGAAATCACTGCAGAAAATAATGAAATCACTGCAGAAAATAAGGAAATCACTGCAGAAAATAAGGAAATCACTGCACAAATAATGAAATCACTGCAGAAATAATGAAATCACTGCAGAAAATAATGAAATCACTGCAGAAAATAAGGAAATCACTGCAGAAAATAAGGAAATCAGTGCAGAAAATAAGGAAATCACTGCAGAAATAATAAAATCACTGCAGAAAATAATGAAATCACTGCAGAAAATAATGGAATCACTGCAGAAATAAGTCTGAATTATGAGCTAAAAACTCCATAATATTAATTCCAAGATAAAATGCGGGAAACTGCGGAAAATAAGGAAATCACTGCAGAAAATAATGAAATCACTGCAGAAAATAATGAAATCACTGCAGAAAATAATGAAATCACTGCAGAAAATAATGAAATCAGTGCAGAAAATAAGGAAATCAGTGCAGAAAATAAGGAAATCGGTGCAGAAAATAATGAAATCACTGCAGAAAATAAGGAAATCACTGCAGAAAATAATGAAATCACTGCAGAAAATAAGGAAATCACTGCAGAAAATAATGGAATCACTGCAGAAAATAAGGAAATCACTGCAGAAAATAAGGAAATCACTGCAGAAAATAAGGAAATCACTGCAAAAAATAAGGAAATCACTGCAGAAAATAATGAAATCACTGCAGAAAATAATGAAATCACTGCAGAAAATAATGGAATCACTGCAGAAATAAGTCTGAATTATGAGCTAAAAACTCCATAATATTAATTCCAAGATAAAATGCGGGAAACTGCGGAAAATAAGGAAATCACTGCAGAAAATAATGAAATCACTGCAGAAAATAAGGAAATCACTGCAAAAAATAAGGAAATCACTGCAGAAAATAATGAAATCACTGCAGAAAATAATGAAATCACTGCAGAAAATAATGAAATCACTGCAGAAAATAATGAAATCACTGCAGAAAATAATGGAATCACTGCAGAAATAAGTCTGAATTATGAGCTAAAAACTCCATAATATTAATTCCAAGATAAAATGCGGGAAACTGCGGAAAATAAGGAAATCACTGCAGAAAATAATGAAATCACTGCAGAAAATAATGAAATCACTGCAGAAAATAATGGAATCACTGCAGAAATAAGTCTGAATTATGAGCTAAAAACTCCATAATATTAATTCCAAGATAAAATGCGGGAAACTGCGGAAAATAAGGAAATCACTGCAGAAAATAATGAAATCACTGCAGAAAATAATGAAATCACTGCAGAAATAATGGAATCACTGCAGAAATAATGGAATCACTGCAGAAAATAATGAAATCACTGCAGAAATAAGGAAATCACTGCAGAAAATAAGGAAATCACTGCAGAAAATAAGGAAATCACTGCAGAAAATAATGGAATCACTGCAGAAAATAAGGAAATCACTGCAGAAAATAATGAAATCACTGCAGATAATGAAATCACTGCAGAAAATAATGAAATCACTGCAGAAAATAAGGAAATCACTGCAGAAAATAAGGAAATCACTGCACAAATAATGAAATCACTGCAGAAAATAATGAAATCACTGCAGAAAATAAGGAAATCACTGCAGAAAATAAGGAAATCACTGCAGAAAATAAGGAAATCACTGCAGAAAATAATGAAATCACTGCAGAAAATAATGAAATCACTGCAGAAATAATGGAATCACTGCAGAAAATAATGAAATCACTGCAGAAATAAGGAAATCACTGCAGAAAATAAGGAAATCACTGCAGAAAATAAGGAAATCACTGCAGAAAATAATGGAATCACTGCAGAAAATAAGGAAATCACTGCAGAAAATAATGAAATCACTGCAGAAATAATGAAATCACTGCAGAAAATAATGAAATCACTGCAGAAATAATGAAATCACTGCAGAAATAATGGAATCACTGCAGAAAGAAGTCTGAATTATAAGATAATAAGATATATATAAGTAATAAGATATTTCAAGATAATTTGACTCAATATTGTGAAAATCTCTTGTTTTTGGTCCATTTACATCAATGTTGAGTAGAATTATCTTGAATTATTTTATTCTATTGACAGATAATTGAGGTTTTTCTTTTCTTCTCTTCATATTTTCCAATAATCAGAGCATGTGTCCAGGGAAAATGTTATAAACGCTGCTGTAAAACGTCTTAATCCTGAAGAATCTCCTTCATTTCCACTGATCTTCCCTGACGTTCTATAATCTCTCGTCTCGTCAATTAAAGGTGGATTTAACGAGGTTGTTTGAGGCCCGCGACCACACAGAAGACACAAAATCCCCGGGAATTCCTGCTCCGTCCCAGGAATCTGTGGAAAACTGGGCATTAACCGTCTTCGTTGGCGGAAAAACCGCGTTTAGAGTCTAATCCCAGCGAAGAGGAAGCATCTCTGCTGCTTCATCTGACTGGTTTTACATTACAACGCCTCAAAAATAGGAGCTAAATAGACACATCCAGTCACAGCAGCTGGAATCACGACCTACGACCTATGACCCACGACCCACTGCAGGAATTGATGCCGTGAATTAAACGTTTTGTTTGCAAAACATGTATTAAAGTGCCCCCTAGGAGCTAAAAAGCAAGTTAAAGTGCTCTCTTGGGAGCTAAAAAGTGTGTTAAAGTGCCCTCTAAGAGCTAAAATGCATGCTAAAGTGCCCTCTTGGAAGCCAAAACATTTGCTAAAGTGACCTCTAGGAGCTAAAACGTGTGCTTAAAGTTCCTTCTTGGCAATCAAAAGGTGCATTAAAATGGCCTCTTGGGAGCTAAAAGGTGTGTTAAAGTGCCCTCTAGGAGCTAAAACGTGTTAAATGCCCTCATGGCAGCCAAAATATTTGTTAAAGTGACCTCTAGGAGCTAAAACATGTGCTAAAGTGCCCTTGTGGCAGTCAAAACATGTATTAAAGTGCCCCCTAGGACTAAAAAGCAAGTTAAAGTACCCTCTTAAAAGCCAAAACATTTGCTAAAGTGCCCTTTAGGCGCTAAAACGTGTGCTAAAGTGCCCTCATGGCAATCAAAAGGTGCATTAAAATGGTCTCTTGGGAGCTAAAAGGTGTGTTAAAGTGCCCTCTAGGAGCTAAAATGCATGCTAGAGTGCCCTCTTAGGAGCCAAAATGTGTGCTAAAGTGCCCTTTAGGAACCAAAACATGCTAAAGTGCCCTCATGGCAGCCAAAATGTTTGTTAAAGTGACCTCTAGGAGCTAAAACGTGTGCTAAAGTGCCCTCATGGCAGTCAAAAGGTGCATTAAAATGGTCTCTTGGGAACTAAAAGGTGTGTTAAAGTGCCCTCTAGGAGCTAAAAACATGTGCTAAAGTGCCTTCTTGGCAGTCAAAAGGTGTGCAGGAGCTAAAATGTGTGCTAAAGTGCCCTCTAGGAGCTAAAATGCACGCTAGAGTGCCTTCTTGGGAGCCAAAATGTATGCTTAAAGTGCCCTTGAGGAACCAAAACATGTTAAAGTGCCCTCATGGTAGCCAAAATGTTTGTTAAAGTGACCTCTAGGAGCTAAAACATGTGCTAAAGTGCCCTTGTGGCAGTCAAAACATGTATTAAAGTGCCCCCTAGGACTAAAAAGCAAGTTAAAGTACCCTCTTAAAAGCCAAAACATTTGCTAAAGTGCCCTTTAGGAGCTAAAACATGTGCTAAAGTGCCCTCATGGCATTTAAAGGGTGCGTTAAAATGGTCTCTTGGGAGCTAAAAGGGAGCTGAAAAATTGATGATAATAGTAAAAAAAATCAGGATTATATTGAAGAATACGAGATAAAAAGACACATTTATGATAAAAGGTCAAACACAGAAATTCCTGTGTTCTCGTGTATTTATCGGCCTTTAACGTCTTTCCCAGACGGCATCATGGGAAACCGGTTTATTTTTTAATGGCTGCAGCCAGAAGCTAGCTAGCACAGCCGCCGCTAATAGGAGCAATAAAAGCTGGCGCAGGTTTTAGCGAGGCCCCAGTAAAACCCAACGCCAGACGTATAAAACGACGGAGGAGGGGGGAAATGTGACAGAAATACTGACTGGAATTAGAGGAGTGTGTGTGTGTGTGTGTTACGTTAGCGTCCTCATGCGAGCAGCCTTTCCTCGTTTGTCATTCGCTAACCGCTAACGTTTCCACAAACAAAGCCCAATTTTGCAGCAGCAATCAGTTTGATTGAATATGTTTTTTTGGTTTAATCATTGAATGCAGGACAGGATTCCACACATTGTGAAAAACAGCAAAAAAACAACTAAGCGGCTTCCTTTTTCTTCTATATAGAATCATGTAGCATGAAAGAGAAGAGCTGCTAATTTGCAGAAGAAGAAGAAAAAGGAGGAGGAGGTGGTGTTTTTTATCTGTCTTATAATTAAAGGGCAAAGCCTCGGTCTGTACATGTGGTCTCGCTGTGTGGAAGTGGCGAGAGGAAAAGCAGCGTGAGAGAAGAAAAAGGCTCCGAGACAGAGTTTCTGGAGTCTGGGTGAAGGCGGGAGGGGAAAATAAAAAAAATAAAAAGAGTTTGGAGCTTTGGGAGTTAAATAAAGCGGGAAACAAGCGGGAAGGATGACAGAGGAGGGGGGGGGAGGGTTTAGAGTCATGAAAAATTAAAGAAACGCTGGATGTCACGTTAGATAAAAGTTGAAAAACATGCTAACGTGCCCTCTAGTAACCAAGATGTGTGTTAAAGTGCCCTCTAGGAACCAAAATATGTGTTAAAGTGCCCTCTAGGAACCAAAATGTGTGTTAAAGTGCCCTCTAGTAACAAAAATGTGTGTTAAAGTGCCCTCTAGGAACCAAAATATGTGTTAAAGTGCCCTCTAGTAACCAAAATATGTGTTAAAGTGCCCTCTAGGAACCAAAATGTGTGTTAAAGTGCCCTCTAGGAGCAAAAAGTGTGTTAAAATGCCCTCTCGGGAGCCAAAATGCATGATAAAGTGCCCTCTTGGAGCCAAAACATGTGCTAAAGTGCCCTTTATGAAGCCAAAAGTGCCCTCAAGAAGCCACAAAATTTGCAAAAGTGCCCTCAAGGCAGCCAAAATATGTATTAGTGGCCTCTAGGAACCAAAATGTGTGTTAAAATGCCCTTTTGGAGCCAAAACATGTGTTAAAGTGCCCTCTAGTAACCAAAATGTGTGTTAAAATGCCCTCTTGGAAGCCCAAAAGCATGTTAAAGTGACCGCTCTGAGCCAAAAATGGTGTTAAAGTGCCACAACGTATGTTAAAACACTCTTGTGGAATCCAAAACCTATGTTAAAGTGCCCCCTTGGAGCAAAAAGTGTGTTAAAATGCCCTCTAGGAAGCCAAAATGCATGATTAAGTGCCCTTTTGGAGTCAAAACATATGCTAAGTGCCCTCTTAGAGCTAAAAGGCATCTAAAATGCCCTCTTGGAGCTAAAACATGTGCTAAAGTGCCCTTTATGAAGCCAAGGGTGCCCTCAAGGCAGCATGAGGGCAAAACATGTATTAGTGGCCTCTAGGAACCAAAAAGTGTGTTAAAATGCCCTCTTGGAAGCCCAAAAGCATGTTAAAGTGACCTCTCTGAGCCAAAAATGGTGTTAAAGTGCCCTTTTGGAGCCAAAACATACATTAAAGTGCCCTCTAGAATGCATATTAATGTGCCCTTTTAGAGTGAAAACATGTTAAAGTGCCCTCTTTGATTCCAAAACATACGTTAATAGGCCCTCTTGATTTTAAAGTGCTCTCTTGGAAGCCAAAATGCATGCTTGAGTGCCCTCAAGGCACCTATAAAGTGTGCTAAAGTGCCCTCTTCTCAAAGACATGCTATATGTGTCCCCAAACAATGGTGCCTGTTTGAAGGTCTACTTACCGCAATGTTACCAAAAAATAAAACGAAGTTCAAAGGGATCCAGAAACCAGGATTTCTCACAGATCATTACCAAAATTTAATCATACGTTCATGGTACCATCCTCAACATTCCGTGAAAATTTTATAAAAATCTGGCCAAAACTTTTTGAGATATTTTGCCAACAAACAGACAAACACCAGCTAAAACAACACAGAGAATCAGAGTCAGAATGAAGGTTTGACACACTGTTCTGCACTTTGTTGAACTTTATATATGTTTAAATATGGTTCAAAATAATCACAAACCAAAATAGACATTTATTGGAGTAACAGCCGATACAGTTGGTTCTGTCCAAGGCAAATAAAACAGGCATGTACCTTTGATGGGTTAAATATGTATAAATATGTTTCTGTGAATGGAATGTGTGTACGTCTGCTTTCTAATAACTACTATAGGTTTAAATATTTACAGATGAGGTATCGTTTGGTATATTACATACTATACACAAGGTAAATAGCCGGCAATATCCAACTCATTTAATTCCAAATGAAAAAAAAAGAAAAACAACCGCCAACAAACAGAAGTAGTGGTTTATCAGTGAGTGAGACATTTACTCTCAATGTCATGTCGAGGGATGTTTAATTAGTCTTATGTCATGTAATAAATACTTTATTTTCATTTAAAAAAAACTCTGTAACTCAACAGGAACTATAAATATCAGCTTATTTTTATATAAACAAAGTCAAAAAACGAGATTCTGACGCCAACTTTCTCCACAAATTCTACTTTAAACAACGTATGTTTGGTTGAAGAACTTAGCGGACGTATCTATGAATATTGTCGGCAATCGTAGGACTTTTATTTGTCCAGGAAGATGTTTCACCGCTTATCCAAGAGGTTTCATCAGTTCATTGGCGAAAACTTGGGTTGTTCCAATGGGCGCCATCATTGAAGGGCGCCATTTGGGTAAGCCTCTTAATATGGCCATTAACGTTGATGCTAGCTGTAATATATGATAAATGGTCAATATTGGATCTACTTGTCTGGATGTTTATTTCTTATAAAGCCCCCTGAAAGAGACACAAGTTCCAGGGTGGATAAAAAACCTTGGAATCATTGGAACTAGGCAACTGTTAGCTTTGAGGCTAATTTAAGGAATTATTAATGATATTGTTGCTGGACAAGTCAAACCATATCATGGTTTTTCAAAGAAATCAGCTCACTTTTGGACGGATGAGGAGATGTACGCTAACGCCATCTCTGTTTCTATGGCGCCAGATCAATGGAAGTAGTTCTAACACCATTTGTTGACAGCACCAGCTAGCATAGCGCATAGCGCAGTCAGCCAGGTCGCTGACCACCCGCCAAGTTGCGAAATCCAGTAAGATCCGACCATTTGACCACAATTAGGAACATAAACACAGCCGCCGTTGAGGCGCCATTGTTGTCATTTACACTTTCATAAATAAAAAAAAGTGGGCGGAGTCATCGTTGTGTCACAAGAATCGCGTCTTGCCAGTAAACATCTTCAGGATCCTGCGACGCCGTTCCCATGTAAACAAAAGACCCGAACACAAACAAAAAACGTCCCGTTTGGCGCCGAAACCGCTGCTTGGTTTTCCTTCTAACGTTTAACATACAAGCGAGAAAATGGTTTAATGGTTTCGTAACAGAGCGGTTTAACTCTGAGTCATTTGCATATTAGCAGCAATGTGTTCAGCTTCTAATCGACTAAACAGCTGCAGGTCGTGTTGGTCCCACCGAGGTACCAGGGTCCCAGTTGGTGGACGTCCCTGAGAACAGAGCGTTAAACAGAAATCTGCCGCCATGACAGGCTCCTCCCCCCCGCCCGACCATCAGTCCCAGCCGAAGTCCTGCCCGCTGAGCTGGTAGAAACGGCGGTTGAAGGGCCGGTAGAAGTCCCGGAGTCTCTGCAGGACCTCGGAGGGGATCTGGGGATGCGGCCTCCCCTTGGACTTGCCCAGGCAGCGAGGCCTGCTGCTCCCCTCGGGCTTCTTCAGGCAGGGGAAGCCTTTGGTCTCGTTGAAGTAGAAGTGCTTGTCCGACACGACCCGCTTCAGGCCCAGGAAGTCCTGGACCCGGCCCATCTCCCCGGCCGGGTCCGACACCAGCCGCTCGCCGCTGACGAACAGGAAGTGCGACAGCGGGAAGTGCCGGAGCCAGTTCTCCAGGTGTTTGGCGTAGAGGCCGATGCGCACGGCGCTCCACGTGGTGTCGATCAGACCCGTGGAGGAGTTCCTCAGGGCCAGGTTCTGGAAGGACGGCAGGCCCGGGTTCTTGGACAGCGTCTGGGTGTAGTCGGACACCGCCCGGGTCACAGGGTCCCGGACCACCACGATGAGTTTGGTCTGGCAGTTCATGGTGCAGACGCGACCCGGAGCCTCTTTGGTGACGAAGTAGCTGGGCGTCTTCTCCATGGTGATCTGCCCGTCCAACGTCCGCGGCATCAGGTTCCTGAAGGAAAAAAAGATTCAAAATGGTGGTTTTCAATCAACTATTATACACAAATCAATGACCTTTAACCTCTTAAAACACTGTACAATGAGTGTTTGTTGGTTTCTATGCACAAATAAGGCAACAATTATGGTCTGGAAGTTGTTTTTCATTGATTTTCACCATGTATAACCCAATAGAAGCATGGAGTCAGGTCGCCCTGTGGGAGGACCCTGAGATTGCTCCACTAATCATGTACAAATATAGTGAAGCTATACATCAAATTAAACAGGAGAAACTCCACTACAAGCACATATAAGTCATATTTACACACACCAAACACAACTCCAACACCAAGCTAATTAATTAACAAATATGACAATCGGTATACGATCATAAAGCCAACCCACTCGCCACATTTTGATGGCTAGCGCTCTGATACTTCATGTTACACAAACAAATGACATCTCATATGAAAGCTGAGACTATGACGAGTCCAACGGTACCATCAGTGTAGCTTTATGACAAAAACTGATGGTACCGTTGGACTCGTCACAGTCTCAGCTTTCATATGAGATGTCATTTGTTTGTGTAACATGAAGTATCAGAGCGCTAGCCATCAAAATGTGGCGAGTGGGTTGGCTTTATGATCGTATACCGATGTTCATATTTGTTAATTAATTAGCTTGGTGTTGGAGTTGTGTTTGGTGTGTGTAAATATGACTTATATGTGCTTGTAGTGGAGTTTCTCCTGTTTAATTTGATGTATAGCTTCACTATATTTGTACATGATTAGTGGAGCAATCACCCTGGAGTTTAACGGGTTAAATTGGCTCCATATTTCTCATTTATTAATAGATTTAAAACAGGTATAATATATTATATTAATATTACACAGTCTGCAGTTTTTGTACATTTTCCATTCAAGGCTTTAACCAGAAATATTACTTTTACTTTTGATATTTTAATTATATGTTGCTGATAATAAAGTAAATGATGAATTTTGGGTTCTGGGCATTTTCAGTTTGGATCCATTTTCTGTAATAATCTAAAATCCAGTGGTAAAACCACCGGGTTTTAGTTGACGTTAACTTCCGGTTTGGCCTAAAAACAGAAAGCCGGCGTCACCCCTGCAGCTGTGTGCGTGACACTGAAAACAACACGAGGAGATAACATAAACACATATATCACCACACGTTAAAGCGCCGCAGAAACGTGCGTGATTAAAGCTCCGTGAGCCGTTGTGTGTTTATGATGCAGGGCCCCGGTCTAACCCCAACCCCACCGTCCGCTCAACAGTCAGCGACCGCAAAGCCTCGACAACCACTTAGCAGCAATTTCCTGCAGCTTTTCACCCCCCTTTTTCCTCCCGAGAGTCAAAGTGTCCCCCCTCCGCCACCCAGACCAGCGCCCGAGGGATCCTGCAGGACCCAAACACACCAGAGTCTGCAGGAAGTGGGTCCAGGAAGTTTTAAACATATGGCTGCAATGAGGACAGAAAACTGTTAAACTGTGCAGATTAATCTGTGAATTAAAGCTGTGATTAATAATTAAGTTACTTACACTCACTGTAAAACTTTACAATTTATGGTAATTAAGTTACTGTCATTATTTTTTACAGTTGTAGTACTGTACTTCTATTACAGTAATGTGCTTTTACTGTGAAATCTGTTAAATACTGTGGTTCCAGCTGTATTTACAGCATTAAGTGATTAGTTGTACAATAAAAATAATTAAATACTGTGGTTTCAGTTGTATTTACAGTGTTCTGTCATTAAATGTACTATAAAAATAATTAAATACTGTTATTGTAGTTGTATTTATGGTATTAAGTGATTAATTGTGCAAAAAAAACAATTAAATACTGTTATTTCAATTGTATTTACATATTTAGGGATTAATTATGCAATAAAAATCAATTAAATAATGTCATTTCAGTTGTATTTACAGAAAATACTGTGATTCTAGTCGTTTTCACAGTATTAGGTGATTAATTGTACATTAAAAAACAATTACATACTGTGATTTTAGTTGTATTTACTGTATTAAGTGATTAATTGTGCAAAAAAAACAATTAAATACTGTTATTTCAGTCGTATTTACATATTTATGAATTAATTATACAATAAAACATCCATTAAATACTGTGATTTCAGTTGTATTTACAGTATTAAGCGATTAATTGTACATTAAAAATCCATTAAATACCCTGATTTCAGTTGTTTTTACATTATTTGTTGATTAATTGTACAATAAAACAATTAAATACTGTGAGTTCAGTTGTATTTACATATTTATGGATTAATTATACAATAAAACATCCATTAAATACTGTCATTTCAGTTGTATTTACAGTATTAAGTGATTAATTGTACATTAAAGTCAATTAAATGCCCTGATTTCAGTTGTTTTTACAGTATTAGGTGATTAGTTGCACAATAAAACATTAAATACTGTGATTGTAGTTGTATTTATAGTATTTATGGATTAATTGTACAATAAAACAATTAAATACTGTGATTTCAGTTGTATTTACAGTATTAAGTGATTAATTGTACATTAAAAATCTATTAAATACCCTGATTTCAGTTGTTTTTACATTATTTGTTGATTAATTGTAAAACAAATACAGTTAATTCAGTTGTATTTATAGTATTGGGTTATTAATTGTTCAATAAAAATCAATTAAATACTGTGAATTAATTTGTATTTACAGTATTAGGTGATTGATTATACAATAAAACATTAAATACTGTGATTTCAGTTGTATTTACAGTATTTATGGATTAATTATACAATAAAACATGATTAAATACTGTGATTTCAGTTGTATTTATAGTATTTATGGATTAATTATACAATAAAACATGATTAAATACTGTGATTTCAGTTGTATTTACAGTATTTATGGATTAATTATACAATAAAACATTAAATACAGTGATTTTAGTCATATTTACAGTATTAGGTATATTATAACACAGTAACTACTGTGATTTTCTACAGTAATCCTTCAACTACTGTGATTTCTAATTAAATATGCATCATTCTACTGTAATAATCCTCTACAGCAACACATTAAACACATTAACCAGCAGCTTTACAGCACATTTAACCTCCTCTGAATGCGTTTCCTCCACTGCTCCATAAACCGCGTGACCCCGCCGTGCTGCCGTTTCATTTATTTCTGCCTTTCCTGGTCTCTGTATGCGCTGTGGGCAGCGTGGCATTCGATAGATCCGGGCCCTTCATTCCTTCCTCCATATTTGACATTGACAGACTGCGTGAGGCGGCGCTGCGGTGAATTTAAATTTCAATAAGCAGCCGTTTCGCATGACAATCGGACGGCAATGGAAACCGGCGAATGGACGACACATTACTGGAAACGCGCGGCTTTCATGTGGCCTTCCAATAAAATAAACAGGGGATAGAGCCTGTGAGCTTTATTCGATTCAGATTTGGACGTCTGTATGAAGTCCAAGTGTCGGTGACAGGAGGGCAGCGCCGACTGATGGAAAATCACCGGGGATTTATTTTAATTTATAAAGTTATTCTAAGGGAAAACCCTCAAACCCGCGTTTCATTAAGCCGCTGTTGTTGTTGTGCTCGTCCGAGTCGGAATAATAAAACTGGCAGCTTTTCAGACGGGGAGAAAAAACACAAACAAATCGGAAATAGCGGATTTGAGCTAATCAGTTAAGAAAATAAAAAACAAGCTTCGTGCCGTGCGGGAAACGTTGGCGCGGCTCGCTCTGAAAATGAAAATGAATGTGTCGGATGCAGGAATTCAGCGTTATTTGTTTCTGGGGGAGATTAAAGCCGCATTAAATGAACAGAAGATAAACTGTGATAATGTATTAATAATTATGGGCAGAGAGAATTCTTCATAACAACTGCATTCAGTGGATGTTTCACTGGGTGAGTTCAGGGTGAAATTTGCTGCAAATTGACCAGATTGTGGCGCTATGACAACTTTATTGGTATATTTTGTGCTTATATACAGACTTTATGAAGAACAGGGGCAAAAAGGAAAAAAAGAGTTGTCTTTACCACTGAAGAGGGCACTTTAGGACACTTTCTGGCTCCAAGAGGGAACTTCAGCACCGGTTTTGACTACTGAGAGGGCACTTTAGCACATATTTTGGCTCCTAGCAGGACTTTGGCATATGTTCTGGCTCCTAGAGGGCAATTTAACACATGTTTTTGCTCAGATAGGGCACCTTAGCATGTGTTTTGACTCCTAGAGGGCACTTTAGCACATATTTTTACTACTAAGAGGGCACTTTGGCACTTTTTTTGTTCCTAGAGAGCACTTTAGCATGCGTTTTGGCTACTAGAGGGCACTTTAGCATTTCTTTTGACTACTAAGAAGGCAATTTAGCACACATTTTGGCTCATAGAGGAACTTTGGAACATGTTTTGGCTCCTAGAAGGCACCTTATCATGTGTTTTGACTCCTAAAGGGCACTTTAGCATGTGTTTTGACTACTAAGAGGGCACTTTGGCACATGTTTTGGCTCCTAGAGGGCACTTTAGCACCGGTATTGACTACTGAGAGGGCACTTTAGCACACATTTTGGCACCTAGAGGAACTTTGGAACATGTTTTGGCTCCTAGAGGGCACTTTAGCATTTGTTTTGACACCTAAAGGGCACTTTAGCATATGTTTTGACTACTATGAGGGCACTTTGGCATACATTTTTCTCCAAGAGGGCACTTTAGCACATGTTTTGGCTCCTAGAAGGCACCTTAGCATGTGTTTTAGCATGCGTTTTGGTCCGAGAGGGCACTTTAGCATGTCTTTTGGTTCCTAGAGAGCATTTTAGCACACGTTCTGGCTGCCATGTGGGCACCTAAGCATGTATTTTGGCTCCCAGAAGACAATTTAGCCCATTTTTAGCTGCCATGAGGGCACTTTAGCACACGTATGGCTTCCAAGAAGCCAGTTTACCACGTTTTAACTGCCATGCGGGCACTTTAGCCCATGTTTTGTCTAGAGGATACTTTAGCTGTTGTGAGGGCACTTTAGCACACATTTTGGCTCTGTCATGCATGTATCTTGAGTTTTAGCTGTTTTTTTAGAACTAGTGTAACCAGGCGAACCTTTATTCTGTGCTATTTGGACACCTGGTGTGACCTTTGACCTTTTTCTTCTACCAGACTGAATTAAATATACTTTATTTACTGTTTTAACTGAGACTTTTCATGATTTAATACAGACGAGCCTGTTCAATGCACAAAACCATAAACTGCCTCAATATGTGAGGTCCTTGGATTTTATCAGGTTAAGTAAAAGTTAGTTGAGTAGAGACAATAGAGAGGCCTAAAAGTCCTGGGTAAGTTTCAAGTTTCCGCTCTTTACCCAGAGTTTACATGCATCAAATGATCCCCCATAATAAAACACCATTAATTGATTATTATCCGACTACAAGAGCTGCAAATGGCCTATCGCTGCCTGTCTGTCCCCTGTTTATCTGCGTCTAATCGATGGCTCTGTCTCTATATGACGGATTGTTCACAGAGTGTGTGTGTGTGTGTGTGTGAGTGTGTGTGTGAGTGCAAACACACACACACACACCATAGCACGGAGGTGTCAGACCTCCCATCCATAGTCTTGGATTCGTCCTTCACTCCTTCTCGCTGCAGTAATTGACCATAAGTTGTCTTTCCATCATCATGAATAGTTAATGAATCGGTGGCTTCACCCCCCCCCCCCCCCCCCCCCCCCCCCCCCCCCCCAGAATCAATACCAGACATTTCCAATCATAAATCCCCTCCTATACATGCAGGAGAAGCCTGTCGGTGTCGATGAGGATGAATCCCTGCATGCAAAACTCACCGTTTTACAATTTGAGGAGGGAAAAAAGTGCATTTTAGGGGCTGGAAGATGTTTTTATTTAATTATTTGCTGACTCGCCACATTAGCGTGGAACTCCCTGCTGTTAAAGAGGAAGTACAACGGCGCTGATTACACCGCTGATACGTCGGGGGATTAAAAACCGACCCCTGGCATCGAGGATGTGGCCGAGAGACTTCCTGCCCCCCGAGATTATGGGTTCTCCCGCTGAATCGCTGCAGCTTAAAAGACCCGGTAAAAGGCGTTCTGTACACTTTAGCACACATTTTGGCTGCTAGAGGGCACTTCAGCATGTGCTTTAGGTCCAAGAGGGAACTTTAACATGGTTTTTAGCAACAAACAGGCACTTTAGCATGCATGTTGGCTCCTAGCGGGCACGTTAACATGCTTTTTGCTTCCAAAGGGGGCACTTTAACTAGCATTTTAGCTCCTAGAGGGCACTTACTATGCCTTTTAGCTCCCAATTGGGCACTTTAGCATGCATGTTGGCTTCTAGAGGACACGTTAACATTCTTTTTGATTCTGATGGGGCACTTTAGCATGGGTCTTGGTTCCAAGAGGGAACTTTAGCACATATTTTGGCTCCTAGAGGACACTTTAACACGCTTTTTGTTTCCAAAGGAGGCACTTTAGCTTGTTTTTCAGCTCCAAGAGGGCACTTACCATGCCTTTTAGCTCCCAAGTGGGCACTTTAGCATGCATGCTGGCTCCTAGAGGGCACATTAACATGATTTTAGCTTCCAAGGGGGCACTTTAACAAGTGTCTTATTTCCAAGAGAGAATTTTAGCACATATTTTGGCTCCTAGAGGGCACTTTAACATGCTTTTTGCTTCCAAAGGGGGCACTTTAGCTTGTTTTTTACCACCAAGAGGTCACTTTAGCACACATTTTTATTTGCTGACTCGCCACATTAGCGTGGAACTCCCTGCTGTTAAAGAGGAAGTACAACGGCGCTGATTACACAGCTGATACGTCGGGGGATTAAAAACCGACCCCTGGCATCGAGGATGTGGCCGAGAGACTTCCTGCCCCCCGAGATTATGGGTTCTCCCGCTGAAAAAAGCCGTTCTGTGCTGAGAAGCGGGACTAATTGGGGGATAATCTCGAGAAGAAGAAGGAGGAAAATCCAATTATCATGTCATTTTCTCCAATAAAACCAGGAGTTATTTGCTGGAACGTCTGCTACTAGACAGAAAGGAGGGTCTCTATTTAAAGAGGTGATGGAAAAACAAAATAGAGGCTGTAAAATTTAAAAAAAACGAGAGTAAACAACAAACTGGAGGGGAAAAAACATCTCGACAGGGTGACAGGCCGTGGGAACGCTGCTTTAACGCCTCCCTGCCAGGATTTTACACAAAAAAAACCTTATTCCTCAGACCAGGAAATAAAGAGAATCAGTATTTTCTGTGACATGAACCTGGACGAAGCATCGATTCCTACTCTTTGATCAATGCAGCAGTTTGAAGGAATAATTTAAAGTTGGGTTTCCTGATGAGAGTTAGATGAGAAGTTTGCTGCCACACACACACACACACACACACACACACACACACATCTGTATATCTGTTAGATTACCGTAAATTCTCTAATATAGGCCTGTCTAATGTCTAATTGAATGCAAAAAACACCAGATCACTAAAATATTAAGACATTAAGACCAAAATGCATTCTAAAGTGCCCTCTTTAGAGACAAAATGTGTACTAAAGTGCCCAATTGGGAGCTAAAAAGCATGTGAAAGTGGTAGTTGGCTCCTAAAGGACACTTTGCCATGTTGTTTAGCTCCCAAGATGGCACTTCAACATGGTTTTTAGCTCCCAAAAGGGCACTTTAGAACATGTGTTGGCTCCTAGAGGGCACTTTAGCATATGTTTTGGCTCTTAGAAAGCACTGTAACACTCCTTTTAGCTTCCAAGAGGTCACTTTAGCAAGTGTTTTGGCTCCTAAAGGACAATTGACACACTTTATAGCTCCCAAGTGGGCACTTTAATACACTTTTAGGTCCTAAAGGGCACTTTAACATGCATTTTTAGCTCCAAGAGGTCACTTCAGTGCATGTTTTGTCTCCTAGAGGACACTTTAGTATGTGTTTTAGCTCCTTGAGGGCACGTTAAAACACTTTGTGACGCCAAGGGGGCACTTTAACTTGCCTTTTAGCTCCCAAGTGGGCACTTTAGCATGCATGCTGGCTCCTAGAGGGCACATTAACATGCTTTTTGCTTCCAAGGGGGGCACTTTAGCTTGTTTTTCAGCTCCTAGAGGGCACTTACCATGCCTTTTAGCTCCCAAGTGGGCACTTTAGCATGCATGCTGGCTCCTAGAGGGCACATTAACATGATTTTTGCTTCCAAGGGGGCACTTTAACTTGTTTTTTAGTTCCTAGAGGGAACTTTAGCACATATTTTGGCTCCTAGAGGGCACTTTAACATGATTTTTGCTTCCAAGGGGGCACTTTAACTTGCCTTTTAGCTCCCAAGTGGGCACTTTAGCATGCATGCTGGCTCCTAGAGGGCACATTAACATGATTTTTGCTTCCAAAGGAGGCACTTTAGCTTGTTTTTCAGCTCCTAGAGGGCACTTACCATGCCTTTAGCTTACAAGGGGGCACTTTAACTTGTTTTTTTAGCTCCAGAGGTCACTTTAACATTGTCTTAGTTCCAAAAGGGAACTTTAAACATGCTTTTTAGTCTCAAGAGGTCACTTTAGCACACATGTTGGCTCCTAGAGGGCACATTAAAATATGCATGTGCGCAAAAGTGCCTTCATTTTTCAACAAGTGTCTAAACAGAAACTCAGCAAGAGAAGTGAAGGGTCTCAAAGTGTTAAAATGCTAAAGTTTAAAGGAAAGAACTAAACAAGAGAGTGAGAAACTTCATTCATATTCACACACACACACTCCTGAAGTGCTCCATAATCCCTTTGAGGTGAGTTTCCGGTGCTTCTGTCCACACTTCGTCACCTCCATGCATCCATATAGGCAGCGAGAGGAAGTGCAGGGTCACATCCCACAGGGAGAAACCACATGACTGGCTGCTGCCACCCACAGCTTTTAAATGCATCCTTATCAGATGATTCTCTCCCTTTTCTTTTTCCCTCCATGAATAATGATGCAGTAATGGAGGCCTTTACTCCACGGGAGGTTAGCTGAAGTGCCCCGCTTCCGCCGACGATACAGCGTTTTACATTTTCATCTTTGGTGGGTTACAGCAGGATCCCGCTGCAACCAGCATGAGTGTGTGTGTGTGTGTGTGTGGGAGGGTACGTGGGTAGGGGGTAAAACCATACACATGTGCATATGTGGGCTGGGGGTTTGCAATACATTTTGTTCTGGCTAATTAATAAGTAGCATGAAGTCGGATGTGAGGTCAGTAATTTGCTGGAGTTTAGTTCTAGTTTCTAGAGTCGGCTGCACTTTTCTAAGGTGGAAATGCAGATTATGTTCGCTGCATGAAATATATCCAAACTGAACGTATATCCATGAATTCTGTAGCAGATATATGCATGATGAGTTGAATTATATCAACTGTTTAAGACTTTTTATGCTCCCTTTTATATCTTTGTCGATTCCCCATACCTTAAACTAGAAGGAATACTCAATTCAAGTCGATTTTTATGCATTTTTCCTGCTGAATTATTAATTTCCTCATATATTAGCAGCATATTTATAGGAACCTTTATAGCTACAGAGTCCTATGTGGATTAGAAAACTCTTATTTTACAGATTAGTTGTTACAATAACATATTGATGAGTTGAAAATGCAAAATGATTAAGTAAGATATCAGACTGGTCAATTAATCAATCATTTTGATCCAGGTAGACGTTGATTAGTCAATTTTGATGCATATTTCCTGGGGATTTATTCACATTCTGCATAAATAGCAGCATATCCTGGTAACCTTTATACTTAAAGAGGCAGATCTACATTATTAAAAGCAGAAAACTCAATTTCTACAGATTGGTTGATAAGATTAACTTTACTACTGGGGATTTCTTTACTTTAGGACATTCCTATAATAAAATATCTAATTAAAGAATAAATCAGCAAGACTGTGAATCTGAATTTGAGGCTAACTTTACCTACTTTAGATATTTAGAGACTTTCATGGTCTGTTATATCCAAAATGATGATGTAAGATATAGGACTGACCCCTTCATGATCAATTAATCAATCATTTTAGTCAGAGTAGACATTGATTAGTCAGTTTTGATGCATATTTCCTGGGGAAATTATACTTAAAGAGGACCTTTTACATTATTGAATGCAGAAAACTCTAATTTTATAGGTCGGTTGATGAAATTGACTCATTGATTCAGTTGAATCGTTGAGTGAAATGACTATTTCTTTACTAGAGGACATTCCTATAATAAAATATCTAATCTAAGAATAAATCAGCAAGGTTTTGAATCAGAATTTGAAGAATTCTAACTTCTACAGCATCCTACTTAAGATATTTGGTGCTGGAGAGGTATTGAATTAGACTGTTATATGCAAAATGATTACGTAGCATATAGGACTGACCCTTCATGGTCAATTAATCAATCATTTTAGTCAGAGTAGACATTGATTAGTCAATTTTTATGCATATTTCCTGGGGAATTGTTCACATTCTGAATAAATAGCAGCATATCCTTTAACCCCTTGACCTCCAGCCCCTGTTTTAGGTTTAGGACATCCCCATAGTCAGTAGGGTATGTCTGGAATAAACACAGAGATGTTGGTCGACACTAAACGACCATTTATTGATCTCAAATAAACATTTTCATCCCAAAACAGCAACAAAAAAACACATTTTTTGTTTGAAGCGACTTTTTACTGTAGTGTTTTTTGGCTGCTAGTTTACTGAGTTTTTGTCATAAAGCTACACTGATGGTACCGTTGGACTCGTCACAGTCTCAGCTTTCATATGAGATGTCATTTGTTTGTATAACATGAAGTATCAGAGCGCTAGCCATCAAAATGTGGAGAGTGGGTTGGCTTTATGATCGTATACCGATTGTCATATTTGTTAATTAATTAGCTTGGTGTTGGAGTTGTGTTTGCTGTGTGTAAATATGACTTATATGTGCTTGTAGTGGAGTTTCTCCTGTTTAATTTGATGTATAGCTTCACTATATTTCTACATGATTAGTGGAGGAGCCTGGAGTTTAACGGGTTAATAAAATATCTAATCAAAGAATAAATCAGCGAGTTCTGAATCTGAATTTGAAGAATTCTAACTTCCAGCCTCTGCTACAGTAGCCTACGTCTGATATTTGTACATTCTGTACCCTGGAGGTATTGAATTTGTTACCCAATCCTGCTATTTCTGCCTTTACCCGACGCTAAACAGAACATTATGGGCCACATTACATTATGATATCATGTTTTACAGCCATAGGAATCAGGCTTCTTTCCATCTATAGATCTGGTTCGATTCAAACCGTCCAATTGTTGATTAAGTGTGATAAAGAAATTGCTTCCAATCGTCGAGTTGCCGTTGGAAACGCCCGTCTGTTTTCAACCCAGTGTTATTCTTCCCTGGAAATGGCAGCGCATCTGAGCATGACTACCAAGCATCTGAAGCATTTTTCGACAGAGAGAGAGAAACGCAGCCATTATTTCCTCACACGGCGTTTTTCCTCACTAGGTTTTACAGCCCCCCCCCCCCCCCGGACCACAATGCACCTCAAATTATTATAATTCCCACCATATGGGGTGTGAGTGTGGGCCTTTTTCAAAACCTTATAACACCAGCTAGACCCGACTCCAGCGCCATTAAAACACGCTACAACCCTGCAGAGACCACTTCCTGGTCTGCTACACCAATCAAGTCGTGTTCAGCGTCGACGGCTAACGGCCTCGGGGCTGGAAACGCACAACGAGGTGTCGAGAAAATCACCCCTCGCTCTGGAAAACGTCGCCCCCCGCGTGCACTAAAACACGCAAATCGAGACTGACGCGGTAAGTACGGTGATCTGGCCTCCCAGAAACGCTGGAATAAAAACACGCAGCAGCTGAGTTTGAGCTACAGGAACGACTCTGAACATGCACGACTCCACATTTAAATAAAAACCAGGGATTTAGTTCCATTATTCACTATTTAACACGGTTAAATTGAACAAAATTAATGAATAAATTGCATGAAAAAAGTCTCAGCTACAACATTAAATACAGTATTTTTATCTGTAGTGAAGTAAATTCAGTCTGGTACAAGAAAAAAAGGTCAAAAGGTCACACTAGGTGTCCAAATGTCATAGAATAGAGATCCGCTTCTAAAAAAAACCTTTTAAAATTGAACTGGTGCAAGTTACATGCATCTATCTTGGCATAACTGAGCCAAAACGTGTGCTAAAGTGCCCTCTAAGAGCCAAAATGTGTGCAAACGTGCCCTCTAATAGCCAAACCTTGTGTTAAAGTGCCCTCTAGGAGCCAAAACATGTGCTAAAATGCCCTCTTGAAGGCCAAAGCTTGTACTAAGATGTCGTCTAAGAGCCAAAATGCGTGTTAAAGTGCCCTCATGGCAGTTATAATGTGTGCTAAAGTGCCCTCTAGGAGCCGAAACATGTGTTAAAGTGCCCTTTGGAGCCAAACATGTGCAAAGGTGCCCTTATATCAGCCAAAACGTGCTAAAATGCCCTCTTGAAGGCCTAAGCTTGTACTAAGATGTCCTCTAATAGCCAAAATGTCTGCTAAAGTGCCCTCATGGCAGTCATAATGTGTGCTAAACTGCCCTTATGGAAGCCAAAATATGCTAAAGTGCCCTCTAGAAGTCAAAACATATGCTAAAGTGCCCTCATGGCAGTCGAAATGTGTGCAAAAGTGCCCTGTAATAGCCAAAACATGTGCTGAAATGCCCTCTAAGAACCAAAATGTGTGCTAAAGTGCCCTCTAGGAGCCAGAACATGTGCTAAAATGCCCTCTTTAAGGCCAAAGCTTGTACTAAAGTGCCCTTTTGGCAGCCAAATGTGTGATATGTCGTTTCGAGCAGGAAATCAGGAAAAATCGGCCTGTAGCTTAGAACCAGACACAGTCATGACTAATTTATCATTTAGTTTTTACACAGGAAACAGAAGAGGGATGAGAGATTGAGAGATAACATTGTTTATAAACCAGATTAAATAATAATCTGTTAAATTTAAAGAATATTTAAATTAATACCAACATTATCGTCTGTTATTTCTACACGTTTTCATCACCTTTACGTCCTCATCTGCATAAATCTGCCCCTTTTTTTAAAAGGATCCAATGTAATGACATTAGCCGTTGACCTTAAAGCACTTATGCTATTTATTAATAGCAATCCGATGAGGCGTGGCCTTTGGTGTCAGGCCTGTAGGTCAGCTCATTGACAAGCTTTCAAAATATTGATGAGGCATGGGGGAGTTTTTTTTCCTGAAATAGAAATTCCCTTTAATTTATTAGTTTGGCCGCCGGCTGCGGAGCTGCAATGTGCAACTAATTATGTGGCGAGCAGCGTCCGTCATCTCCTGAAATAACCAGAGCCGGTTCTGCTGCGACGTCACCAAACAACAAAAGACGCAACGGGAGGAAAAGAAAGGAGAGAATTTACGAGTTTGTAGGAGTTGTTCATTCCGATCCACGTCACGGCGACAATCACAAGCATTGTAGCGGAAAAGCTGAGGCTTTTCTTTGCAGATTTCTGCGGTGGCTCTCAAGTCCCCATATGAAACCCATCACTCCTTAAAGCCATAAAACAACACAGAAAATCATTAAATCTTTCGCTTCGTTTTCAATCCGCTATTTGTGGCTTTTCTTTTTTTCTTTAACTTCCAATTCCCGTAATTGGCTCACATGCACGCATGCAAACAAAAAGAAATGCAGAGAGAAATGGAAAACACACATGAACAAGGTCTAAGTTTGTCCTGAAATCACATCCAGTCGCTGCTGCTTTTCCTGTTTGTCAGGAAGTTACTGAAACATAATGAGAATGACTGAAAATCTACTAAAACATGTTAAAAAGTATTAAAAATCTAATTAAACCTGCTGTAAATGACTGAAAATCTACTAAAACATATTGAAAATTATTAAAAATCTAATTAAACCTGCTGTAAATGACTGAAAATCTACTTTAACCTGCTGAAAATCTACTAAAACATATTGAAAATTATTAAAAATCTAATTAAACCTGCTGAGAATGACTGAAAATCTACTAAAACATGTTAAACATTATTAAAAATCTAATTAAACTTGCTGTAAATTACTGAAAATCTACTAAAACATATTAAAATGACTGAAAATCTACTTAAACCTGCTGTAAATTACTGAAAATCTACTAAAACATGTTAAAAATTATTAAAAATCTAATTAAACCTGCTGTAAATGACTGAAAATCTACTAAAACCTGCTGAAAAGTACTGAAAACCTACTTTAACCTGCTGAAAATCTACTAAAACATATTGAAAATGACTGAAAATCTACTTAAACCTGCTAAAAATTACTGAAAATCTACTTTAACCTGCTGAAAATCTACTAAAACATATTGAAAATTACTGAAAATCTACTTAAACCTGCTGAAAATCTACAAAAACATATTGGAAATGACTGAAAATCTACTTAAACCTGCTGAAAATCTACTGAAACATATTGAAAATCTTCTAAAACGTATTGAAAATTATTGAAAATCTACTTTAACCTGCTGAAAATCTACTGAAACATATTGAAAATTACTAAAAATCTACTTAAACCTGCTGAAAATCTACTGAAACGTATTTAAAATGACTGAAAATCTACTAAAACATACTGAAAATGACTGAAAGTTTACTAATAATCTTTATTATTATTATTTTATGATTAATATGGTTTTAAACCCTAACATATCTATTTAACCATTAAAGCTTCTAGAATAATCAGCCATTAAAATGTTATTTTCTACAATTAAAATAGCACAAAATGTAAAAATAGACACATTAGTGTTAATTATATTGATTTATTGCTTCTCTTCATGGGTTTAAATGTGCTTTGTCTCTTATTTTATGTTAAAGTGAGGGGGGAACTTGAATTCTAACCTGAATTTATAATTATCAGCTTTTATTCTACTGTCGTGTTTATTTCCTGCTGTTTTAGCTCATGTTTGAATGAATAAACGGGTAAAAACGTCGATGATCTCTGAGATGAATGAAGTCGACCTGCTCCACCTGACAGTTGGAACTTCAACCAGATAAAATGTCAGAGCTCGATGCGTCATGTCAGAGTGTGTGTGTGTGTGTGTGTGTGTGTGTGTGTGTGTGTGTGTGTGTGACAGTGAGTTGACCCTCTGTGTTGAAGTGAGGGGGAACTTACTGTCGTTTCATTATATTATAATAGTACTGTATTAAAATGTAAGGGATTACACTACTATTACATTACTGTTATGTTACTATCACCAAAATAACTGGTGATCTAAATGTAGCTCAAATGTCTGAACATGCACGAAAATGTCCTCCTAAACGTTAGAATATGCACTGAAGTGTCATTTTAAATGCAAAACAGTAAAGTGCCCTTTACAATGTATAAATGTGTATTAAAGAATCCTATTACATGTTAAATCATGCACTAAAGTATCCTATTACATGTTAAAACATGCACTAAAGTGCCCTTTAAATGTCTAAATGTGCACTGGTGCCCTTTAAATGTCTAAACATATAATAAAGTATCCTATTAAATGTCAAAAAAGTGTCCTTTAAATGTATAAATGCACTAAAGTTTCCTGTTAAATGTCTTCCTGTTAAGTGCCCTTTAGATGTCTAAACATACAATAAAGTATTAAATGTCAAAAAAGTGTCCTTTAAATGTCTAAATGTGCATTAAAGTGCCCTTTATGTCTACATGTGCCCTTGTGCCCTTTAAATGTCTAAATCTGTACTAAAGTGCCCTATTAAATGTCAAATCGAGCACTAGTGTCCTTTAAATGTCTAAACATGCACTAAAGTTTCCAGTTAAATGTCTAAACTCATATTAAGTGCCCTTTAAATGTCCAAACATGCACTAAAGTGTCATTTTAAATGTATAAATCTGTATTAAAGTGCCCTTTTAAATGTCAAAATGTGCACTAGTGTCCTTTAAATGTCTAAATGTGCATGAAAGTGTCCTTTAAATGTCTGAACATGCACTAAAGTTTCCAGTTAAATGTCTAAACTTGTACTAAAGTGCCCTTTAAATGTCTGAACATACAATAAAGCATCCTATTAAATGTCAAAAAAGTGTCCTTTAAATGTCTAAACATGCACTAAAGTGTCATTTTAAATGCCAAAACATGCAGTAAAATGTTCTGTAAATGTCTAAATGTGCATTAAAGTGCCATTTAAATGTCAAAATGTGAATTACAGTATCCTTTTATATGTCTAAACATGCATTAAGAACCATTTAAAATATGAAAACATGCACTAGTGTCTTTTAAACGTCTAAATGTGCATTAAAGTGCCCTTTTTTATTGTCTAAACTTGTACTAAAGTATCCTATTAAATGTCTAAACGTACACTACAGTATCCTTTTATATGTCTAAACATGCAGTAAAATGTTCTGTAAATGTCTAAATGTGCATTAAAGTGCCCTTTTTAGTGTCTAAACTTGTACTAAAGTGTCCTATTAAATGTCTAAATGTGCATTAAAGTGCCCTTTTAAATATCAAAATGCCTTATATTACTGTGTTCCAGCTGCGTTACAGTAATCTATTACTCTGGTAACCCCCTACACGGATCATTTCTGAGCCTCTAGAAGTGGTTTTTGCAGCAGGATTTGACAGATCTGGTCATCCAACCACCGTGGGTTCATCACCAGCACATTTTCACTATGAAACCGGAGGTGAAGAGAAGAGTCGGAAGGATTAAAACGACACAAAAGGGGCGACGGCAACGTGATCCGGCGGTGAAATCACTGAAAGACGATTCTCCTGCTGTCACCAGGGTCAGAAAACCCAGGAAAAGCCAGGAAAAGCCAGGAAAAGCCAGGAAAACACTGGAAAAGCCAGGAAAAGCCAGGAAAAGCCAGGAAAAGCCAGGAAAACACTGGAAAAGCCAGGAAAAGCCAGGAAAACACTGGAAAAGCCAGGAAAAGCCAGGAAAAGCCAGGGAAACACTGGAAAAGCCAGGAAAACACTGGAAAACACAGGAAAACACAGGAAAACACTGGAAAACACTGGAAAACACAGGAAAACACAGGAAAACACAGGAAAAGCCAGGAAAACTCAGGAAAAGCCAGGAAAACACAGGAAAACACAGGAAAACACAGGAAAAGCCAGGAAAACTCAGGAAAAGCCAGGAAAACTCAGGAAAAGCCAGGAAAACACTGGAAAACACTGGAAAACACTGGAAAACTCAGGAAAAGCCAGGAAAACACTGGAAAACACAGGAAAACACAGGAAAACACTGGAAAACTCAGGAAAACACTGGAAAACACTGGAAAACACAGGAAAACAATGGAAAACACAGGAAAACACTGGAAAACACTGGAAAACACTGGAAAACACAGGAAAACACTGGAAAACTCAGGAAAACACTGGAAAACACAGGAAAACACTGGAAAACTCAGGAAAACACTGGAAAACACAGGAAAACACTGGAAAACACAGGAAAACACTGGGAAAACACTGGAAAACTCAGGAAAACACTGGAAAACACTGGAAAACACAGGAAAACACTGGAAAACACAGGGAAAACACTGGAAAACACTGGAAAACACAGGAAAACACTGGAAAACACAGGAAAACACTGGAAAACACTGGAAAACACTGGAAAACACAGGAAAACACTGGAAAACACTGGAAAAGCCAGGAAAAGCCAGGAAAACACTGGAAAAGCCAGGAAAACACAGGAAAACACAGGAAAACACAGGAAAAGCCAGAAAAACTCAGGAAAAGCCAGGAAAACACTGGAAAACACTGGAAAACACTGGAAAACTCAGGAAAAGCCAGGAAAACACTGGAAAACACAGGAAAACACAGGAAAACACAGGAAAACACTGGAAAACACAGGAAAACACTGGAAAACACAGGAAAACACTGGAAAACTCAGGAAAACACTGGAAAACACAGGAAAACAATGGAAAACACAGGAAAACACTGGAAAACACTGGAAAACACTGGAAAACACAGGAAAACACTGGAAAACACTGGAAAACACAGGAAAACACTGGGAAAACACTGGAAAACTCAGGAAAACACTGGAAAACACTGGAAAACACAGGAAAACACTGGAAAACACAGGAAAACACTGGGAAAACACTGGAAAACTCAGGAAAACACTGGAAAACACAGGAAAACACTGGAAAACACAGGAAAACACTGGAAAACACAGGAAAACACTGGGAAAACACTGGAAAACTCAGGAAAACACTGGAAAACACAGGAAAACACAGGAAAACACAGGAAAACACTGGAAAACACTGGAAAACACTGGAAAACACAGGAAAACACAGGAAAACACAGGAAAACACTGGAAAACACAGGAAAACACAGGAAAACACAGGAAAAGCCAGGAAAACTCAGGAAAAGCCAGGAAAACACAGGAAAACACAGGAAAAGCCAGGAAAACTCAGGAAAAGCCAGGAAAACTCAGGAAAAGCCAGGAAAACACTGGAAAACACTGGAAAACACTGGAAAACTCAGGAAAAGCCAGGAAAACACTGGAAAACACAGGAAAACACAGGAAAACACTGGAAAACTCAGGAAAACACTGGAAAACACAGGAAAACACTGGAAAACACAGGAAAACACTGGAAAACACAGGAAAACACTGGGAAAACACTGGAAAACTCAGGAAAACACTGGAAAACACAGGAAAACACAGGAAAACACAGGAAAACACTGGAAAACACTGGAAAACACTGGAAAACACAGGAAAACACAGGAAAACACTGGAAAACACTGGAAAACACAGGAAAACACAGGAAAACACAGGAAAAGCCAGGAAAACTCAGGAAAAGCCAGGAAAACACAGGAAAACACAGGAAAAGCCAGGAAAACTCAGGAAAAGCCAGGAAAACTCAGGAAAAGCCAGGAAAACACTGGAAAACACTGGAAAACACTGGAAAACTCAGGAAAAGCCAGGAAAACACTGGAAAACACAGGAAAACACAGGAAAACACTGGAAAACTCAGGAAAACACTGGAAAACACTGGAAAACACTGGAAAACACAGGAAAACACTGGAAAACTCAGGAAAACACTGGAAAACACAGGAAAACACTGGAAAACTCAGGAAAACACAGGAAAACACTGGGAAAACACTGGAAAACTCAGGAAAACACTGGAAAACACTGGAAAACACAGGAAAACACTGGAAAACACAGGAAAACACTGGAAAACACTGGAAAACACAGGAAAACACTGGAAAACACTGGAAAACACTGGAAAACACAGCAAAACACTGGAAAACACTGGAAAAGCCAGGAAAACACAGGAAAACACTGGAAAACACTGGAAAACACAGGAAAACACAGGAAAACACTGGAAAACACAGGAAAACACAGGAAAACACAGGAAAAGCCAGGAAAACTCAGGAAAAGCCAGGAAAACACTGGAAAACACTGGAAAACACTGGAAAACTCAGGAAAAGCCAGGAAAACACTGGAAAACACAGGAAAACACAGGAAAACACTGGAAAACTCAGGAAAACACTGGAAAACACTGGAAAACACAGGAAAACAATGGAAAACACAGGAAAACACTGGAAAACACTGGAAAACACTGGAAAACACAGGAAAACACTGGAAAACTCAGGAAAACACAGGAAAACACTGGGAAAACACTGGAAAACTCAGGAAAACACTGGAAAACACTGGAAAACACAGGAAAACACTGGAAAACACAGGAAAACACTGGAAAACACAGGAAAACACTGGAAAACACTGGAAAACACTGGAAAACACAGGAAAACACTGGAAAACACTGGAAAAGCCAGGAAAAGCCAGGAAAACACTGGAAAAGCCAGGAAAACACAGGAAAACACAGGAAAACACAGGAAAAGCCAGGAAAACTCAGGAAAAGCCAGGAAAACACTGGAAAACACTGGAAAACACTGGAAAACTCAGGAAAAGCCAGGAAAACACTGGAAAACACAGGAAAACACAGGAAAACACAGGAAAACACAGGAAAACACTGGAAAACACAGGAAAACACTGGAAAACACTGGAAAACTCAGGAAAACACTGGAAAACTCAGGAAAACACTGGAAAACACAGGTAAACACTGGAAAACACTGGAAAACACTGGAAAACTCAGGAAAACACTGGAAAACTCAGGAAAACACTGGAAAACACAGGAAAACACTGGAAAACTCAGGAAAACACTGGAAAACACTGGAAAACACAGGAAAACACTGGAAAACACAGGAAAACACTGGAAAACTCAGGAAAACACTGGAAAACACAGGAAAACACTGGAAAACACAGGAAAACACTGGGAAAACACTGGAAAACTCAGGAAAACACTGGAAAACACTGGAAAACACAGGAAAACACTGGAAAACACAGGAAAACACTGGAAAACACAGGAAAACACTGGAAAACACAGGAAAACACTGGGAAAACACTGGAAAACTCAGGAAAACACTGGAAAACACAGGAAAACACAGGAAAACACTGGAAAACACTGGAAAACACTGGAAAACACTGGAAAACACAGGAAAACTCAGGAAAACACTGGAAAACACTGGAAAACACAGGAAAACACTGGAAAACACAGGAAAACACAGGAAAACACTGGAAAACACTGGAAAACACAGGAAAACACAGGAAAACACAGGAAAACACAGGAAAACACTGGAAAACACAGGAAAACTCAGGAAAACACTGGAAAACCCTGGAAAAGCCAGGAAAACACTGGAAAACACAGGAAAACACAGGAAAACACTGGAAAACACAGGGAAACTCAGGAAAACACTGGAAAACACAGGAAAACACTGGAAAACACTGGAAAACACTGGAAAACACAGGAAAACAATGGAAAACACAGGAAAACACAGGAAAACACTGGAAAACACTGGAAAACACTGGAAAACACAGGAAAACACTGGAAAACACAGGAAAACACAGGAAAACACAGGAAAACACAGGAAAACACAGGAAAACACAGGAAAACTCAGGAAAACACTGGAAAACACAGGAAAACTCAGGAAAACACTGGAAAACGTCGTCTCACAAGAGTAATAGATTACTGTAACGCAGCGATTTTAACTGGAGCACAGTAATATTAACTGGCATTAACTGGAAGTAAATGGTAATATTTACTCTGTAGAAATGTCAGTAATCTGCATTAAAAGTAGTTTTAAACTGGATTAAAATGGTTGTTTTCTTCTTCTTTATACAAATTCAGTAAAATCACTGAAAGATCAGCAGCAGTGAAATGTCCATGATGACAAAGGCGACATTTAAAGGGCACTTTAATGCATGTTTAGACGTTTATAGGGCACTTTAATGCACATTTAGACGTTTAACAGACACTAGTGCATGTTTAGACATTAAAAAGGGCACTTTAGTGCATGTTTAGATGCTAAAAAGGGCACTTTAATGCACATTTAGAAATTTATGGAACATTTTACTGCAAGTTTTGGCATTTAAAGGGCACTTTAGTGTACATTTATACATTTACGGAACATTTTCATGCATGTTTTGACATTTAAACAGATATTGTAATGCACATTCTGACATTTAAAAGGGCACTTTAGTGCACATTTAGACATTTAAAGGATACTAGTGCACATTTAGACATTTTAAACAATACTTTAGTGCATGTTTAGACATTTAAAATGATATTTTAGTGCACATTCTGATGTTTAAAAGGGCACTTTAATGCACATTTAGACTTTTATGGAACATTTTACTGCAAGTTTTGGCATTTAAAATGACACTTTAGTGCACATTTTGTCATTTAAAGGGCACTTTAGTTTACATTTATACATGTAAAAGGGCACTTTAACACATATTTAGACATTTAAAGGACACTAGTGTACATTTAGACATTTTAAACGATACTTTAGTGCATGTTTAGACATTTTAAACGATACTTCAGTGCATGTTTAGACATTTTAAAGGGCACTTTAGTGCATTTTTACACATTTGATCTATATTTAGATCCATATTTCCAGTTTTTTTTTTGGTGAGAGTAACTTCAAAGTAATGCAATAGTAGCGTAATCCCTTACATTTTAACACAGTAATATCATAATGTCATGAATTACTTTGAAACAACAGTAATAAAACAACATCATGGGTGTGAAGTAACTTGGCCAACGCTGGAAATGAGTTCATGCGGCTGTAAAAGTGTTCGACTCTGTTTTGATGCTTTTCTTTTTTATGGATGTTATGACTGATGCAGCAGCTTTACAGCGACGCTGATTAACAAACACAGAAACGCCAGGTATTTCCACATAAAGACGAGCTTCACGGCGAGGAATAACGAAGCAGGAAGCTGTGAGAGGTGTTAAAGAGCAGCAGTAGATAAGCCAACAAAGTGTGAACATGTATGTTATCAAGTGTGTGTGTGTGTGTGTGTGTGTAGAGAGAGAAAAAGCAGCTAGGAAGCATGCTAAAATTATCAGTGGTGAAAGTGCTTCCATGTGTCCCTCATGTTTTTAGTTACAACTAAACCAAAGGGGGGGGTTAAGATTAAATTACACCTTGTTTATCACTCCTCTTCATCCTATCAGGATCCTTATAGAGATCCTATAGAGGATCCTCGCTCGGAGACTTTCTCCGGGAGCTTGTGCGGAACATCTGGAGATGATCAGGTCCAGAAAAAAAAGAAAAAAAAAACCCTTCTTTAAGGCTTTAACTACACCCAAATGATAGCTCTCTGGCCTCAAAATCAGCTGCTGTCACTGCAGCAGAAGGACGTTTTAGAGAAATGCAAAATTTGGACGAGGAGTAAGTTTTATCGCCGTGGGCGTGGTGGAAAAATGACCTGAATATTCAAGAAAATCCAGATTTGTCTTTATTTTATTGGGTGAATGAATGAATTAGGTCCTCCAGGTAATTGATTTCAGGTGTCAGATATATTGTTGGGACATTCTAGGACCCCCCTATCTTGGAGGTGCAAAATGGTTTAGTCCACTTTGAGAGCGAGTGTGTGAGAAGGCGACTGTATTGCTGCTTTTTTGGACCTAAAAACATGCTATTATTCATAAATAGATCATAAAATAACCTGCAGCATTGAGTTTTATTCATAAATCACAGGAGAAAACATCAGCTCCAACATTAATCTGTTGTAAAAAACCCTATTTGATCTGAATTTTAATGAAATTCTCTTTTATTTTGTTAATAATTAATGAGATTACCTCCAAAAATGTAAGAAGTCCCTCACAATATCCCCAATTTATTGTATATCATCAATATAATACAATAATAAAATAGTTTAATATCAGTAGTAGAGACTATTTAGATATTTAATTCATGTGATTATTTAATTGTCTCCTTTATTATCTCTTTTTTAATATATTCTTCATGTTCTATAATGATCCTCAGTGGGATTTATAGGATTTTATGGACAAATAATTGACCTTTGAACTCTGTTGAACTATGTATTGCAGATAATTTAGATTATTTCAAGTTAGTTTTTTCCTGATTTTGATCAGTTTGGTCTTGTTAAGTATTTTTATCTGTAGTAAAACACCATTTTATAGGTTTTTTTTTCAATATTCTAATTATATTTGCTCTATAACAGCATCATACAAGTCCAATAACCTTTGGAATTGGAAATATTTCCATATGTGTGTGTTATTTTCTCTACTTATCTCAGTTTTCCTATGGAAACCTGACTTGAATTGCAGATAATTTATCTTATTTCAAGTTTTCTTCCCTGATTTAGGTCAGTTTGTTCGTGTTTTAAGTTTTAAATAAAGTTTTTTATCTGTAGTAAAACACAATTTGGGATTTTTTGCAATATTCTAACTATATTTGCTCTATAACAACAACATAAACTGACCTCACATGTTGTAGATTTATTTAATTCCAGGTTTAAGTCCAATAACCTTTGTGTTTGTAGAGATATTCCACATTTATTATCATTTATAGCAGGAATATAGTCATGAAATTGTCATTATTATGTATTTTTTCCTTTTGTCAAGTGTCTTCTGTGTTTTTTTATCTACTTATCTCAGTTTTCCTATGGACAACTTACTTGAATTGCAGATATTTTATCTTATTTCAAGTTTTCTTCCCTGATTTTGGTCAGTTTGTTCATGTTTTAGGTTTTAAATAAAGTTTTTTATCTGTACTAAAACACAATTTTAGATTTTTTTGTGATATTCTAACTATATTTGCTCTGACCTCACAACAAAAACTGACCTCACATGTTGTAGATTTATTTTAAACCAGGTTTAAGTCCAATAACCTTTGTGTTTGTAGAGATATTCAACATTTATTATCATTTATAGCAGGAATATAGTCATGAAATTGTCATTATTATGTATTTTTTCCTTTTGTCAAGTGTCTTCTGTGTTTTTTTATCTACTTATCTCAGTTTTCCTATGGACAACTTACTTGAATTGCAGATAATTTATCTTATTTCAAGTTTTCTTCCCAAATTCAGGTAAATTTGTTCATGGTTTAAGTTTTAAATAAAGTTTTTTTTATCTGTAGTACAACACAATTCATATTCTAACTCTATTTGCTCTATAACAACAACATAAACTGACCTCACATGTTGTAGATTTATTTAATTCCAGGTTTAAGTCCAATAATCTTTGTAGTTGTAGAGATATTCAACATTTATTATCATTTATAGCAGGAATATAGTCATGAAATTGTCATTATTATGTATTTTTCCCTTTTGTCAAGTGTCTTCTGTGTTTTTTTATCTACTTATCTCAGTTTTCCTATGGACAACTTACTTGAATTGCAGATATTTTATCTTATTTCAAGTTTTCTTCCCTGATTTTGGTCAGTTTGTTCATGTTTTAGGTTTTAAATAAAGTTTTTTATCTGTACTAAAACACAATTTTAGATTTTTTTGTGATATTCTAACTATATTTGCTCTGACCTCACAACATAAACTGACCTCACATGTTGTAGATTTATTTTAAACCAGGTTTAAGTCCAATAACCTTTGTGTTTGTAGAGATATTCAACATTTATTATCATTTATAGCAGGAATATAGTCATGAAATTGTCATTATTATGTATTTTTCCCTTTTGTCAAGTGTCTTCTGTGTTTTTTTTATCTACTTATCTCAGTTTTCCTATGGACAACTTACTTGAATTGCAGATAATTTATCTTATTTCAAGTTTTCTTCCCAAATTCAGGTAAATTTGTTCGTGTTTTAAGTTTTAAATAACGTTTTTTTATCTGTAGTACAACACAATTCATATTCTAACTCTATTTGCTCTATAATAACAACATAAACTGACCTCACATGTTGTAGATTTATTTTAATTCCAGGTTTAACAACTATAACCTTTGTGTTTGTAGAGATATTCCACATTTATTATCATTTATAGCAGCAAAACTGAACAAATAATCCTAAATCTTCAGTGTTTAAACTGTGAAAATCACAAAAATAGAGCCTGTGAATTTGCTGCTGGTGGATCTGTTCCATTCAGGGTGTTTATCGTCCCATCGAAGTGAATAAATGGCGTTTAGATGACTGTCAAGATGATGAACTGCTCCTCAGAGACCCCACGAGCCTTTCTGATCTACACTTCAGCATATCGGCTCATGTTGATTCGAACGGGATCCTCCTGTCTATCGATGGAGGCTTCACCACTCCTCCATACATCATCCTCCCCTACGGGGACGTGTTACACGTCTGTACCATTCAATACTGAATTTATAGCCGCGGAGCACATTAGAACTCACGCCGGATGCTTTACAGCACTCCATTGGCTGCGTTTCATCATTTCACAGCTTTATTAGAACAGCGGGGTCCTCAGACACCCAGGGGTCTTTGAGGGGGATAAGTTATTTCGCTATAATTCAAAACACAGTGACAGGATGTATGATCGCTCTCGTCATGGCTTTCACATGCATCTTATGAGGTATGAAACCCTGGGACAAATGTTAAACATTCTCTCCAGACATGTGGTTAAGACGTATGTTAAATATCCTACTTTGAATATGAATGATGGGGCTTTTTCCACAGGAAAAAGATCAATTATCTTGTTGAAATCCTTGAAAAAACACTTAAAGAATCTAGAATCTATGTTTCATCTCTTTTGGGTTTCCACATCACATTGGTGTAAGTTGAATCGTGGACCAGGTTCACAATCCTGGGCTTTAAAATGTGATTTTTACTAAATTAATAAGAGAAAACAGCCTCAAACTCTGCAAATATCATCATTCTGCACAATGAAGCGTTAACATTCAGCTAAAGAAACAAGAAGAAAATCATAATTTGGAGTAGAAACCTAAAAAAAATGGTGAAAAAGTTTGAGAAACAAACTTTACGCAAGTGGTTTTCTTTGTGTGTGTGTGTGTGTGTGTGTGTGTGTGTGTGTGTGTGTGTGTGTGTGTGTGTGTGTGTGTGTGTGTGTGTGTGTGTGTGTGTGTGTGTTTATTTATCTATCTCAGTCAGTGGGGACGTTGTCCCGAAGGATTTTCTAGAGTTGAAAGAATATCTGAATCATTTAAAAACCGTGGTCCCCATAATGTAGGTATTTGACATATGACCCCACAGGGTAAGATAATTGAGTATATGTGTGTGTTTATTTATCTATCTCAGTGGGGACATTGGCCTGGAAGATTTTTATGCAGTTGAAACGATGTCTATATAATTTAGAAACTGTGGTCCCCAGAATGTAGGTATTTGACACATGACCCTGTGGAGTAACATAAATGAGTGTGTGTATGTGTTTACTTATCTATCTCTGTGGGGACACTGTCCTGAAAGATTTTCTAGAGTTGAAACTGTCTATATCATTTAAAAATTGTGGACCCCATAATTTAGATATTTGATATATGACCCCACATGGTTGGATAAACGAGTGTGTGTGTGTCTATCTATTTCAGTTGGTGGGGACATTGTCCCTGTAACTATGCCTATATCATTTAGAAACTCTGGTCCCCAGATTGAAGGTATTTTATAAGGACCCCACAGGGTCAGACAAACCAGAAAGTGTGTGTTATTGTGTGTGCCTGCGTGTGTGTTTAATTATCTGTCTCAGTGGGGACAGTTGCCTGGAAGATTATAGTTGTTATAGTTATAGTAGGTTAATTTGGGAACTATGGTCCTCAGAATGTGGGGTAAAAAAAACAAGTATGTGTGTGTGATTTATCTATCTCAGTGGGGACATTGTCCTAGAAGATTTTCTGGAGTTGTAACTATGTCTATATAATTTAGAAACTGTGGTCCCCAGAATGTAGGTATTTGACATATGACCCAACAGGGTGAGATAAACAAGTATGAGTGTGTGTGTTTGTGTTTATTTATCTATCTCGGTTGGTGGGAACATTGTCCTGAAAGACTTTCTGGAGTTGTTACTATGCCTATAGCACTTAGAAAATGTGGTCCCCAGAATGTAGGTATTTAATAAAGACCCCAGAGGGTAAAATAAACCAGTATATGTGTGTTTGTGTTTATTTATCTATATATAACATTGTGCTGAAAGGTTTTCTGAAGTTGTAACTACGTCTATATCATTTAGAAACTCTGGTCCCCAGAATGTAGGTATTTAATAAAGACCCCAGAGGCTCAAATAAACCAGTATATGTGTGTGTTGGTGTTTATCTATATATAAAATTGTGCTGAAAGGTTTTCTGAAGTTGTAAATACGTCTATATCATTTCGAAACTCTGGTCCCCAGAATGTAGGTATTTAATAAGGACCCCACTGGGTTAGATAAACCAGTCAATGTGTGTGTTTGTGTTTATCTATATATACCATTGTACTGAAAGGTTTTCTGAAGTTGTAACTACATCTATATCATTTAGAAACTCTGGTCCCCAGAATGTAGGTATTTAATAAAGACCCCAGAGGGTCAAATAAACCAGTATATGTGTGTGTTGGTGTTTATCTATATATAAAATTGTGCTGAAAGGTTTTTTGAAGTTGTAACTACGTCTATATCATTTCGAAACACTGGTCCCCAGAATGTAGGTATTTAATAAAGACCCCACGGGGTCAGATAATCCAGTATATGTGTGTGTCTCCTACCTGTACCACTCCAGTCCTCTATCGTAGAACCTGTCGAAGAAGTGCGGCTCCGCGCCCACCGCCCTCACGTCCGGGTGGATGCGCAGGAACTCCAGCAGGGCGCGCGTGCCTCCTTTCTTCACGCCGATGATGATCGCCTGCGGGAACCGCTTGGAGCCGAACGTGTTGGACACGGGGATGCCGCTCCGCGCGCCGCTCGCCGCCTGCGCCTTCGCCGGTGCCGCGGACGAAGACGACGACGAGGAGGAAGAGGAGGAGGAGGAGGACGCGCCGCCGTCCACCTGCCGCGCGTCCGTGCGGTTGCGTTGCGGTCGCAGGTGATCCTCCAGCGCGTCATAGTCCAGGTTCTGCTGGCTGTACAAGGTCCTCGGAGCCGAGTCGCAGAGCCCCGTGAGGCAGTAGAAGAAGTAGGTGAAGATCAGGACCATGGTGAAGAACACGGAGACTCTGGACAGCGCCTTCCCGGAGTTGAACCTGACTCTGCAGCCGCTACATCCCATGAGTTGATCCGCTGCTCGGCGCCAGAGGGCCGGGACGCTGCCAGCATTGCTTCCCCTTCTCCTTCCTACATGGAGCGGAGCCGGTTCCCTTAACGACGCGCGGAACCTGTTGCGTAAAAGCGCGGCGTCACATGGAGAGCTCGTGCGTAACGGTCGAAAACGATCCTCATAATCTTGCGTTTTTGTTCTGTTTTACGAAAAAAAAAACGTGCTATTAAATCCACTTTCTATCAAGTCAGATGAGACTTTTCCAGCTGCTCGATCTAAGCTCCACTGATCCGTGAGTCAAGGTTTCTCCTTCTTCTTCTTCTACTACGCCCTTTTTTTTTCTCTTCCCCTCAAGTCTCCACCCTTCTCCCGTCAATAGGATAAACATCCCTCATGGGGAGATAAACTCCATCCAGGGGCAGAGTGGCTGATTCATTCCCATATGGCACAATAAATACATTTTTACTTTTAACAGGATTCCCAATAAAACATGCAAGAAAACCAACATATTTCTCCTTGTGGTCTGTGCGCGACTTTAACCACTTAAGCCCCAGGGTTATGGTTTTCCTGCTGTAAATTATAATAAATATGGAATATCTCTGCTACCATGGTTATGTATTTTAAACTCTAAACATGTGAGGTGACTATAGAAGAGTCAGAGTCAATGTATGTTGCTGTTATAGAGCAAATAGAGTTAGAATATTGGGAAAAAACATGTAAAATACTTAATTTACAACTTAAAACGACCCAAAGTTCAATTATTTATAAGAGTTCAAAGATAAATTGACAGATAATTAAGATTATTAACATATTTCAGACATATTCATTTAATCAGACTCAGTTTCAGTTTTACAATACAAGCACATGACTGAATTTAATCATATTTAAGAAACTTTTCCTCTTATTTTCTTAAAATAAGACATAAATAAGGATAAATACTTGAAATAAGCTCAATATTCCATGAATGGAATAAGACAATTCTCCTTAATATTGGACTAAATGAACCAAATAAGATGTTTATTATTATTTAAAAGATCAAACTGACCCAAATCAGGAAAAAACAAACTTGAAATAAGCTGAATATATAATATCTGCAATGCAAAGTTCAATTGTTATAAGATAAGAGGTCAAAGGTCAATTATTTGTCCATAAAATCCTATAAATCCAACTGAGGATCATTATAGAACATGAAGAATATATTCTGTAAGATGTTTATTATAAAGGAGACAATTAAATTAAATATGTAAATAGTCTCTACTACTGATATTCTATTAAACTATGTTCTTATTGTATTGATGATGTGGATATTGATGATATATATTGATGCTGGAACAGTAATAAAACACTTTATTTAGTGTTGGAGCTGAGGTTTAATACTGGGATTTATCAATAAAACTCAGTGATGGACTTGTATCAGGAGGTTTTAGGATTTTAACAGGTTAATATTTTATATTTTATGATATATTTATTTTTAAAAAAGCATATTTTGAAGGTCCAGAAAGCACACTCACTCTGAAAAAGATGTTTATAAAGGTATTTTAGTGTTGTACCTGAGACTTTTCCAAAATTAGTATTTTTTCCTCACTTGACACGAGCAGTTCATCCTGAAATGAACACATGAGTGTTTTAGAAATGTAAACTGACCCCCTCGGAGCTAAATCCTCCTGTACTCCTTTGAACCTCCTGTGATAGATGGCTCAGCCGGGCCCCGTGAATAAGAGAAGCCCCGAGGACGTCCACCCTAAACCTCCCCTGTACTCTGGCTGCACCCTGAGACCAGAGCTGGTGGCTCCCTGACTCACACCTCCTCAGAAACAATGGGCCTGGAGGAGGTGGAGGAGGAGGAGGAGGTGGCAGCTCTACCTCCATCCCATAAATACAGCGTCTGTAGGCTGCACAGGAAGGATCAGCAGCAGGATGTTTCCCTCTGCAGAGCTGCATGGGAGCAGGGATAGGGTTTCTCCTGGCGAGAAAAAAAAAAAAAAAGGACGGAATTCAGACTTTGAACCTGGCGGCTGCTGCTGTCTGAATGGATGAGAGGTGGAAAGACAAGGGAGGGAGATAGGCTGTCACACACACACACACACACACACACACACACACACACACACACACACACACACACACACACACACACACACACACACCCTTCAGGCAGAGTATATCAACCTACAGGTGCAGCATTGAGTTTTAATCTTATACACTACTGTCAATTAGATTATTTCCAATGCATATAACTTTAAACGCATCATAAATCCACTCTATACATAGTTAAATGACTATTGTAGCTGCAAATGTCTGGTTTTTGCTGCATCAATATCTATATAAGTGTATAGAGGTCCATTTCCAGCAACTATCACTCCACTGAGATTAAATCCACTTGCAGATAATTTAACTTATTTCAAGTATTTTGTGATGCTTTAAGAGGTAAATGTCATGTAAACTTGTTAGAAATACAGCAGAGATCTAATGATTCCAAAGATTAAAATATGCTTTTTTTAAATAAAAATCATAAAATATAAAATATTAACTTGTTAAAATCCTAAAACCTCCTGATACAAGTCCAGCATTGAGTTTTATTGATAAATCCCAGTATTAAACCTCAGCTCCAACACTAAATAAAGTGTTTTATTACTGTTCCAGCATCAATATATATCATCAATATCCACATCATCAATACAATAAGAACATAGTTTAATAGAATATCAGTAGTAGAGACTATTTACATATTTAATTTAATTGTCTCCTTTATAATAAACATCTTACAGAATATATTCTTCATGTTCTATAATGATCCTCAGTGGGATTTATAGGATTTTATGGACAAATAATTGACCTTTGACCTCTAATCTTATTAATAATTGCAGATAATTTAGCTCATTTCAAGTTTTTCCCTGATTTGGGTCATTTTGATCTTGTTTTAAGTTTTAAATTATAATAAACGTCTTATTTGGTTCATTTAGTCCAATATTGAGGAGAATTATTTGAGCTTATTTCAAGTATTTATCCTTATTTAAGTCAATTTATTCTTATTTTAATATAACAATATTAACATTTTCTTAAATATGATTAAATTCAGCCATTCTTGCATTGTAAAACTGAAACTGTGAGTATTTAAGTCTGATTAAATGAATATGTCTGAAATAAAGTGACTATAAAGTCACTAACAATCATATTATATATCTATATTTTCCATTTTATACTATTTTCTTTGCAGAAATCTGCATTTTAATGATGATTATATAGTTGCTGTTTGCACAAACATGCACATAAACTAAATTATATGTCATAATTTTAATAAAACGACTGTTTCTGGGCGGGTTTGTTCTTCAACATGTTCTCAGGATGACGTATATGAGAGAAAACACTTTTAATTTGTTTGGCTTAAAACATAAAAAGGGAAGAAACAGCTGCATGAGTAACATTCCAAGCTTTTATTTTAAGTATAAAATGACTTAAAGCTCATAGACTTTAATGGGTTAAATGCTTTTTTAACCCATTAAAGTAGGTAAACGCCTAAAGGGAATCATAGTTATGCATTACAAAGCCTGTGATGGCCATTTCCGCCAAAATAAAAGTACTCAAACAAAAGTGTGTGTGGATTCTGGCATGACTCAGGCAAATATAGAATAATGATATGTTGTATGAGCTGCAGCATCCAGACATGGGGCCAGTCTGGACCTGAGGAATTCACAGCTTCACAACATCCAGTCACAGCAAGGTCAGGACCAGACCCCCAGTTTTTGGATTTTCCATCATCAAAAACGTATTTGCTTTTCATCCCGTGTTAATTAGTCCGCTCGGATTCATCCTGACAGGTTCTTGGAGGCAGGAATATAAACAGAAAACAAACAGGCTGCATGTCGTTAGCTGCGTGTGTCGAGGTCAAACATACGGAGCCGCTTATTCATGCATGTGGATCCACTGCAGGTGTGTGTGTGTGTGTGTGTGTGTGTGTGTGTGTGTGTGTGTGTGTGTGTGTGTGTCACTGACGGAGTGTGTACATGTGTCAGCCATTACGGCAAATTAGAAAAATTTACTAAACCTTATTACATTGAATTGAATTTACTAAACTTTATTACTTTGAATTTAATAAACCTTTTTACACTGAATTTACTAAACATTATTACACTTATTAAACCTCCTTATCCGTTATTATTTAAAATTTACTAAATCTTTTTACATTGAATTTACTAAACCTTATTTTGTTGAATTTAATAAACCTTATTACATTGAATTGAATTTACTAAACTTTATTACTTTGAATTTAATAAACCTTATAATATTGACTTTACTAAACTTTATTACATTAAATTGACTTTAATAAACCTTATTTTGTTGAATTGAATTTACTAAACTTTATTACATTGAATTTACTGAACGTTATTACATAAAATTGAATTTAGGAAACTTTATTATGTTGAATTTATTAAACATTATTACACTCATTAAACTCTATTACATTAAATTGAATTTACTAATCCTTATATGTTAAATTTAGTAAAACTTATTACATTAAATGTACTAAACCTTTTTACATTGAATTTACTGAACCTTATTTTGTTGAATTTATTGAACCATATTACATTCAATTGAAATTACTAAACTTTGTTACACTTATTAAACCTTATTACATTAAATTGAATTTACTAAACTTTATTACATAAAATTGAATATAATAAACTTTATTACTTTGAATTTAATAAACCTTATTATATTGACTTTACTGAACCTTATTACATTAAATTGAATTTACTAAACCTTATTTTGTTGAATTGAATTCACTAAACTTTATTATGTTGAATTTATTAAACCTAATTACATTGACTCTACTAAACCTTATTACACTAAATTTACTAAACCTTAACTAAACCTTATTACATTGAATTTACTAAATCTTACCTAAACCTTAACTAAACTTTATTAGGTTGAACTTACTAAACATTATTACATTTACTATAATCACTTCTATTAAATACACTAAACACATTAGTTGTATTCATGTTGGACATAAATAATTGGTTTGGACTCGTTGAACATACGTTCACGTGGAGCTGCTTATTCATGCATGTGAATCCACTGCAAGTGTGTGTGTGTGTGTGTGTGTGTACCACTGATGGAGTGTGTACATGTGTCAGCCATTACAGCAAATTAGAAAAAGAAAAGAAGAAGAAGCAGAATTTCCAGCGTGAGAAGAAGAAGAATCACACGATACCTGGTCAACTGATCCCAGCAGCAGCCGCCGTGACAGATCTTTGGATCTTTGCTTCAAATCTGGGGAAAAAATGAGAGAACACTGAAAAAAACAGCAGTTTTTTGTTGTTTGAGTCTATAAACTGACAACATTTACCCCCAAATCTATTTACAGACAATGACAAATGGTCAAAATAACCAAAAAGATCCAGTGTTTTCAATAGAATAGAGTTTATTACCATGTGTACAGGTTAAAAACAAGTTTAAATGAATCCTTGTGCATGTTCCTGAGTCATTTATAGCAAAAACATTAAGTTAAACACTTAAAAAAGCACAAAGAGACAGAAGAAGAAGCTATAAACAAAGAAATATGTTGGTGCCAGAATTACCAATTTACAGACAATTATATTATAAATATATTATAAAAGAGCTGCAATAAGAGCGGAAATAAGGCAAAATAAGTCAAACAGGGATATGTGATATGAATCTGTTAATGGTGGAAACAAATAAAAAACCCAGGCTATTATTTGGTAATTTTATAATAAGCTTCTTTTTTACTAATAATGACGTCTATATTTTTTTTCCTTTATATTTTTTCCTTATTTTTAAACATTTTATGACCTTTAAACAAGCTCAAACATTCTACACAGCAACGTGGTGAAGTGGTTTCCCCCCAAAACGGTTATTTCAACGCTCGTGTTGTAATGTCTGAAGAAAGGCGGCGCCTTTGAAGAACTAAAAGATGACACACACACACACACACACACACTCTGCCATATGTACGATGGTCCCTGGCCTCGCCCTCAGGTAACTGAGGATCACAGACACAAAAGCCAACAACAAAGCGACTTGCCAAAGAAGAAGAAGCCTCCCCTCCTCCTGGTTATGGAGCCGTCCAGCTTTCATCTGCACATTTCTACAAAACTTAAGTAAAGTCAGTGAAAATGATGGATGAACGAGGGAGAAGAAGCAGCGTCTCTTCCTCTCGTCGTTGCTGGTGTCGCTCCACCTTCACACAGGTGCTTTATATTCAGCTTCAACCTCCCACACACACACTCAAAGAAATAAAACATTTAGATAATCAAATAACATCAAGCTATCCCACTAAACTAGGTTATTTTAATTGGAAGTAAAGTAGATGATTTAAATTTATCAAATCATCTTAATTAAGTTCTAAATCACAGTTACGTTAAATTTACTAAACCTTATTTTGTTGAATTTTTCTAAACCTTATTACGTAAAATTGAATTTACTAAACTGAATATAATAAACTTTATTACTTTGAATTTAATAAACCTTATTATATTGACTTTACTAAACCTTATTACATTAAATTGAATTTACTAATCCTTATGTTAAATTTAGTAAAAAGTATTATGTTAAATTTATTAAACCTTTTTACATTGAATTTACGAAACCTTATTTTGTTGAATTAAATAAACCTTATTACATAAAATTGAATTTACTAAACTTTATTATATTGACTTTACTAAACCTTATTACATTGAATTGAATTTACTAAACTTTATTATATTTAATTGAATTTACATAAAAATTTAATATAATAAAGTTTAGTACTTTGAATTTGATAAACTAATTACATTAAATTGAATTTACTAAACGTTATTACGTTGAATTAACTAAATCTTATTATGTTGAATTAACTAAATCTTATGTTGAATTAACTAAATCTTATTATGTTGAATTTACTAAATCTTATTATGTTGAATTAACTAAATCTTATGTTGAATTTACTAAATCTTATTATGTTGAATTTACTAAATCTTATTATGTTGAATTAACTAAATCTTATGTTGAATTAACTAAATCTTATTATGTTGAATTTACTAAATCTTATTATGTTGAATTTACTAAATCTTATGTTGAATTTATTAAACCTTATTACATTGAATTTACTAAATCTTATTATGTTGAATTAACTAAATCTTATGTTGAATTAACTAAATCTTAACTAAATCTTTACTAAACTTTATTATGTTGAACTTACTAAACATTATTACATTGACTATAATCACTTCCATTAAATCCACTAAACATTAGTTGTATTAATAAGGTATAACACAGCAATAAAAGGCCTGAGATGGAGACAGAAAGAGAGATATTTGCATCTTTATGCAACTTTTCCACAGCCTTGAAAGCATTAAACATCTCTCGAGCCACATGATGCCTGGAGTTCAACATGGGAACAATTTAAAATGTGAATGAAGATTCATTCCAGCTTCCATGAGGCTTTTTGGGCATCACCCAAAGCCGGGAGGTTGAATTACGTAGCCGTGGTATGTATAGAGATACCAGCCCGGGGATATTTTTCACATAAACAAAAAATTTAAAAAAAGAAAACGCATGTTTCCTCAACCGCTAAAAAGCAGCTGCTGCCGCCGGAGCAGTTTTCAATGTGCCTTTCATCTCAGGCAATAAAAAAAAAGTGAAATGCCTTTCCAGGCTGCAAGTCTACACATGAGTTTGGTGTTTTTCTTTTTTTTTAACTGTTATTTACCTTCTTCTCTTCGTGCTTTACTGTATCTGTGGAAGCTGGAATCTTAAGGAGGGAATTAAAGTGAATGACATTCATGTCATCACAGCAGCCGCAGACCATTTGGGAAATGCCTTCGCTTCTAATCCACAGCTCTGTGCTGAAAACTGGGATCTGGTGGTCGCCTCCTAAATCAGACTGGCTGTGTGTGAAGGGAGGGGTGTGTGTGTGTGTGTGTGTGTAATGATATGTGTATAAAACATGCAAACATATATCTCCATACAGTAGTGTTCAGTGTGTTTAAAAACAGGAGTAAAGCCAAAGTCCTGATAATTATTTTTATTTTCATGCATTGGGAACACTGCATTTTATATCTTAAACCAAAATGTGAAGACAAATTTGTCAAGTTTTTAATTTATTTACAGAAAATGAAGAAAAGTTAATATCAGGCTGTTCAAAGGAATCGATTATTTAAGATTTAAATAATCAAATAACATCAAACTATCCCACGAAACTAAGTTATTTGAATTGGAAGTAAACTAGACGACTTAAATTTATCGAACCATCAAGTGTTAAATCATAGTTTGGTTAAATTTACTAAACCTTATTACGTTGATTTTACTCAAGATTATTATGTTGAATTTACTAAAGGTTATTATGTTTAATAAACATTATTATGTTGACTCTACTAAACCTTATTACATTGAATTTACTAAAGATTATTACGTTTAATAAACATTATTATGTTGAATTTACTAAACCATATTACATTGAATTTACTAAACTTTATTACGTTGAATTTACTAAATATTATGTTGAATTTACTAAACCTTATTACATTGAATTTACTGAACCTTATGTTGAATTACATCTTACATTGAATTTACTGAACCTTATTATATTGGATTTACTAAATATTATGTTGAATTTAATAAACATTATTACATTGAATTTAATAAACATTATTACATTGACTCTACTAAATTATATTACATTGAATTTACTATTCCTTATTATGTTGAATTTACTGAACCTTATTACATTGATTTTACTAAATATTATGTTGAATTAATCTTACATTGAATTTACTAGACCTTATTATGTTTAATTTAATAAACATTATTACATTGACTCTACTAAACTATATTAAATTGAATTTACTATTCCTTATGATGTTGAATTTACTAAACCTTATTACATTGAATTTACTAAATAATATGTTGAATTACATCTTACGTTGAATTTACTGAACCATATTATGTTGAATTTACTAAACATTATGTTGAATTTAATAAACATTATTACATTGACTCTACTAAACTATATTAAATTGAATTTACTATTCCTTATTACATTGAATTTACTAAACAATATGTTGAATTACATCTTACATTGAATTTACTAAACTTTATTACATTGAATTTATTAACCTTATTACATTGAATTTACTAAATATTATGTTGAATTACATCTTATGTTGAATTTACTAAACATTATTACATTGATTTTACTAAATAATATGTTGAATTAATCTTACATTGAATTTACTAAACATTATGTTGAATTTACTAAACCTTATTACATTGAATTTACTGAACTTTATTATGTTGAATTTAATAAACATTATTACATTGACTCTACTAAACTATATTACATTGAATTTACTAAACCTAATGTTGAATTTACTAAACCCTTTTATGTTGAATTTACTAACATTTCTTAACTAATATTAACATTTCTTGTTTTTGTCTCAGAAACAACATACTTTTAAGTAGTAGTAAAACATAATTCCAGCTTTTTTTTCCAATATTCCAACTCTATTGTCTCTATAACATCAACATAAACAGATTCTGACTCTTCTGTCGTCACCTCATGTTGTAGATTTATTTTAATTCCAGGTTTTAGTCCAATAACCTTTGTGTTTGTGGAGATATTCCACATTTATTATCATTTATAGCAGGAAAACAAGCCTGGGGGCTTCAGTGGTTAATTAAGCTCAGAGTTTATGTGGGAATTAACGAGCCTGTCCGTTTCTGGTCCCGTTAACAGTAGCAGGAATATTCCATGTCTGTAAAAGCCCAACACAGAGGGAAACAGCAGTTGTTTTTCACACACTGGGCTGGAGGATGGTGACAGCGACATATACAGGCAGAGCTGTGGTCGCCGCTGACGTCACAGCAATCAGCGTTTAAGAGGACGAGGCCGTGGATGAAAGAAGAGTCTCGGCCGCGAACAGAAACCACAAAGTGGTGCGTTTGCATGGGAACGGAACAATAGACGCACATCCATACCTACTGAACGCTTTATACCCACGATGCTTCACTTCACCACGTTTCACCTTCACAGATCTGTCCAGATTTGCATCCACACGTCTCAGTGAATCCCCCAAAGTGAGCTGGGAGGCATGAAACTGTACACGAGCTGTCTCTGATTTAACCGCCGCAGCCCCCAGGCCTCGTTTTCAGATTTCCTGCTTCACAGCCACAAAGGTTGTCGCCGTTAAAGCTGGAATCAAAAGAAATCTACATGTGAGGTGACTATAGAAGAGTTAGAATCCGTTTATGTTGATGTTATGGATAAAACAGAGTTAGAATATTGGGAAAAAGAAGATGAAATTGTGTTTTAATACAGATAAAAAAAGACCAAACGGACCCAAATCAGGAAAACAAATGATCAGTAATGCATAAAGAGGCATGAAAACAACAATTAACCACTTAAGATTAAATAATAATTATGGAATATGTCAACAACCTGGAATTAAAATAAATCTACAACATGTTCAGTGACTACAGAAGAGTCTGAGTCTATTTATGTTGCTGTTATAGAGAATATAGAGATAGAATAGTGAAATACAGAAGAAATACTGCATTTAAAAGTTAAAACAAGACCAAATTGGCCCAAATCAGAAAGAAAAAAAACTTGAAATAAGCTAAATTATTGGGAAAACTGAGATAAAACCACAGAAGAGACTTGACAAAAGGAAAAATTACACTTCTGTGACTTTAATCACTTAATTCCAGGTTTATTTATCAGTTTTCCTGCTGTAAATGATAATAAATGTGGAATATCTCTACAAACACAAAGGTTATTGGACTTAAACCTGGTTTTAAAATAAATCTACAACATGTGAGGTCAGTTTATGTTGTTGTTATAGAGAAAATATAGTTAGAATATCGCAAAAAATCTAAAATTGTGTTTTCTACAGATAAAAAACTTTATTTAAAACTTAAAACAGAAACAAACTGACAAACTAATAATACTAACTAATAACTACAAACTAATAAATGTTAAATATCTCTACAAACACAAAGGTTATTGGACTTAAACCTGGAATTAAAATAAATCTACAACATGTGAGGTGACTATAGAAGAGTCAGAATCTATTTATGTTGCTGTTATAGAGACAATATAGAATATTGAAAAAAAACTTTATTTAAAACTTAAAACAAGACCAAACTGGCCCAAATCAGTAAAAAAAACCTTGAAATAAGCCAAATTATCTGTAATGCAAGTTCAATCATGAAGATGATAAGAGTTAATTATTTAAAGTAAACATTCATCCATAAAAATCCATTATTTGTCCAAAAATTGTGTATTTTATTTTACTTTTTATGTTTGAATCATCCTCAAAAATGACTATTTATCAGTTTTCCTGCTGTAAATGATAATAAATGTTAAATATCTCTACAAACACAAAGATTATTGGACTTAAACCTGGAATTAAAATAAATCTACAACATGTGTTGCTGTTATAGAGACAATAGAGTTAGAATATTGAAAAAAAAACTTTATTTAAAACTTAAAACAAGACCAAACTGACCCAAAACTTGAAATAAGCTAAATTATCTGCAATTATTTGTCCATAAAATCATAGAAATCCAGAGTATGAAGAATATATTGTGTCAGATGTTTAAAAAGGAGATTATAAAGAAGCCAAAGGAGGATTTTAACAGGTTAAAGGTCACATATCAGCAGCAGATTTGGGTTTTAACAGGTTAAAATGAGCAGAGCACATGTCGTTACTGGAACCGAACTTCTACGTTAATGCACGTCAACAAGTCAGACCTGAACAGTGTGTAAATAAAAGCAGGAACCATCATGGATGGTGTTAACTGGCTGTAATTACTGCTGGGAAACCGCAGCACGGAGTCTAGCCGCTCGCTGGAGTTTCCCATGTTTGTTGGAATTCCAACCTTTGACTGTGAGAAAAGAGAGAGAGGCTTCAAAAACCATCTCCTGTCCAGTCTCTGAATCTGTGTGTGTGTGTGTGTGTGTCCTCAGAAACAGGAGATGTGCGTCTGAGTTTCACAGGAATGTGAAATCCCGTTTGGACGGCAGCGATCAGCGGAGGTGCTGACGGTTGTTTTGGCCAACGGCGACAGCAGAGCAGCAAATATGTGACCCGCCACCAGGAAGAGTTAAAACAGGCCGCTGGCAGATTAACCAGCTGCAAATATTGGATGTTTTTAAGATTGACAAGTTATTTGTTAAATGTTCTCATGAGGCAACTTAGACACTGGTAAAAAAAAAAATGCAATACCTGCAATACCATGTCAGGCCAGTAGGAGGCGACCAGCAGAAAATACCTGCATGAAATGATTAGGTTGAATTTACTAAACATTATTACACTTATTAAACCTTATTACATTAAATTGAATTCACTTAACTTTATGATATTCAATTTTATGTAATAAGGTTTAGTAAATTCAATTAAATAACTCAATTAATTGATTAGTCAATTAACAGAAAATCAACTATTTTAACAACAATAAGCTGAATATCTCTGGGTTTAAACAGTGGTGACTGTATAGTTGTGACATCACAACTTCACAGAAGTCCTGACGGCTTGTTTTAAACCTTAGTTTGTCCATTTCTTATTATAATAAAAACAAAAATATTAAAATTTTACCTGATTTTGACTCTTCAATCTTCTCAATCTTCCCATAACTCAATTAATTGATTAGAAAATCAATTATTTTAACAACCAATAAGCTGAATATCTCTGGGTTTAAACAGTGGTGACTGTACAGTTGTGACATCACAACTTCACAGAAGTCCTGATGGCTTGTTTTAAAGCTCACACGTGTTTCTTCTTATAATCATAATAATCTTACTTGATATTTAAGTTGACTATACAGGTTTAGGACATAAAACTTTCAATTAACTCAATTAATCAATCAGTCAATTAACAGAAAATCAATTATTTTATTCACTGATTCTCATTTTTTAACCTAATTTGACTCCGAACTTTAAGATTTGCTGCTTTTCTCTTGGACTGTTTGTCTGTGTAGTTGTGACATCACAACTTCACAGAAGTCCTGATGGATTAGTTTGTGTATTTCTTATCATAATAAAAGAATATATTAATATTTTACCTGATTTTGACCGTTTAAATGTTCTATACAGGTTTAGTGCATCAATCTTCTAATAACTCAATTAAGTGTATAGTTGTGACATCACAACTTCACAGAAGTCCTGACGGCTTGTTTTAAACCTTAGTTTGTGTATTTATTATTATAAATTATATTATACAGGTTTATTGCATCAATCTTCTAATAACTCAATTAATCAATTAGTATTTTAACAACCAATAAGATGAATATCTCTGGGTTTAAACAGTGGTGACTGTATAGTTGTGACATCACAACTTCACAGAAGTTGGCTTGTTTTAAAGCTCTGTTTCTTAATATGAAAGTGTGTATTTCTTCTTATAATAATACAAAAAGAATATTGATATTGATCCTTTAAGTTTAATATACAAGTTTAGGACATAAAACCTCTAATAACTCAATTAATCGATCAGTCAATTAACAGAAAATCAATTATTTTATTCACTGATTCTCATTTTTTAACCTAATTTGACTCCGAACTTTAAGATTTGCTGCTTTTCTCTTGTTGAGCTGAATAACTTTAGACCCAAGAGATGACGTTAATCTTTTCGTGCAGAGATCTGGATCGAAATCTCCTTTTTATTTATTTCATTTTATTTATTTTTTATAGTTGGAGACGAGTTCTTTCTCTTTTCCCTTTGACAACAGCAGGATCACACCCTTCACTAAAGCTGATAATCACATCGGTCTGTCTGTGCCCGTCATTCCTGTGGGGAATTTATTCTGAGTGTTTGACCCTCACACACACACACACACACACACACACACACACACACACACACACACACACACACACACACACACACACACACACACACACACACACACACACACACACACACACACACACACACACACACACACACACACACACACACAAATCTTCCTCCTTCCTGTAGCTTCTCATCTGGTCTCACTTTAGGTTTTGAGGTCTGTGTTTTTGGGGAACGCAACGAAAAAAAAAATGAGCCAAAAATACGTTTTAAAAATTAATCAAAATCTGTTTTGACGTTTCACTTCCTGCAGAAAAACAGCGTCTGTCCCTTTAATATCGGTTTTAACGGAGTTCTGCACCGACAGGCCGATAAGGGAGAGGCCGTTTACAGCAGGAGTGTCTGACTGACGCCTGAGATTAGGGAATATTTGCTTTTCTGGCACGAAAAGTCAAAAAGAATAAAAGTGGAAAACAGAAATATTAATCATGTGTTCCAGGGATTATTGTGTTTTTTATATGTAAAAGCCGAGCGGAATACTTTAACCCGTTAAACTCCAGGGTGATTGCTCCACTAATCATGTACAAATATAGTGAAGCTATACATCAAATTAAACAGGAGAAACTCCACTACAAGCACATATAAGTCATATTTACACACACCAAACACAACTCCAACACCAAGCTAATTAATTAACAAATATGACAATCGCTATACGATCATAAAGCCAACCCACTCGCCACATTTTGATGGCTAGCGCTCTGATACTTCATGTTATACAAACAAATGACATCTCATATGAAAGCTGAGACTGTGACGAGTCCAACGGTACCATCAGTGTAGCTTTATGACAAAAACTCAGTAAACTAGCAGCCAAAAAACACTACAGTAAAAAGTCGATTCAAACAAAAAATGTGTTTTTTTGTTGCTGTTTTGGGATGAAAATGTTTATTTGAGATCAATAAATGGTCGTTTAGTGTCGACCAACATCTCTGTGTTTATTCCAGACATACCTACTGACTATGGGGATGTCCTAAACCTAAAACAGGGCTGGAGGTCAAGGGGTTAAGGAGTTACTGTAAAAAATAAGGGATAAAATCACTGTGTGTGTGTGTGTGTGTGTGTGTGTGTGTGTGTGTGTGTGTGTGTGTGTGTGTGTGTGTGTGTGGCTGAGGGGCATAAACCTGTAGAGGTGAGTGGAATTCCCCAAACTCAAAGGATCCAGATGTGATGACACAAACAAACAGTACATGCATGTTGATGCACACACACACACACACACACACACACACACACACACACACACACACACACTTTGAATCCGCTATTTACGACAAAAGTACAAAAATGGAGGCAGATAATCCCCCGTGTTCTGAAAAAAACAACTAGAAGTGCCGAACACCTCCGTAACGGTCTCCTAACACTGGAAATGATGTAGATTATAGGTTTTTCTGATTATAATCATGGAGCAGAATAAAAGAGTGAGGCTCCCCTGAACATCATCGCTGCACAGAAGTTAGCAATCAGCACGACCAAAGGAGCAATTTGGACTATTAAGACCACCCATCCGGGGCCTCTGGCTGCTTTAAGGGTCAAAAACACAAGACGTGAATAAGCTGCACGGTTTAAAAAGACGGTTTTGAAGAAGAAATTCCATAATAATCAGTGGTGTCACAGACTTTGAGGGGAAAAAGGCACATGTAGCATGTGTTTGCCACTTAAGAGAGGACTTTAAAACATGTTTTAGCTTCAGAGAGGGTACTTTAGCACACAGAGAGGGCATTTTAGCATGGATTTTAGCTTTTAAACACACATTTTAGCTTCCAAGAAAGGACTTTAACATGTGTGTTAGCTCCCAAAAGGCTATTTTAATGTGTGTTTAGCGATTAACACACATTTTAGCTCCCAAAAGGGCACAATAACATACGTTTTAACTCCCAAGAGGGAACTTTAGCATGGATTTTAGCTTTTAACACACATTTTAGCTTCCAAGAAAGGCCTTTAACATGTGTTTTAGCTACCAAAAGGCTATTTTAATGTGTGTTTAACTTTTAACACACATTTTAGCGCTCAAGAGGGAACTTAAAAACGTGTTTTAGCTACAAAGAGAACACTTTATCATGCATTTTAGCTTTTAAACACATGTTAGCTTCCAAGATGGCACATTAACTGCTTTTTGGCTCCTAGAAGGGAACTTTAGCATGTGTTTTAGCTCCCAACAGGGCACTTAACATGCATTTTAGCTTCCAATAAAGGACTTTAACATGTGTGTTAGCTACCAAAAGGCTATTTTAATGTGTGTTTAGCTATTAACACAAATTTTAGCTCCCACAAGGGCACAATAACAGAGGTTTTAACTCCCAAGAGGGCATTTTAGCATGGAGTTTAGCTTTTAACACACATTTTAGCTTCCAAGATGGCACATTAACCTGCCTTTTGGCTCCTGGAGGGCATTTTAACATGCGTTTTAGTTCCAAAGAGGGCATTTTAGCATGAATCGTGGCTCCTAGAAGGGAACTTTAGCATGTGTTTTAGCTCCCAACAGGGCACTTAGCATGCATTTTAGCTTTTAAACACACATTTTAGCTTCCAAGAAAGGACTTTAACATGTGTGTTGCTACAAAAAGGCTATTTTAATGTGTTTAGCGATTAACACACATTTTAGCTCCCACAAGGGCACAATAACATACGTTTTAACTCCCAAGAGGGAACTTTAGCATGGATTTTAGCTTTTAACACACATTTTAGCTCCCACAAGGGCACAATAACAGAGGTTTGAACTCCCAAGAGGGAACTTTAGCATGGATTTTAGCTTTTAACACACATTTTAGCTTCCAAGAGGGAGCTTAAAAATGTGTTTTAGCTTCAAAGAGAATACTTCAACATGCATTTTAGCTTTTAACACATTTTAGCTTTAGCCAAGATGACACCTTAACCACTTTTTAGCTCCCGAAAGGGGACTTTAACATTTTTTAATTCCCAAGAGGGCATTTTTTGGCTCCTTTGAGGGCACTTTAGCATCTTCAACACACTTTTTATCTCTTCGAGGGCACTTTTTTCAACAACTGGGCTGCTCTGCCCCTCCCCTTCACACACACCGTTGATAATAACACGAAGGAGGACTCATCGGATCTGGATCTCATGCTGCATGGAAGCACGCTACGATTACCAACCAAGATGACAGAGGATGAGCAGCCACAAATTGCAGGGCGCTGGTAGGTTGGCTGCAGGCTGGCTGCAGGCTGGCTGCAGGCTGGGTGCAGGCTGGGTGCAGGCTGGCTGCAGCCAGCCTGCACCCAGCCTGCAGCCAGCCTGCAGCCAGCCTGCACCCAGCCTGCAGCCAGCCTGCAGCCAGCCAGACGTAATTACTTTCTCCTCTTTTTCAGTTTTCTGGGAATGGGCCATTAACCCCCCGCCCCCCTTTCCCTCCCGACCTCGTGTTGACACAAATACAACATTTTTCCCTGAGTATCTCCTTTTAAATCATCAGAATCCTGATGTTTCTCCCCGTTTGACGGATGTTTCTGTCTTTTTTTTTGCCTGTGGATTCACAGACGGTTGTTTGACATGATGCACTCTTGTCCTCGGTTTTGTTCCTGAGACCTTTCCAAACCCCCCTACAGCCTCTGATCAAGGCGGGATTACAGCAGACATGTGGGCACACAATCAGCCTGGTCTCCCTGATCCACCTGAACAATGGCAGCGCCGCACACCTGAAGGACGGCTTTGAAGCTGCCAGACCGACCCGAGCCCACGTCTCGGGGTCCTATCTCCCTAAAAGCAGATCTCAGCTGCAGATATCGCTGTTTGTTAACACAAAGTATACGTCTGCAGCAGGAATGTGATCCTGTGATAAAGGTGACAATAAAGATTCGCGGTTTCTTTGAGATTCGCTGTATTGTTTGTGTTTTTTCTGACTGGAAGCCCGCATACTTGGGGAGTTTTGCAGAAATGATCCCGTCTCTCGTTGACGGTTTTCTGGAACAGGACTCGGAGGTTTCCCCCATTGTCTCCAACCATTAATTGTCATTTTATTACTCATTCCACATGCACTGCTGTTTATAGCGAACACAGAAATGCAGTTCACATAGCCACACCACATAAAATCTGTTTATACTCATGGTAAACTACACGTTCACATCCCAGTTCACTGCTGGGCCTCTATGGAAGCACATTCCTGCCAGAGAATGAAAAAATCACCATGGAAAGGCATGATTATGAGATAAAAGTGGTAATTATGAGATAAAAATATAAAAAAATCATGAGATAAATGTGATAATGAGGTAAAACATGATAATTATGAGATAAAAGTGGTAATTATGAGATGAAAAGTGGCAATTATGGGATAAAAATGTAAAGAAAATATGAGATAAACGTGATAATGAGGTAAAAAGTCATAATTATGAGATAAAAAGTGGTAATTATGAGATAAAAAGTGGTAATTATGAGATAAAAAGTTGTAATTATGGGATAAAAATATAAAAAATCATGAGATTAAAGTGATAATGAGATGAAAAGTCATAATTATGAGATAAAAGGTCAGCATTATGAGATAAAGTCATTTGATTATGAGATCAAAATATCAAAATTATGAGATAAAAGTGATAATGAGATTAAAAAAAAGTCATAATTATGAGATAAAAGTGGTAATTATGGGATAAAATGACTAAATAAAAAGGAACAAAGTCATAATTATGAGATAAAGTCATATATTATGAGATAAAAAGTGATAATGATGAGATAAAAATATCAGAATTATGAGATAAAAATTCAAAATTATCTCATAATTTCAACTTTTTATCTCATAATTTCAACTTTTTATCTCATAATTACAACATTTTATCTCATAATTTCAACTTTTTATCTCATAATTTCAACTTTTTATCTCATAATTTCAACTTTTTATCTCATAATTACAACATTTTATCTCATAATTTCAACTTTTATCTCATAATTTCAACTTTTTATCTCATAATTTCAACCTTTTATCTCATAACTTCAACATTTTATCTCATAATTTCAACCTTTTATCTCATAATTTCAACCTTTTATCTCATAATTTCAACCTTTTATCTTGTAACTTCAACTTTTATCTCATAATTTCAACCTTTTATCTCATAATTTCAACCTTTTATCTCATAATTTCAACTTTTTATCTCATAATTTCAACCTTTTATCTTATAACTTCAACTTTTTATCTCATAATTTCAACATTTTATCTCATAATTTCAACTTTTTATCTAATAATTTCAACCTTTTATCTCATAATTTCAACATTTTATCTCATAATTTCAACATTTTATCTCATACAGGGTATTTTTGTTTATTCTCTGGCCTCCCTACGTCTCCCAGAAGACCAGTAACATAATAAATTCTCATTTCATTCCCATGAAGTCCCTCTTTTCCTGAACATGTGCTTCCAGACTGAATTGCAACAACCTGGAGAATCCGTGAGTTTCTCCTTTTGAACCGCGGCAGAAATCACATTCCAGTGTCATGTAGAAAAGCTTTGTTTATCCTTTTTTCTGTTCTGGCCGACGCCGGCATGTCAGAACCATGAGCAGGGCCAAGGTCCCACATGCTGCAGATATTACTCCTGATGAAAGGCTCCGTTTCTGCTGCAGTCCCTGGTTTCAGCTTTACTCCTCACTGAGCTGATACCAGCTGCTGTGGTTGGTGGACGACAGTATGAGATACAACCAAACAGGAACTATGAGATATGACGTCATAGATATGAGATTAAATGTCAGAATTATCAGATTAAATGTCATAGATATGAGATTAAATGTCATAGATATGAGATTAAATGTCATAGATATGAGATTAAATGTCATAGCTATGAGATTAAATGTCAGAATTATGAGATAAAAGTCATAGATATGAGATAAAAGTTATAATTATGACATAAAATGTCAGAATTATGAGATAAAATGTCATAGTTATGAGATAAAATATAATTGTGCAATAAAAAGTTGAAAAAATATCAAAACTCAAGATAGTTTCAACTTTTTATATTAGTTTTTATCTCATAATTTCAATTTTTACCTCATAATTTTGACTTTTATCTCATAATTTCGACTTTTTATCTCATAATTGCAACTTTTATTTCATAATTTCAACTTTTATCTCATAATTTTGACTTTTTATCTCATAATTATGACTTTTTATCTCATAATTATGACTTTTTATCTCATAATTATGACTTTTATCTCATAATGACTTTTTATCTCATAATTTCAACTTTTTATCTCATAATTATGACTTTTTATCTCAGAATTTCAACTTTTATCTCAGAATTTTGACTTTTTATCTCATAATATCAACTTTTATCTCATAATTTCAACTTTTATCTCATAATTATGACTTTTTATCTCATAATAATGACTTTTTATCTCATAATTATGACTTTTTATCTCATAATAATGACTTTTTATCTCATAATTTCAACTTTTTATCTCGTAATTATGACTTTTTATCTCATAATTTCAACCTTTTATCTCCTAATTTCAACTTTTATCTCATAATTTAAACCTTTTATCTCATAATTACAACTTTTATCTCATAATTATGACTTTTTATCTCATAATTTCAACTTTTATCTCATAATTATGACTTTTAATCTCATAATTTCAACTTTTATCTCATAATTTAAACCTTTTATCTCATAATTTCAACTTTTTATCTCATAATTTCAACTTTTATCTCATAATTTCAACCTTTTATCTCATAATTTCAACTTTTATCTCATAATTTCAACCTTTTATCTCATAATTTCAACTTTTATCTCATAATTTCAACTTTTATCTCATAATTTCAACTTTTATCTCATAATTTAAACCTTTTATCTCATAATTTCAACTTTTTATCTCATAATTTCAACCTTTATCTCATAATTATGACTTTTTATCTCATAATTATGACTTTTTATCTCATAATTTCAACTTTTATCTCATAATTTCAACTTTCTATGGGGGTTTTTTGTCTATTCTCTGGCAGGAATTGGCTTCTAACCCTCATTCTAAATTACAACAACCTGGAGAACCCTTGTTTTTTCTGTTTTGGTCCCACATGCTGCAGATATTACTCCCTGATGAAAGCCAGTTTCTGCTGCAGTCCCTGGTTTCAGGAGCTTTATTCCTCACTGAGCTGATCACAGCTTCTGTGGTTGGTGGACGACAGATGTTTCCAGGCGGCAGCACCTCGACGAACCGGCTGTAACGTCACGGCGTGTGGACTTCAGCGCTGCACGAGACACTTTTCTATGTCTCTTTACTCTTTCCGTGGCTTCAAAAAACAGAAGCAGGTGCGGTAAACAGCCGACATCTAAGCAACAAGCTCGTATACGTTCCAATTAAAACAAGATGTCCACCGCGGATGACTCACACACACACACACACATGTGAAGCCTCCTCTGTCTGCCTTTTTCTTTTTTGGGGGATTCGGGGAAGAGGCTTTGGAGTAGTGGTGGTTTTAATGTAATTAAGGAATCCAGATCCAGGATGAGCCCCAGAGGTCAGCGGCAGGGAGAAGCAGTGCGGTTGCAACCCGAGTTGTGATTCTATCAGAGGATTACCACTTCCTCCTTCCTGTTTGCTTCCTCCCGGCCGTGCGGCTGTGTTCCCCATGCCAGCCAGAAAGAGTGCTCTCTTTGCAGATAGCGCATGTTAATTACAGCCCCTTTTCCTGCCCGTCGCCGCTTCTCACATCTGTTTTATCTTTGTGTTTTGGTGTGTGTGTCTGTTGTTTGTCGGCTGTTCCATCTCCAGCTCCTCCCTCCCTTTCCTCCGCCAGACTTCCCCGATCCTAACCCCCCCCCCCCCAGGACGGATTCGTCTGCGTGCCAGCTGTTACAGAGAATCCACAACAAAGACAGCTAATCAGACGCAAGGAAGGTATTAAAGAATTAACGAAGGGCTTGAGGTGAGGTCAGAGGCAAAGGGATGTGGAAGGAGGCGGCGGGGGGGAAGAGTTCTGCTCATCTGCTGACAGAGAGAAGGATTTGTCCAGCGGCATTCACAGACTTTTTAAAGAGCAGGGGTAAAAAGATTAAAAGAAGGGCAAATATAGCGTGTTTTTGCCACTGGAGAGGTTCCTTTAGCACATGTTTTGGTTCCAAGAAGGCACTTTAGCATGAGTTTTGGCTCCCAAGAGGGCACTTTAGCACACATTTTGGTTTGTAAAGGCACTTTAGCATGTGTTTTAGCTCCTACAGGGTGCTTTAGCATGTGTTTTAGCTCCTAGAGGGTACTTTAGCATGTGTTTTAGCTCCTAGAGGGCACTTTAGCATGTGTTTTAGCTCCTAGAGGGCACTTTAGCATGTGTTTTAGCTCCTAGAGGGCACTTTAGCATGTGTTTTAGCTCCTAGAGGGTACTTTAGCATGTGTTTTAGCTCCTAGAGGGCACTTTAGCATGTGTTTTAGCTCCTAGAGGGTACTTTAGCATGTGTTTTAGCTCCTAGAGGGCACTTTAGCATGTGTTTTAGCTCCTAGAGGGCACTTTAGCATGTGTTTTAGCTCCTAGAGGGTACTTTAGCATGTGTTTTAGCTCCTAGAGGGCACTTTAGCATGTGTTTTTGGCTCTGACAGGGTACTTTAGCATGTGTTTTAGCTCCTAGAGGGTACTTTAGCATGTATTTTAGCTCCTAGAGGGTACTTTAGCATGTATTTTAGCTCCTAGAGGACACTTTAGCACACATTTGTCTGCCATAAGGCCACTTTAGGACGTGTTTTTAGCTGCTACAGGATGCACGCTACTGTTTTTTCCTGCTTAATAATCTCCAGACTTTGAGCTGAACATCACTTTAGGCCAAACACACTCGTCTTTAAATACAAACCACAGAAGTTGTGGAATGAACGTGTTTCACGGTCCCTCACGGGCAGATCTCATCAAAAAGAAACGAGAAGACAAACGGCGAGCGTCTTTGTTGAAATACTTCATAACTACATTTAATAAAACATCATTACAGTGGATGTTTGCACTTCCTCCCCTAATCCTCCGGCTGACACCCGGAGCTTTCATCTCCTCCTCTGATCTCGCAGCCTTTGAGTCGAGCGGCTCCACACCTGCTCGTCCCAGAGACGTCCTCACTTTGTTTAGAATTCCACCGCTGAACCACACGCATGTTTATCAGGACCTACTTTACTCAGTAAGAAGAAGGAAAAGAAGGGAAAGAAGGGAAAGAAGGAAAAGAAGGGAAAGAAGGGAGATCCCCTTCAAGTCTGGAGCATAGATTGATGCTAATAGGCTGGTTTTAAAGAGACAGATATGTTGATTAATTAAAGATTACATGCATAAAGTGTATTATTTTGCACATTAAGGAATTCTAGTATAAATTAATCAATGGAAATCAGTTGAAAAGTGGATTATTCTACAAAATAAAAGCATTTTTATTTAGTTCCAACTCCACTAGGTAGATGTAGGTGTAGTTTTTAGGGTGAACAGCTCCACCCACTGGTGGAATCGTGCAATTACACCTTTATTTTCTTTACATTGACACCAACTCCTGCACAAATTAACTTTTATTGCTGCTGAAATTATTTCTCCTGCTGTTTCTGACCATTAAAGGATTTAATTTATCGTAGTTATATTTAATTTAAATTATATTTAGGTGTTTAAATGAGGTTTCAGCTTCATCTATAGTTGTTTTTAGTATAAAATTCCAAATAAAAGTAATAAAAAAGACATTTCTTATCTTTTTTTTAGTATATAAGTTATATTATTGTGATTATTTAAGTGGTTATAGGAGTTTGCAATATAAGAATCTCAAATAAAAGCTTCTATATTTGTGTTTCTCTCCCATTAATCAAATAAAACTGTTAATAAGAACAGGAGGAGTAATTACAACAGGAAAAACAGCATTTATCACAGGTTTAAATCAAATAAACTTATCTTAGAAAGCAGAGACTGTGAATCCTGCTGCTGCTTCAGTAGAAAACAGCTGATTCTAATTATCAGCTCGTTATCAGGCGGCTGCAGCTTCTCAGAGGTTTAATAATGAATTAATAATTAGAATCAGGTGTGTTGAAGTGGAGAGATTCACAAAACATGAGGAAACAGAGGGAGAAGTCCTGTTTTTTAGTGTAAACTTGAGTAAAATTATCAGATAATTTAATTTATTTCCTTATTTGGGTCATTTTTGTCTTGTTTTAAGAGAATAAGACTAACATTTTCTTTAAAAATATATAATTAATCAATGTAATTGTACTAAAAACTACATGTTTTCACCTGTTAACCACTTGAGCACCAGCTATAAATGATAATATATATAAAAATCTAAATTACCACAAAGGATTTTGTATCTGGAATTAAATTAAATAATAAATAAATATAACAGCAACATGTGAGGTGACTACAGAAGAGTCAGAATCTATTTATGTTGCTGTTATAGAGAAAATAGAGTTAGAATATGGAGAAATAATAAAAAAATGAGATAAAAAGATTTAATTAGGACTTAAAATAAGACAAAATGACCCAAATCAGGAAAAAAACACTTGAAATAAAATTATCTGCAATGCAAAGTTTAATTATAAATTAGATAAAAGTTCCATTGACAGATAATTGAGCTTATTTAATTTATTTAGTCACTTTTTTTCCATTTAATCAAATTTAAACAAGCAGACGGTTTGTTTAATTTAATCTTATTTAAGAAAACAAGAACAAATTGACCCAAATAAAGTTAATTCTAATCCTGTGTTGTTTTTTATATATAAAATAAATGAGAATAAATGAAACCACTCGCAGTCAGTAGGAAACATGGACTTTAATATTCCACAACAGCATTTTAGACATCAAACTAATTAATAAAGCATCATCTTATCTTCATTTAAAATAGATTTATTCTAGTTCTTTGCATATCACAAGCTTCTCTAGTGAAAATAGTATTTTATTTCTAGTTGTAATGATAAAGTACCAGTGGAAGAGCTCAGTTTAATCAGTGATTTCCTGGAAGCTGTAGATTCATGGATCTAAACGAACATGTAAACTCAGAGTAGGAAACAGCATCAAACAGGTTCAAATGAGAATATTCAACCCATGAGGCAGTGAATGTGTAATCAGCTGGTTAATGAGTGTGGGATGGTTGCATAAGACCCCCTGTCCTGGACGTCCGGTGAGGCCACCGTCCAATCAGAGCGCTGGATTCCCCGGGATCGGGCTTTTCTCCAGAACCTTCATCCACTGACCTTTCACCTCCGGCAGCACAGGGAGACATTTACGAGTCTATGAAGGAGTCACTCTACTGTCCATCAACCGCATCTGTGGACAGGAAGGACAGCAGCACACTCAGGATTACAGGTTTTGTTAAATATGTTTTAGTCAAGTACCCCCTGACGCACACTGGGCACAGCTTGTATCAGTGAACCTGACAAATATATGTAGAAATAAAAAGGTGACCTCCAGGAAGGAATGAAACCAGTCAAAACTCAAATATGCTAAATGCTAAATTCATATTGGTGTCTGTTATGGTAGGAAATTAAAAGAATATGCATAAATAACTACAATGTGTTCACAGAAATAAATGTATAAGTTAATTATAAATACGGATTTTGTTTACAAAATAAATTGATAACTTTATAAATAAAAATTTGCTCACAAAAAAAATGATCACTTTCTTTCATTGCTGCCACGCTTTAGCCACATCTCCATCGTTAGGAGTGCATTGTCATGGTAACGGCAGGTTGGTGACGAGCATTATGGGTCAAACTAACTTGGTTGGGGGAGAAGGGAGCGTTTTTTTTTCTTAGGATAATAAAATTAATTAATTATAAACGTACATAAAAGTTTTATGTACCCCCTGCAGTACCTCCGTGTACCACCAGGGGGACATGTACAACCTGCAGTACCTCCGTGTACCACCAGGGGGACATGTACAACCTGCAGTACCTCCATGTACCACCAGGGGGACATGTACAACCTGAAGTACCCTGCAGTACCACCAGGGGGCGCGTTAAATTCTCTGGAGTTGTCTATAATTATTAGTGGTTGTAGGATTGTAAGATATATATATATATATATATATATATATATATATATATATATATATATATATATATAAAAATGTAATTAAACTTAACCCATTAAAGCCTATGAGCCTCTAAGTCTGTGACTGTCATTTTATACATAAAATAAAAAAAAATCTAAAGGTTACTAATAAAGTTTTTAACGAAATGACAGTAGAGAACTCTAATCAACTACTTCCTGTCACATGAGAACACAGAGATTTATTAACCATGTCATGTATATATCTATTTATTCATTCAAGTCTTAATAAAATTAATTATTAATTAATTAAATAATTTAGTACATGGGATAAATAGTTTTAGGTTTAAGGGCAGATTTGTGCAACTATAATAGACATTAAAATTATATTTTCTGCAAAAAAATGGAAAAAGAAATAGATGCATAACATGATTATTAGTGACTCAACTGATATAATTATATGAGTTTATAGGTTAATATAATATAGAATAAAAAAAGAAATATGACAGTATAATATATCACTTTTTGTCATTATATTTTAATTTGTTTATTTTATTTAATATTTGTGTTTTAATTATTAATTAATTATTAATATAATTATAATTAATATATATATACAAAGATTAAATAAAATAAAATAAAAATGTAGTTCAATAATAAAATAAAAAATAAAAGCTCCAGGTCTATTTTTCCACATTAAATATGTAAAATCTCCACATTCACAAGTGTTTTTGTTCATAAACTTAAACAAATAAAATAAATAAAGCTACAACATGTGATGTGACGATAGAATCCACTCAAATTATATATTATATTACAAAAAAACCACAAAAAACTCACCAAGTTCCCTAAAAAACGTCTGTTTCTGTTACTTATTGTGATGAAATGTCCACGTTTCTCATTAAATTCTTGTGTAATTGTCCGTTAACCAGAATCTTCCTCTTTAAAAGTTACTTCTGTTTTATTTTAACTTCTTTAAAGTGACTTTATTATATTAGAATTCCTTCAGTTGTGCGTAATAAAATGTTTATTACCAGTAGAAATAGACCTAAATGTTCCTACTGTAATATAATTAAACTCTATATGAGTCGTCCCTGTTAACATATATTAATGTTACATATATTAATATAAGGTCTGGTTTTTACCTTTGGGGATGAACTTCAGTGAGCTGCTGAATATTCAGAAGCGTGACAGACCTTTTCCTGGTCCGTCGTTCACAAACTCGTGACCGAGTCCGTTCCCACATTTCCCACATCGCACCTGGAACAAACAACAGGTGGATCAGATAAGAAACAAACCGTGTTCATAAATACGTGAATAAATGCTGAGTTTGAGTTTAAACATCTGATTTTTATGACAGAATTTATCAAAACGGAATTATTTAGTTCAATAAAAGACAGATTAAAAAGATATAATAAGGACATGAAAGGCTGTAATAATTAAATAATACATCAAATAAAAACTATCAACTAATCTATTGATTATTTGTTCAATTAATCATGTTTTTAATTAATTAAATACAACAAAACAGATCTAAAAACTGTGTTTTTCTAGTAATAATAAAGTAAATCTCTGTATTTCTAGTATTAATAAGGTGAATCTGTGTATTCCTGGTAATAATAAGGTGAATCTGTGTATTTCCAGTATTAATAAGGTGAATCTGTGTATTTCTAGTATTAATAAGGTGAATCTGTGTATTTCCAGTATTAATAAGGTGAATCTGTGTATTTCTAGTAATAATAAGGTGAATCTGTGTATTTCTAGTAATAATAAGGTGAATCTGTGTATTTCCAGTATTAATAAGGTGAATCTGTGTATTTCTAGTAATAATAAGGTGAATCTGTGTATTTCCAGTATTAATAAGGTGAATCTGTGTATTTCTAGTAATAATAAGGTGAATCTGTGTATTTCCAGTATTAATAAAGGTGAATCTGTGTATTTCCAGTATTAATAAGGTGAATCTCTGTATTTCCAGTATTAATAAAGGTGAATCTGTGTATTTCCAGTATTAATAAAGGTGAATCTGTGTATTTCCAGTATTAATAAAGGTGAATCTGTGTATTTCTAGTATTAATAAAGGTGAATCTGTGTATTTCTAGTAATAATAAGGTGAATCTGTGTATTTCTAGTATTAATAAGGTGAATCTGTGTATTTCTAGTAATAATAAGGTGAATCTGTGTATTTCCAGTATTAATAAAGGTGAATCTGTGTATTTCTAGTATTAATAAAGGTGAATCTGTGTATTTCTAGTAATAATAAGGTGAATCTGTGTATTTCTAGTATTAATAAGGTGAATCTGTGTATTTCTAGTAATAATAAGGTGAATCTGTGTATTTCCAGTATTAATAAAGGTGAATCTGTGTATTTCCAGTATTAATAAAGGTGAATCTGTGTATTTCTAGTATTAATAAAGTGTCTTCCTGCCGGTACCTTGTACGCCCCGGGTCTCTCCTCGTGTTTGGACACGCTGTCTTCGTGGACGGTCTCGGTGAACGCCGGCCACGGAGACGAGTGTTGGTACTTGGAGCGGCTGGAGAACAGCTGGTGGTCACACTTGGAACAAACATAAATCCCTGGAGGAGACGACGGCTGGTGTTAGGAAAGCAGCTATAATCAATAATCTATTGATTCTTTTATTGATTAGTCATCTAAAACCTATCATTAAGATCATTTTAGCATTTATAGCTAATAATTATAATGATATAGTTCAATAAAAGATTAAAAAGACAATTGAATAGTAGATAAAATAAAATACAAATGTTACTATAATTTACATTATCAATTAATCTATTGATTATATTCTCAATTTATCATGTTATAATTAATTAAATACAATAAAATTGATCTAAAACTATAATAATAATTATTATACCATTCTAACTCAATATTATAATAATAAAGTTCAATAAAAGTTTGATTAAAAAGACAAAACAAGGACATAAATGGTTTTAATAATTAAATAATAGTTAAAATAAATTTATAAAATTATTTTTTAATAATAATAATGGTGGTGTTCATACCTAATAATAAAAATACTAATGTAATTATAATAAAGTTCAATAAAAGATAATAAAAAGACAAAACAAAAACTTGTAATAAATAAATAAATAAATAAAGAATAGATAAAATAAAATTAAAATAACTATTATTTGCATTATCATTTAATCTATTGATTATTGTCTCGATTTAATGTAATAATTAAAAAGACAAAACAAGGACATAAAAGGTTGTAATAACCTTTAAAAATAATAAATAAAATAATAGATAAAATTAAACTATTTGCATTATCAATTAATCATGTTTTTAATTAATTAAATAATTATTAAATAATTTATTTATTTATTAAATAAAAATTAATATAACAAAATGGATCTAAAATATCTAATAATAATAATTATAGTGTTCATACCTAATAATAAAATATTAATTTAATAATAATAAAGTTCAATAAAAGAACAACTTTACAATATTAAATAAATAAATAATAGATAAAATTAAAATAAATATATATATGGATAATCAATGAATCTATTGATTATTTTCTCGATTTAATCATGTTTTAGTTATTTAAATACAACAGTAATAGTAGAAATAACAGTAAAGATTAGGTTAAAAAGACAAAACAATAGGTGTAATAATGAAATAACAGATAAAACAGTATAACTGTCCAACATTAATGATATAAATAAGTGAATAAAAAGAAGCCTGGAACATTCTGGTCTTCCTGTAAAGTTCCTGTTGCAGCAGAATCAATGATTCAGATCATGAACTTGATAAGAATCCGGTTAAACGGGTCATCGTTGGCTAATGTTACATTAGCTCGAGTTCTCTGCCCTTAAACAAGCATTTAACGGACACGTTCACCGATTAAAGGTGAGTAAATGTCGGTTTAACCTGTGCTGAAATGGTCTTTGTAGACTTCTCCACCGACGAAGCGACAGAACGACATTTCTCTGCTGTTGAAGGGTTTAATTCCGACAGAAATTCAGCTTCATGCGCAGCGAGTTAAAGTTATTTAACTGGAGCGAAACCTTCCACCGGCGAAACACCACTTCCGGTTTGACGGCGGGCTTCAGAATAAAAGCACCGCCGTCTATTCAATTAGATGTACTATTTTATTTGATGTTATTTTACAAGGACAGTGCTTATTAATTAACTGCCCATCACTGTTTTTACTCAGGTAAAGATATTTATATATTGTTTTTGTACACTTGTAATTGGAAATATATAATATATTGTATTATGTTCTTTAAGATTATTCGTTATTCAATACTATATTAAGTTAATTGTTGTACAATTTAACCAATATAATAATAATAATAATAATACATTACAATTTACAAAAGTTAAAATCAACAGTAAACAACAACACCAAACACAAGAAAGAACATTAAAACATTGGTAAGTATTAATAGTATAAAATAAAAATAAAAAAACAAATATATAATATATATATATAATATCTATATGCACATCTACATACAGCAACATTTAGAGTCCTGGAACCACAAATTATTACATTATTGTAGAGAATTCCAGTTTATTTATTTTCATTTTATTTATTTTCATTTCATTTCATTTTCATTTCATTATTTTATTTTCATTTTATTTATTTTCATTTCATTATTTTATTTTCATTTTATTTATTTTCATTTAATTATTTTATTTTCATTAATTTCTTTTATCTATTTTATGTGTATGTTCACAGGAGATTCTGATTGTGTGTGTGTGTGTGTGTGTGTGTGTGTGTGTGTAGAGAGAGAGAGAGAAAGAGAGAGAGAATAATAGGATAGGTTAAGATGATGATAATAATAATAATAATAATAATAATAATAATAAAATGAGTAAAATATTGTCCATGTATTGTCCATATATATGTAAAATTAATTTTAAAAAAAGGAGACTTACAGTTAAAAAATATAATCCAAAAAGTAATATAATATCCTGTAACATTAAAATATTTAATTTTAGATATATAAAATATAAATTTAAAATATTTTAGGTCATTATTCTATACTATAATAATTGTACCAATTAACTAGTATCTATATAAACATCTACAGACAGCAACATTTACAATTATTATTGTAGACACGTTATTATTAGTTTATTTACTGTAGTTAATGTATTTTTATTTGTTTGATGATGTTTTTGACAAATAAAGACATGTTTTTCTAACGGTTAACATCCGTTTTATTCTGAAGGAGCCACGCCGGAAGTCTCCGTCAGCCACTTCCTGTGATCGGGAGGTTTCGGGCAGAACGTCAGCTTGAGTTTCTCTATTTCTCACCTTTGGATGTTTCTGCGTCTCCTCCCGGACTCATGGACGCTACGATGTTCCAGCTGCGGACGTTCGTCCACCGGCGGATGTACGCGGCGGCGGAGGAGATCCTCGGCGAGGTGGAGAAAACCTTCTCGGTCGCTTTGTTCGGGGACGAAGTTGTTCGAGCGAACGTCAAACAGGAGGCGGGAAATCTACAAAACAAACCAGGTCCCGCAACTTTGGTTTTAATGTGTAATTCAAGACGCGTTTATCACAATATTAAATGTAAACGTCGCTGTTTTATGGCGTTTTTAAAGCATCAGGAACCCGTTTTATTTGTCCTCACGCGAACCGGAAGTCGTTCCGGGTCCAGTCATCGACTATAACTATATTTGTTTTCTGATTCATTTAACCAGGTAAATATTAGTTTATTGACGTATAAGGGATATGTTTCTTATTTATTATAGTGCAATATTAATATTTAAATAGTGAGCAGCACATTTCCAGGAACATTTAGAAGAAAGATGCAGATTTAAAAGCTTTATATCATGTGTCTATTACATTAAATTATGTATAAAGGAGACATTAACCTTCATGTTCTCCTTATTTTTTTATTGATATGTTGATTATTTTGGTAGGAATTTTTGCAGAAACTCTTCTTTTTAGTTGTTTTTTTGAAACCCATTCATTTAACCAGCTAATGTCACTTAATAGAGTTAAAAACCATTGCTATAAAATCATTAATTAATATTTTCTCTCCCTTATTTTCTATTAATCTCTTCTTACCTGCTCAAAACTACAATTTTACCATTTATTTTCTGTCTCATCTAACCAGCTAATGTTAGTTTCTTGAGTTATAAAGGATATATTTCTTATTTCTTATACATACTCAATTGAAATATTAATATTTTAATAGTGAGCAGCAGTTTTCCAGGAACATTTATAATAAAATAGTGTCCATGCAGAATTAAAAGCTTTATATCACATGTGTCTATTAGAAAATTATTTATAAAGGAGGTATTAACCCTCATGTCCTTATTTTTTATTGATATGCTGATTATTTTGGCATAAATTTCTGCAGAAACTCTTCTTTTTAGTTGAATTTTTTAAAACTAATTTACTCTTGCATGTCTTTTATACCCTGTGGATAAATATCACAGCCTTTTTTACACCTTTGTGGCAAAAAATCTGCTATAAAATCATCATACATCAATATATTTTACTCCATTTTTTCATAAATCTGCTCAAAACTACCAAACATTCAATCATTTCCAGGTTTTTAAACCTCTAAACAGCAGTTTATCTAATTGAATTATTAATTGTTTATTCTAACACATAAATTGTATTATTTTCCTTATAATAAATGGTATGATGATGGGACATTGATGGTTATTACAGCCTCGGATGTGTCAAAAATAACACAATTGCTCTGATTGCATTAGTATTTTTATATGTAGTTTTAGAACTGGAGGCCAAAAGTGTCCAGTTGACTTCCATTATAACCACATTTTTTTAAAATGTCACTACCATTACAATTTAAAACCATGCATTCTGAAATGTCAGCGCTTCATTTTGAAGAAAAGTATTTATATTTGACATTTTTACTGTATTCAACCATTAAACCTTTGGAGGCTGATGCATGAAATTCTTGTATTTTTACCTGTTATGCAGCAACGTGACTTCCTCGATTATTTCAGGGGTGGAAAAAAAGGGCAAATCCTTTCAGGGACGTGTGCATTATAAGAACTTTTAATGCACCTGACTGCACACAAAACATGTCCCTGAAAAGATTTCAAAATAAAAGATTTCAAAATAAAATGCTGACATTAGAGAATTCATGGTTTTATTCCTGCCAAAATAATCATCATATTAAAACTATATATATATATTCAGTATAATTCAACTATTAACAGAATGTAGGGCCATTTTGTAATAATTTAAAATAAAATAAATTAATTTATTTAATTTAGTAGTATTACCCCAATATATTTTATATATTGGGGTGAAAATGAATGGGGTGAGTGAATAAATATATTTAAAAAATAAATAAATGAAAATTCAAATGAATGAAAATATTACACAAATAAATATATTTTAATATTAATAGAAAATTCAATAAAAAATGGACATTTACTAGTACATAAATAAATATACTAGTAAATGTCCATTTTTTATTGAATTTTCCATTAATAATAAATAATGGACATTTACTACTATATGTATTAATGGAAAATTTAATAATAAATAATGGACATTTACTAGTATTTGTATTAATGGAAAATTGATTAATTACTTGTGCATAAATAAATATACTAGTAAATGTCCATTTTTATTATTAATGGAAAATTAAATGTCAAAAAATGGACATTTACTAGTATATTTATTTATATACTTAGTCTGAGGTCTAGTTTTGTGATTTTTAAGGGTCCTTGTGTTTTTTTTATTAATAATTCAAATAGATAAATTTGCATTTCAAGGGTTAAAATCCTGAAAATGTTTGAATATTTGGTAGATTTGAGCAGGGAAGAGATGTATAGGGGGTAAAAATGTACAAATATTGATGTCTGATGATTTTATAAAAGGTTTTTGTGCAAACTTGAGGAGAAGTGAGTGTTAATCTGTTGGCTAACGTGTCTTTTCGTGTGTTTAACCTGCAGATTGTTCACCCATCAGCAGCTCCGTGGAACACGGAGACGAGTGTGAGTCCACGCTGCTTCCTGGACTCTCCACATCGAAGGGGTCCGACTTCAGCCTGGGGGCCGAGGTCCCGGGACCTTCTCAGACCAGCATCCACCTGGACGACAACAACCTGAGCTACTGCCTGGTAGAAACCGACTTCAAGGTGCCTGAGATCAAAGAGGAGCAGGAGGAATGGGACGTGGATTTCCCGTCTCACCAAGTCATGAAAAGCGAGCAGCATCTGCTGGAAATACACGGGAACCACGAGATGGAGCCGGTTTCTTCGGACGTTTCCGAGGCGCCGAGCGAGAACGACGACGACGAGGAGGAAGAGGAAGAAGAAGGGGAGGAGGAAGAAGAGGAGAAACCGATGAGGCGAAAACGGGGCTCTGGCGAGAGAAGACGAAACAATCCGCCTCACGGGAACTCCTCCTCCTCCTCCTCCAGAAGGGAAAAGGACCGCAGCTTCTGCCACTTGTGCGGAAAGGGCTTCAAGTACATCGGCTCGCTGATGAAGCACATCAAAACGCACGAGAAGAAGATCTACTGCGACCTGTGCAACATCACCTACCCCAACACCAGCCGCCTCATCATGCACATGAAGCGCTGCCACAACGAGTCCTTCTTCTGCGACATCTGCGGCGAGCTCTTCCCCAACGACCGGCGCCTCCGGGGGCACCTGAAGACGCACACGCCCAACAACGAGATCGCCTGCCAGGAGTGCGGCAAGGTGTTCTACCGGCGGGAGCACCTGGTGGTGCACGTGAGGACGCACTCCGGAGAAAAGCCGTACCACTGCGACGTGTGCGGGAAGGCGTTCACGCAGAGCCAGAACCTCACCATCCACAAGAGGAGCCACTCGGGGGAGAAGCCGTACCGCTGCGGCATGTGCGGGAAGCTCTTCAACACCAGCAGCCACCTGAAGACGCACATGAGGTACCACTCGGGGGAGAAGCCGTACCCCTGCGACGTCTGCGGGAAACGCTTCCGGCAGAGCGGGCAGATGACGAGGCACAGGACCACGCACACGGGGGAGAGGCCGTACGGCTGCCACATCTGCGGGATGACCTACAGGTTCGCCCCCAACCTCAAGGTGCACCTGCAGACTCACGAAAAGGAGGCGACCGAGTGACTCGGAGAGAAGTTTACAGCAGTTTTACCCGAGTTTTTTTAAGTTTGATTCAACTTCTGTTCGGTTCAGGGAGAATAAACAAAAACGGTCAAAAATACAGACTATCACTGTGTCCTAAATAGCACACTTCTCCTTAATATTTTAAGTACATGAGTGCAATCTCACTATGAGGTATGCAGTGGCGATCTCTTTAAATTCTAGTTTATTCTCTTTGTGGATGTGATGCAGTCATTGAGCATTCGTTCTCTTCACAGTAAACAAACGTCCTGCACAAGACCAGGCAAAAAAGTCCTTTAAATAAGACATATTTCCTTTGTTTTCTTGTACCAGACTTTTTTATTTTTTTTATTTCTGCAACTGGGATGGAGTGCATGTGTTTGGAGCTCATCGATATCAAAGAACATTTATAGAAGTCTGGTACAAGAAAAAGTCCAGTACAAAAAAGAAAATGGGGGTAAAAAAGCCTGGTTCATACAGTCTGTAATATGTTTTATTTAGAAGGTTATGAATTTTATGCCTGTTTTTCTTTCAACATTTGCGATAAAAGCATTTGGTCTTTGATATCAATGAGCTCCAAGGACACGTGCTGCATCCTGGTACAAGGAAAAAAACGGAATTTCAGAGTGTTTGTTATTTAAGGGACACGTTTATTGTCTGTGAAGAGGTCGAATGCACAAGGTAGCTACGTACACAGAAGTATAAACTAGTGTTAAAACTGCATTTTTCCCCTAAAATGTCAAAAAATAAATGGTCAATATTATACTGTTGTGTTTTACGTTTCATTGACTAAATAACGCGCTCAGTTCAGCTACTTTTCCACGTAATTGACGCGATTTCCTTCTGATTTATTCATTCACCGTCGGTGCTTTAGCGTTTAAGTTAGTCAATTGACTTGAATGGGGAAGGAGAGAAACTAGCTGCTCATTGGATAAATGCGGGTTTGGTCCCGCCCATATAGAGAAGTTCTGCACGATGATTGGCCGGTCGGTTTGAGGCGGCAACTCGTTTTGATTGACAGCGAAATGAGCGAATCAGCGCTCTCTAAATATAAACCGCCACAAGCGGAGCGTTTTTCAACCAGTTGATCTGGAGACTTTACAAATTGTCTTAATGACATTTTATTTGTTTTAATAAAAATACGTTTTACCATCTTTTCCCGGTGTTATTGAAGACTGACTTCTGCCGCTCTGCTCGTCCTCTCCCCAACGAGAAACGGTTCCGACGTAACAAGGCAACGGCCTCGCGAGGCAGCTACTGCTAACGAGCAAAGCTAACAAACAAGCTAACAAATGCAAAAAAAAATAGCTTTTCCTACTTGAAAGACTATCAGCTGCCACTGGCAAACCACTTTCAATCATAGACGTATTATAAAACATGAAGCCGATAAGCTAACGGTCAGAGAAGCTCTGGAAAAGTCTCTATATCCAGCGTGACGTCACAGCTGTGTGACGCAGCGCTGTCAGGAGCGATGACGTTTTTTTTTTAAATTCGTTTTTTTTATTTTATCTATTTTTCTTCGAATGGTTTTTAGTGTGGTCAGAAAGTGAATTAAAAAGACTCAAATGTGAGTTTTGTTCGCAGGTTACGCGTTCTCATCGCCCCGGGGCATCATGGGGGCGGGGACTCTACTGCGCAGTCTCTATGGGCCGCATAACGCGGAAATAAACCCGGAAGTCAGGAACATTTTTCAGTCCGGTATCCAGCTATATTATACATCTTAGTGACGTAGCGGAATTACGTAACTACGTAAACACACAGTATAATATAATTCTCCAAGGCTTTGTTGTTGTCCTTAAAAAAAGTAGTAGAAGAAGAAGAAGCTCTGACTGTGAAGTGTGTGATTTGGGACACAGCATCTGTATTGAGCAGATGTTTTGTCAATGTTTACAGCCTGGTGCTAAAAATGTTTTGGAAATTTTCCCTATTCACAACTTTAACGAGGTTATTTTTTATTTATTTTTTTATTTTATAACAAACCCTGTTACATTTTATTAAGGTTTAAAATCAGACAGAATTTATTAATGAGTTCCACTGACCAGGGTCTGTGCTCCCAACTTGCCAGGACCCCCTTTACATTCCTTTTTAACAGGTTAGGTTTAGGCATAAAATGAACTTATGGTTTAGTTTAAAACACACTGACCTGCTGTTAAAAACTCATTAAAAAACACTCCGACTCGTGGTTGGAAACAGGAAGTAAACAGCAGTCTCCTCCAGCCTAATTAACTTTTTATGGGCCATAACTATTAAACCCAACAAGACTTGTGTAATTAGGATAATACATATTAGACGCAGCGTTTGTTTTACAACGTCATAGATTTTTGCCTTTTTTTATTTTTTACACAAATACCATCATATACCATATAGCTCAGTAACGTGTCAGGAAGGTATAAACACTTTTTAAAATATATACTGTCTAAGCTAAGTTCACATTATGCAGCTACTGGTTCCAGGAGGTTCTGAGGGGACATGAAAACCAGCAGCATGCATAAATTAGAGACTTGCTTTAGAGAATCATCTCACAGCACAGATGACACTTTTTTTCTTTCCACAGATTGAAGTTGGCCATAGCTGTGATGAATATTTGCTGAGTTTATTACATTTCATGCACCAGTTGGAGTCACAGGGCTCTGAATTGTCCTGCTCAGCTCCACACGTGTTTTAAATTACAGCGGCTGACTGGACCTGTGTAAGTAATTACACCTGTGCTGAGAACACTAACATCTATGTACTGTAGAATAATAAAAGTCATACGTTGTACTATACGGATTAGTTCAACAGGAAATACAAAGGAAACGTGCAGTCCCCCTTATTCTCTATGAGGAACATGGTGGTTGTTAATTGAAGTCTTGTTCAGTCTGGTTGAATTCATGGATGAGGTCTCATCAGTGAGATGTGGGCTAATTTCTGAAAGAAAATAATGAGGAATTGAATTGGATGATTGTAGAGCAGTTCATGTTATCTCTATGGTTATATACTGTTGTGTGTGTGACAATTCTTTAACCGTTGTCTTTTTATAATAAATAAAGGTGGATCCATAAAGATTTAACTGTCTTTTATTCCAGAAATACTCCTCAAAATACAAGAAAAAAACATTTTATTTAAATCAGACACACATCAATGCCCAAATGAAAGTCTGATATTTTTGTAATGCAATTGAATCTAAATAAATATTTATTTATTTTACAGAACACTGGTGAAACCAGCAGTTTATATTTTTACTTACTTTTTTTAATTTTAATGTATTTATTTTAAAAATAGGGACTTGTCTTTACAAATAAAAGTAATATAGTTTATAAAAATAAAAAAATAGTTACTGTAATATAAAACATAAGTCAGTAATATAAAATTCCAAGAAATAATATGGATTGTTTATCAAAGTCCAAATTAAAGCATACTGCATTTTTGGAGTGTAATTGAATCTAAATAATTATTTTTAATTTTCAATTTAAAATTTTTTAATTTTCAATTATTTTTTTAATTTAAATTTAAATGTATGTATTTAAAAAATGGGGACTTGCTTTGACAAATAAAATTAATAAATTGAATTTATAAAAAATAAAAATAAAAAAATCTCTTGACAAATTCCTTCGGCCAATCAGCGTTGCATAACAATTGACGTCATCACGGCGCGCCGTTCAGCGGAGAAGCGGCTGGAACGTGAGCTAAAAAATAAACATGGATGGAAACACGGACGATAAAACGACAATAACTTTAATTCCGAAGAAAGAAGAAGAAGAAGTGACTCTGCGGATTAACGTGGAACATCTTCTGACCGCGGCTCCGTCCAACGTCAATGACTTTTGTCGCCTTTGTAAAGAGAATCTTCGGGTAAACGGCACTTTGTGCAACACCAAGAAAATCAACGAACCGGTGAAACCGAGCGAGAAAAACGTGTTTCAGCGGCTTCTGTCTGTGGGATTAACGCTTCACCCTCGAGACAACAGGTCAACCCGCATCTGTTTAAAGTGTTTCCGCCTAATTCATAAAATAGAGGATTCCATATCAACGCTGAGGCGATGGAAACTGTCCGAGGAAAGAGGAGGAGAAGTAAAACAAGACGGAGACGTTTCTCATTCTGAATCTGTGAAAATGGCGAAGAAAAGAAAAATGAGTCCTCCAACATCGATTCAGAACCAGGAGGAAGCGGAAATAAGTTCCTCCAACATGCCAACGAGACAGAGTCTGACAGAGGTGAGTTTTACCTGAGGAAAAACTCAGGTTCTGCAGTAAAAATCATTTAAATCATCAAGTAGTTAATATTCAAGATATTTATTCTCATATATACAATAAAACCACAGTTTAAACCATGTAATAACATATAAAAATGCGTGTAATCACCTATTTGTTTTATATTTAATTGAATCTTGAATCCTGCTCCAATAAAGTTTATTTTTGACAAGAAATGTGTTTGAATTTTGATACAAATAAAGTTTTTTGAGGTTTTTTGTTGTTGTTTCAAAAACAGAAATAAATTGGAATATAAAGATTAATAAATGAATAAAATGAGCAGGGATGTGACTTCAGCTGCTGCTGAATGATTCACCTTCTGTACTAATGGAAAATGAATAAATGATTTAACATAGAACAACATAGGAGATGGTGGAAAAAAGTCAAACATTAACCTGTTAAACTCCAGAGATTGCTCCACTAATCATGTATAAATATAGTGAAGCTATACATCAAATTAAACAGGAGAAACTCCACTACAAGCACATATAAGTCATATTTACACACACCAAACACAACTCCAACACCAAGCTAATTAATTAACAAATATGACAATCGGTATACGATCATAAAGCCAACCCACTCGCCACATTTTGATGGCTAGCGCTCTGATACTTCATGTTACACAAACAAATGACATCTCATATGAAAGCTGAGACTGTGACGAGTCCAACGGTACCATCAGTGTAGCTTTATGACAAAAACTCAGTAAACTAGCAGCCAAAAACACTACAGTAAAAAGTCGCTTCAAACAAAAAATGTGTTTTTTTGTTTCTGTTTTGGGATGAAAATGTTTATTTGAGATCAATAAATGGTCGTTTAGTGTCGACCAACATCTCTGTGTTTATTCCAGACATACCTACTGACTATGGGGATGTCCGAAACCTAGAAAAGGGCTGGAGGTCAAGGGGTTAACAGTATTTTAAAAGGTTTTCTCATGTTGCCCAACATCATTTGTCCTTCTCCTTCATATAAAGTGATATATTTATATAAAGTGGCATCTTTACACTCTTCATATATAATGATGTGCTTGTTTTTCTGGATATTTCAGGTGATAGTCCACTACCCGTCCAGACAGACGCGGCTCGTCTGCCCTCCGTCCGTGGCTGGGATCGTGGAGAACGTGGCGAGAGGGAACTGGTCGACGGCGGTGAACCTGGTCATGAAACACGCGGCGCTGCTGGACCGGATCAGAGAATCCGTCCTGGTGGACCTGGACCACGAGTGCCGGCGTCTCCTCCACCCGAGCCGGGACTTCCTGCTGTGGCGCTGCTCGCCGCGGGACCTGGACGCCTTCTCGTTCGCCGCCGTGGAGGCGGACCTGCGGCGCCTGGCCCCGTTCCTGTTCTCCGTGATGTCGGCCGTCGCCGGCCGCGCCCCGCTCCAGACGTGCGCCGCCGCCGCCGTGGCGCTGCGGGGGAGGAACCCGCACGTGTCGGCGTTCGCCTACTACGTGAACAGCGTGCTGCAGGACGGCGGCGCCAAGAAGACGGTGTTCCAGAGGCTCAGCAAGCTGGGGATATCCACCAACCACCACAACGCCGTCAAGAAGAGGCGGGCGATGGCCGCCGAGCACGGCGACGAGAGGCTGAGGTTCGCCGTGGAAACGTACCTGGCAGAGGCAACGACAGACTCTGAGAGGGATCTGTCTAATACCTGGAGCAGCACGGAGCAGCTCTCAGGTACTCTTGGATTTCCTGGAAAATTATTGACCGACTTTCCAGAAAAATGAGAAAGAAAAGGTCAAAGGTTATCCAGGAGAATATCGTCAGCAAAAACTTAAAGTTCCTTGTTATATGTTAATTTCCACTGAATGAGATTAACGTGGCTAAATTAGCATTAAAGCTATCAATCAGTCAGTAAGACTTTATTCAATAGATTTTACTGTCATTATCCTGGATAATGAAATATTTGTTAGACAGCAGATTAATAAATTAAATAGAACAGACTGGGAACCCTGTGATAGTCGATTAATCTATTTATTCTTATCATCAGGTAGTAAAACTCCTTGTTTTCTGTCTCCTTTCTAGCTGCTGAGTCTCCACTGACCAACACCACTGTGAGTGAAGCTGAAGTTTATCAGAACCATGAATCTTCACCCGCAGCAGAGCCTGAATCCAGCCTGGATCAGGTCGATTTTAACATGTCAGAGATTAAAGAGGAGCAGGAGGAGCTGGAGGTGGACGATCAGATTCAGCAGGTTGTTGTTCCCTCTCTTGAAGATGTGAAAACCGAGCAGGAGGATGAGATGGAGGAGGAGATGGATGAGATGCAGCCGCTGTCCTCAGACTTCTCTGAGGATCAGAGCGAGGATTCTGACCGAGACACTCAGGTGACAAAGACTTTAAATGTGAAGACTACGGGAAAACGTTCACGAGGAAGGAGCGTCTGGGGGTTCACGTGAGGACTCATTCAGAGTCGAGACCGTACCACTGCAACGTCCGCGGGAAAAAGTTCAGCAGAGCCAGAACCTGAGGGTCCACAGCAGGTCTGACAGCGGGGAGAAACCGTACGGATGAACTGTTCAACCACCTGGAGACTCACAGGAAGAGGTTCTCAGGAGAGAAACCGTACGGATGAACTGTTCAACAACCTGAAGACTCACAGGAAGAGGTTCTCAGGAGAGAAACCGTACGGATGAACTGTGCAACCACCTGGAGACTCACAGGAAGAGGTTCTCAGGAGAGAAACCGTACGGATGAACTGTGCAACCACCTGGAGACTCACAGGAAGAGGTTCTCAGGAGAGAAACCGTACGGATGAACTGTGCAACCACCTGGAGACTCACAGGAAGAGGTTCTCAGGAGAGAAACCGTACGGATGAACCGTTCAACAACCTGAAGACTCACAGGAAGAGGTTCTCAGGAGAGAAACCGTACGGATGAACCGTTCAACCACCTGAAGACTCACAGGAAGAGGTTCTCGGGAGAGAAACCGTACGGATGAACCGTTCAACCACCTGAAGACTCACAGGAAGAGGTTCTCGGGAGAGAAACCGTACGGATGAACTGTTCAACCAGCTGAAGACTCACATGGGCACACAGCATCTAATTAACATTCAACAATGAAAGCAACTGTTTGTAAAAACTTTATTGCTCTAAAATGTTGAGCCTGACGGTAATGACAGATGTATGAGGGACAGCGATATTTAATTATAAATTAATTAAGAATTTGAAAATGTTGTTATGAGGAAACACAAATGAAAGCTTTAATGAATTTATCACTTTTTATTGCTGTCTGAGTTGGGGAAAAGCCAAAAACTGGAAAATTTGCACATTTTTAAACTTTTTAACACTGAAAAAGTATTAAAATATCATTGGGACAGTTTTTTATAGCTACTACAATCTAACCTTAACAAATACAATACCATTTTTTTCTAAAATAAACTAAATATATTACCCTGGGGACAGAAAACTCCCTTAATTGATTGTTATAAAAATACAAATAAACTGTTTTTTGAGTCAAAAAGAAAATAAATTGGCAAATAAGTGAAGATATGAGCCGGGATGTGACTTTAAGACAATAAGAATGTCAGTGTTTGTTGCAGCTGCTGCTAAATCACATTAAATCTGACTAATTCAAACCTGTTTGTTCTATAAAGGAACTAAAATAAATGACTTATCACTAGTTGTTGTTCTCCGGTTTGACCAACAGGTGGCAGCAGATTCACCTAAATCATTTTAATGAGTTTGATGCTCAGAATCCAGAGAAGAACATTTGACTTCTACATATACAGCGACTGCTGGAATGTGAGTATCTGGACATGAATACTGTAAAATAATGACCTTTATATGTCGTTTAAAGCAGATTAACTGTTGAATTCAGATCAATAAAATAGCTAAATTACTGCATTTTATCATTTGCTTTAAAATAGAGCTGCAACTATTAATGGATTCATGTGTTTGAGTCATTTTTAAGAAGAAAATGTGATATGATTATATGATAAATGATGAATTACTATAATATATAACCCAGTAACATGATAAATAACTAGGAAATAGAGCTACAGCAATTAATCTCCAATTATTTTGATAATTAATTAATGGATTTGAGTCATTTTTAAGAAGAAAATGTCCAAATTCTCTGGTTTAAGCTTTGAAAATCTGATTATTTTCTGTTTTCTTTATTCTTTTATAATAATAAACTGATCAACTTTTACATTTTAGGTTGAATCTTCAGTTTTGGGAAACACTGATTGACATTTTACACCATTTTATGAATCAATTAATTCATAGATTAATCAAAATATGACATTAATAACCAACTATTTTAATAATCAAAGAAGAAAATGTCCAAATTCTCTGGTTCCAGCTTCTTGTATATGATTTATACAACAAATTGATGAATTACTATAATATATAATCCAGTAACATGACAAATAACTAGTTGATTAATCAATTAGCTGTCAACTATCATTATTTTAATAATCAATTAATCGATTTGATCATTTTTAATGTCCAAATTCTCTTGAATTCTCTTTACAAATCTGATTATTTCCTGTTTTCTTTATTCTTCTTTAATAATAAACTGATCATGAACCAAACAACTAATCGATTAATCCTTCGATCGATCGATTAATCCTTTCAATAATCAATAGATTGATCAGAATTATCATGTTGCAGCTTTAGTAGTTAGTAATGTGTGGATTAAACTTCATGAGTGGACGTTATAGATTCAAGCAGCTGCAATAATTAATTGATTAATTGCCAACTATTAGATTAATAACCAAGTATTTTAATAAATTATCTGATTATTTATATATATTTATAATAATAAACTGATGATATTTGGTTTGTGGATAAAAAAAAGACACTGATCAACATTTTACACCATTTAATGAACCAATTAACTAATTGATTAATCATTTCTATAATCAATAATTGGTCTGGGGAGGCTCCAAATATACTATAATTCAGTTTAAAATAAACAAAAAAAGCAGAATATGTGACTATTTTAGTCCAAAGTGTCATATAATAAAGCATAAATATCAGATTTATGTCAGTTTAATGTAATTTATGGATTCTTGGTTCTCAAAGTGAGGTCCGGGGACCCCCAGGGGTCCTTGAGGTGGCTCCAGGGGGTCATCCATTCATATTCCATCCACTTTCCTTTAATATCTAATGATAATGAAGCGGCTCAGTGGTCTAAAAGCTGCAGCCAGCGTTAAATCCTGGTCCCATGCGGCTGATTCCTCCCTCTGCAGCAGATGATTTCCTCTGAATATCAGCGAGTTAAGTCGCTTAATGTAGGAATCATTCATAGGATGAATCCAGCGCTCGTGGATCTCCCGCTGTCCGATCATGGACGCACCCCGGGGGACTATTTTGTTCCCAAGGTGGTGGAGTTATTATTACATAAGCGCAGGACTGCGGTGTCAGAGGGGAGAGATGAGCTGAGTCTGTGTTTTGACGCTGACCACAGGACACAATCCGAGTCAGCTGCTGCCTCCTGAAGTCCATAATCTGGATTAGAGCGCGTGCTGGTCTCCAATAATCACATTATTCCGCTGCGTTCACGCGCCGTGACGCGCGGAACAATAAGTGAATATAAAAAGCAGGAAGGAGCGATGTGGATAAACAGTTTATTTCTGCAGGAATAAGGTGCTTTTTCTTTTTCTTCTTCCTGCAACGACAACAACGTGTTCGCAGCCTTGCGGCGGCTGTGGATGATGCGCGTGCCCGCGTGCAGCAGAGCGCGCGCTGCAGCATCCAGACCGATGACTGCAGCCTGCGTTTAGACAGAAACCCGCACAAACCGGTGCGTTTTTCTTTTTTTTTTTTTTTACTACTCGTGCATCACAGGAGCTGCAGGACCAGGTGAGTTTATTTTTATCATGTGGCTCAATTCCTGCAGCAGGAAAAGACGCGGGGCTGCGCATTTAGGGGTTAAATTAAAAGTTAAATCGCTAAAAGGAGGTGATTTAGTCAATAAAATGCTCTTTTTAGGACTGGAAGTCACATTTAAACAGCGTTTAATGGAATTTATGCAACAATCCAAGAGTTTAAAGACACAGTTGCTTTATATTATCAGTGTATTTTACTGATATTTGCTTATTTCCCTTATTATTTCACTGTATTTTTATATTTTAATACATATTTTTCACTATAAAGTGTATACATTTTGCAACAATTCTACAAAAATATAAGAGCAAATGTAGATTATTGTGCATTATTGCATTAAAGTGTTATTTCACTTTATTATTTTTGTTCTTTTTCAACAAATAATGTCAGATTTCCATTGTAAAATGCATAAATATTGTAAGAATTCGACAAAAAATATGAGAACAAATGTATATTAATGTACTATATTCACATTATTATTAAGATCAAGATAATAAATTATTAAGATAATAAATATATACATATTTTTCACTATAAAATGTATAAATTTTGCAAGAATTCTACAAAAAATATGAGAGTAAATGTAGATTAATGTGATTAATATGCACTAAATTGTTATTTCACCTTATTATTTGGTTCTTTTTCACTATAAAATGTATAAATATTGTAAGAATTCTGTATATTAATGTAATATATTCACCTTATTATTAGGATTTGTAAGATTTCCATTATAAAATGTATAAATATTGCAAGAATTCTACAAAAATATAAGAGTAAATGTAGATTAATGTGATTAATATGCATTAAAGTGTTATTTCACCTTATTATTTGGTTCTTTTTCACTATAAAATGTATTGTAGTAGTAAATTATTAAAACAAATGGGTGAATATGTAGATTAAAACAATATATTTATTATTATTTGGTTCTTTTTCACTATAAAATTCATAAATAATGTCAGATTTCCATTGTAAAATCCATAAATATTGTAATAATTCTACTGTAATAATCATTTACTGTGTTTAACACATTAAATAACAGCAGATTTTTATCTAATCAGTTAATGATAATGATTAATTTAATAAATTATGATAGAAAATATTAATATTTGACACTGTTGGATCATTACAGGACAAATTGAGTTAGTCAAATATTTAATTACATCCTTTATAATATTAAAATACCTCCCTAAACGTCATTTCTACATGACCTTTGACCCTGAACTCAACAAACAGCAGCTTTATGCTGTTAATATGTCGCTGAGGAGGAGATTCAGTCAATTATTGCACCATCAACCATTTAGAGCCTTGGAAAATGAATTGAATTCATCATTTTCTGGACATTGGCTGCTAAAAAAAGTCAAATGTGTTTATTATAAGGCAGAAAAATGGCTGCTGGGTTAGTTCCAGAGGTGATTATCCACTAAAAACAGGTTAATTTATCAGTTTTCCTGCTGTAAATGATAATAAATGGTGAATATCTCATGTTCAGTGACGACAGAAGAGTCAGAATCTATTTATGTTGCTGTTATAGAGACAATAGAGTTAGAATAATGGAAAAAATGCACAATTTAAAACTTTAAATTAGCCGAAACTGAACCAAATCAGGAAAAAAATCATCATCAGATCAATTATTTGTCCATAAAAATGAAGAATATATTGTGATAGATGTTTAAAAAGGAGATTATAAAGGAGACAATTAAATAATCAGCTCAAATCTGGATTAAATATCTAAATTTCCCATTTATATTATATGAATATATGGAATATAATCAATATATGAATATGGAAAATAAAATAATTTCTTAAAATTAAAATAATAATAATAAAATAATACATAATACAAATAAAAATAAATAATAATAATAAATGTATTAATTAAATTAAATAAAAATGTGTATTTGGTGTTAGTTTATAGATAAAATATTGTTAAAATAAAATTATTTCTTAAAATTAAAATAATAACAATATAATAAAAATAAAATAATAAATAATACAAATAAATAATAATAATAAATGTATTAATTAATTTAAATAAAAATGTGTATTTGGTCTTAGTTTATAGATAAAATATTGTTAAAATAAAATTATTTCTTAAAATTAAAATAATAAAATAAATAATTCAAATAAATAATAATAATGTATTAATTAATTAAAAATAAAAATGTGTATTTGGTCTTAGTTTATAGATAATAAAATATTGTGAAAATATTATTCCTTAAAATTAAAATAATAACAATTTAATAAAAATAATAAATAATAAAAATAAATAATAAATGTATTAATTAATTAAAAATAAAAATGTGTATTTGGTCTTAGTTTATAGATAAAATATTTGTTTTAACCAAAGCCCAAAATATAGAGGACTGAAACTACTATAATTATATAATAATAAAATAAACTCAGTATAATAATAAATCTACCAGTAAATGTCTATATTTAGTTAATTTTCCATTTAATTAATTCATAAAATAAAGAATTTATTATATATTATGATAATATATGATTATATTATTAGTTTCAGCTCTACTACTGATATTCTATTAAACTATTTTATGATTATATATTGATATTGATGCTGTAACAGTAATAAAACACTTTTATTACAGGTTTCTACTGGGATTTATCAATAAAACTCAAATCTGCTGCTTTATCAGGAGGTTTAATGATTTTAAAACAGGATAAAATCAATAAATATAACAACTTTCATGTATTTCCTCTATAAACTCATCTCTTATTCTGATATTTGGACGTAAAGCTGATGTGACGCTGTGTTTTATGGTGTTTGTGTCTTAATTTCCTGCCGTAAAAGCCTCTTTAATGTGGAGGATTAGAGTTAATCTACTCTGTCTGGATTGATGTTGACTGATGGGGAAACACGTCAATGTCACAGAAAAAACAACAAAAACTTATTAAAATACGTTTAAAATCATTAATCATCATGTTCATGTTGGTTTCTTGTCATTTAAAGTCCATTTTTATCATTTTCTTTATTAAAATCACACAGACATTGATGTTTTTGTGATTTTTTTTGGCAGAAATCCACATAAAACTAGTTGAAAATGTAAAATTGTGTTATAATACAGATAAAAATACTTTATTTAAATCTTAAAATAAGATGAAACTCACTAAAATCAGGAAAAAAACTGAAATAATATTAATATAAAGGTTTAAAGATCAATTATTTTATAATATTTATATGTTTTTAGGGTTAAACCACATGATATTTTTAATATTACACTGAAAACAGATTAAATACTTTGACTTCTAATAGAATTTATACTTTTATACCATATTTTTATATTTAATCTTTTAAGAAAATAAGATTAAATCATCTGAAATCAAGATGAGAAAATCAAAAACGTCTTTAAAATACGTTTAAAATCATTAATCATTATGTTCATGTTGGTTTCTTGTCATTTAAACTCTATTTATATCATTTTCTTTATTAAAATCACACAGAAATTGATGTTTTTTATGATTTTTTGCCACAAAATTTTAACTGAAGCTGAAAAATAATAAATTTTAAATGTTTAATCCACATAAAACTAGTTGAAAATGTAAAATTCTGTTATAATACAGATAAAAATACTTTATTTAAACTTTAAAACAAGATGAAACTCACTCAAATCAGGAAAAAACCTGAAATAATCTAAATAATCTGCAATGTAAAGTTAATATAAAGGTTTAAACATCAATTATTTTATAGCTTTTTTAATTTTAAAACCATTTTAAGAGAGTTAATAAGAGAGTTAATATTTAAAATATATTTATATTAATTAATAATAATTATAATATAATAAATAATATAATAATAATAATTTATATCATTTTCTTTATTACAATCACACAGAAAGTGATTTATTTTGCAATTTTTTGGCACAAACTTTTAAATAAAAGTATAATTTTAAATGTTTAATCCATCTACATAATCACACTAGTTTATAACATGTTTTTTTAAATTATTTTTTATGTTTTTTATGTTTTTAGGGTTAAACCACATGATATTTTTAATATTACACTGAAAACAGATTAAATTGTTTGACTTCTGATAAAATTTATTGTTTTTATACCATATTTATTAATTTAATCTTTTCAAAGAATAAGATTAAATCAACTAAAATCAAGATGAGAAAGTCAAAAAGTCTTTAAAATATATGTATATTAATTAATAATAATTATAATAATAATAATTAATATTATAATAATAATTTATATCATTTTCTTTATAAAAAATACACAGAAAGTGATTTTTTTTGCAATTTTTTGGCACAAAATTTTTAATGAAACTATAAAAAAGAATAAATTTAAATGTTTAATCCATCTAGATGTGTTTTTATTTTAATAAATGCCGAAAATAGATTAAGTTGTTTGACTTCTAATAAAATTTAGTCTTTTTATACCATGTTTATGTATTTAATCTTTTCAGAAAATAAGATTAAATCAACCAAAAAGTCCAAAACTTATTAAAATACAGTTTAAAATCATTCATCAGGTCTTAAAATGTGCATTTCATGTTGGTTTCATGTCATTTAAAGTCCATTATTTGATTAATTTGGCACAAAACGTCAAATAGTGTCACCAACAAAGATGAATTTTAAATGTTTAATCCACTAGAATATAAAACTAATTGATAGCATGTTTTTAAAAGCTTTTAATGTTGCACAACATGACATTTTTGACATTATACCATAGATAAATATGCTAATTTAAGCTGTAAATGTGATGCTTTTGAAGAAATTCATTTGTCTCTCATGCTTTAATTTAATAAAACCTCTTTCTTTCTTGTTTCTGATCCATCTGGAACAATACGACCTTTGACCTTCACCTGTTGAGCATCGTCCAGACCGGGTGTTAGCATCCGATGGATCATGGCTAAAGGATCGGATCATTGGATCTAATTTGGGATTATCTGTCACCGCGCTAAATGTTTCCAGGAATAAAACCGTGAGGCTGCTGCCTTTAGATGAGTAGACGACACATGAGGCCTGTAGCCAGGATTTATCCAGTACCAAGGTCAAGATTCGTCATTATCATGTGTAGATATTTAACCTTAAATGCTAATATCCATGTTTAATCGCGTTATTTTCTACTTGTATCCACACAAACATCTAAATTATAGTCTATTATTGATGGATAATTCATACTGTGACTGAACAGAACCTTAAAATATTCATTTCACATCTTAGCCTAGGCTACATTTACAGTAGCTAACAGGTTAGCATCGTTATTAGCATCTGGAGGCTAGTACTATTTTTATTGTTTAGTTCAGTGATATTCAACAGAGGGTCCTCCAAATGAAAAAAAAAAAAGATTTTTAGTTTTACCTAAATAATTTGTGAGTTAAAAAATATATATATTTATAATACGATTGATAAAACTTTATTAACAGGTGATAATAATCTACTTTTAGTCTATTAACATAGACATGATTCCCATCACGTCAGTCTTAGCGCTACGTGGCTAACGTCAACTTCAGAGCCGAAAAACAAGCTAGTTAGCGACCAAGCTAGTTAGCGACCAAGCTAGTTAGCGACCAAGCTAGTTAGCCACCATAGTTGTTGTTGGCTAAAGACACATAGAGTTGTTTTAAAGACCTGATGGATAAATTCCTAATTACTAATCATACTATTACTGCTACCTTTACTGCTACTGCTAATTATAATAATAAAATAAGAATTTTAAAAGGGTTAAAAGGTTGAAGAACCCTGGTTTAGTTTATAGGCCACAAATTGGCCACAAAGTGGGTCGGACTAGTAAATAACACCAAGAAATTTCCTTTTTATGCAAAGAAATAAATATGTACTTTATTAATTAACCTTCAATTAACAAAAGAGGAGAGTTGACATAAGAAAAAGGGCCAATTGTAAATCTTTCTATAAATGTATAAACTCTAGACCTACTATATAATCCAGTAGAAATATCTCAGTTAAACCCTATTTTTAAAAAGCTTTTTAAAGCTTCTTCTTCTTTGACCTCCTCTTGTCTTTGATGGACATAACCTGTGGAACGCTCTAGTCCTGTGATTGGCTAAAATGGCCTTCCTGTTTGGAGTGGTATCGCCACCTTCTGGTTTGACATGTACATGACAGTGTTTGAGGCGGATTCTTCGTTCATGTGGACCAGGCAAATTAAGCGAATTATGTTTTCTTTATTTTTTAGGATCCATTATGATGGATTTTAGGCTCCGGCGATGTTCCGGGACGACGCCGGTGCCGTGCTCCTGCTCCGTTTGGTCGATCTCGTCGTAGCTCCTGGTCGGACGCCAACATGGAGGAGAGCAAGCTGGTCTTCAGCCTGGACGACCAGGACGAGGGTCCCACCGTGGTCTTCTCCAAAGACAAATCCCGGGACAGGACGACCCGGGCCGGCAGCCTGATCGATCTGGACCTGAGCCGCGGCCCTCGCTCCCAGCCCGCCTCCTTCCTGCCGCTCTCCCCTTCCTCTCCGGGTTCTCTGGCGGATCTGTCGGCGGCGTCGGAGGCGGCGTCGGCGGCGGACCTCCTCGTCACCACCAACCTGGTCAAGTCCTGCTCCACGGACTTGGAGCCGGCAGGGGAGGCCGGCTCCCTGAAGGGAAAACCCTTGCTCAGTCTCGTCAAGTCCCTGAGCACCGAGATCTCCCGCCGGGTGGAGCCGGAGGTCAACCTCTCCAAGTCGGACTCCAAGCTGCACCTTCATCCATGGAAGCAGCTCACATCCCACCCCAGGATCCCCGAGGCCAGGCCCGAAACGGGAGGTCCGGGTGAGAACGATGGGGCGGCGTCGCCCCCGTCCACGGGAAGTTTGTCTCCGACTGAACCGAGGGGCAGCTCGTTGATCGCCGAGCTGGAGGACACCAGGAGGAAGTTCTCCGTGGCCATGCAGGACCCCCTGAGCATGCTGAGCAAGATCATGGGTGACGAGAGCCCCAAACAGGGCAGAGCCGGCGGGGAATCGTCGGCCTCCCAGGGAAGCGGCGTGAGAGACTGGATCGGCGAAGACCTGGAACTGAAGTGCCGGAAAAGACCCGAGGTAGAGCAGAAAGGCATGTGCGACGCTCCTCTGAGGAGAATCCACAAGGCCTCCTTGACGAAACCGCCTGTTCCCGCACAACGTTTAGAGATCCACACCCACAGGGACGTGGTTCAGGCAGCGGAGAGAATCCAGGACGGATCCAGGAGGACCCGCGGCAGGACTTTCAGCCAGACCCGAGGCCCCTCGCTGCCTCTCCACTGGCTCTTCCCCGTGGGTCTCCTGGCCTACGGGTTCTTCGTGCTGCCGCTGCCCCCCTACGTCACGGGTCTGTCCGTGGGGGTGGCGTGCGGATTCATCTTGGGGCTGGTGGTGGTTTTCATGTTCGCGCCGAGACGCTCGAGAAGAAACTCCAGATTCAACAGAACCAGGGCGATGAGCGTGGATCCACTGGACGGAAAGTTCACAGATTCTGAAATTCTGGAGGTAAACGACAAAGCTCTGGTGGAATAATATCCCGCTATCGCAGGGGTGTGCAATCCTGGTCCTGGAGGGCTAGTGTGGGTGCAGGATTTTGTCCCAACCAAAACCTTACACACCTGATTCTACTAATGAACGGCTATAGCAAAGGCTGATTAGTAGAATCAGGTGTGTTACTGCTTGGTTGGAACAAAAACCTGGACCCACTCCAGGACTGGGATTGCACTGTGGGTCCAGGTTTTTGTTCCAACCAAGCAGTAACACACCTGATTCTACTAATCAACCATTAGAGCCCCTTGTTAAGGACCTTCATTAGTAGAATCAAGAATCAATGCAGTTCTACAATTACATTAAAATTCCATTTAAAAAAAAGAAAAAAATCCAAGTATTTATTAGTTTATTTTATACTTTTTGGGCTTCCAGCTCAAAAATCCCATAAAAATAGGAATCCAAAAAAATAAAAAATAAAATACTGTAAAGAAATCATCATTTTAACGAATGCAAAAATTTGGACTAAATTCTGTAAATTATGTAAAACTAAGCAAATAAATTGTAATTATGGAAATTAATATATAAGTATATATATAATATAAAATATATAAGTAATATTTATCAGGTCTCTCAAAATGTACATTTTGTGTTGGTTTCTTGTCCATTTTTTAACAAATTTTCTACAAAAATCATGATTTCGAGTGATTTTTAGACATGAAATATCAAATGGTGTAACCTAAAAACAATGATGAATTGATGATGAAAATTTGGAATTTTGCTAAAAATTTGGACTAATTTCTTCACATTATACAAATTTTTTTTAATTTTTTAAATTTTTTTGAAGCCCAAATTATGTAAAACTAAACGAATAAATAGGAATTATGCAAATTAATTTATAACTATATATAATATAGAATATATAAGTATTATTTATCAGGTCTCTCAAAAATTATTTACTATTTACTACCATATTTACTACCATTTTTACTATTTTTTTTTTACAAAAATCATGATTTTGTGTTTTTTACACATGAAATATCAGATCGTGTAACCTAAAAACAATGATGAATTTTAAATATATAATCCATCTACAAAAATACTGTAAAGAAATCATCATTTTAACTCAACAGCCCATCTCTCAGATGCAAAAATGTGGAATTTTACAAAAAAAATTGGACTAAATTCTTCACAGTATACACATTTTTGTTGAATTTTTTGAATTGTTTTGAAGCCCAAATTATGTAAAACTAAACAAATAAATTGTAATTATGGAAATTAATATATAAGTATATATATAATATAAAATATATAAGTAATATTTATCAGGTCTCTCAAAATGTACATTTTGTGTTGGTTTCTTGTCCATTTTTTAAAAAATTTTCTACAAAAATCATGATTTCGAGTGATTTTTAGACATGAAATATCAAATGGTGTAACCTAAAAACAATGATGAATTGATGATGAAAATTTGGAATTTTGCTAAAAATTTGGACTAATTTCTTCACATTATACAAATTTTTTTTAATTTTTTAAATTTTTTTGAAGCCCAAATTATGTAAAACTAAACAAATAAATAGGAATTATGCAAATTAATTTATAACTATATATAATATAGAATATATAAGTAGTATTTATCAGGTATCTCAACATTTTTTACTATTTACTACCATATTTACTACCATTTTTACATTTTTTTTTTTTACAAAAATCATGATTTTATGTGATTTTTATACATGAAATATCAGATCGTGTAACCTAAAGACAATAATGAATTTTAAATATATAATCCATCTACAAAAATACTGTAAAGAAATCATCATTTTAACTCAACAGCCCATCTCTCAGATGCAAAAATTTGGAATTTTGCAAAAAATTTGGACTAATTTCTTCACAGTATACACATTTTTTTGAATTTTTTGAATTGTTTTGAAGCCCAAATTATATAAAACTAAACGAATAAATAGGAATTATGCAAATTAATTTATAACTATATATAATATAGAATATATAAGTAGTATTTATCAGGTCTCTCAAAAATTTTTGCTATTTTCTACCATTTTTACTATTTTTTTAAATAAAAATCATGATTTCGAGTGATTTTTAGACATGAAATATCAGATCGTGTAACCTAAAAACAATGATGAATTTTAAATATATAATCCATCTAAAAAATACTGTAAAGAAATCATCATTTTAACTCAACAGCCCATTTCTCAGATGCAAAAATTTGGAATTTTGCACTAAATTCTAAAGACTAAATTCTTCACAGTATACACATTTTTTTTGAATTTTTTAACATTTTTTGAAGCCCAAATAAAGTAAAACTAAACAAATAAATAGGAATTATGCAAATTAATTTCTAACTATATATAATATAGAATATATAAGTATTATTTATCAGGTCTCAAAATTTTTTACTATTTACTACCATATTTACTACCATTTTTACTATTTCTTTAAATAAAAATCATGATTTCAAGTGATTTTTAGACATGAAATATCAAATTGTATAACTTAAAAACAATGAATTTTAAATATATAATCCACCTACAATATAAAACCTGTTGATAGCATGTTTTAAGAGAGTTAAACTATCTGGTACCAAGTTTTTAGGGTTATACCACATGGTAGTTTTTTATATATATGTCATTTTCTTTGCATTAAGATGTGGTTGAAGGTCTAAAGTGTGTCCTGCAGATTAAAATCAACACTGAGCATCAGAGGGCATCAATAAAGACTATTAAGGTGGTTTATAGGTTATAATAGTTGCTGCTTCCTGCAGGTTCAGCCCAGGTGATGTGTGTGGATGGAGGCTTATGGAGGGTTATAGAGTATCAGCGGCTGCAGCCTGTTTCAAAGACACTTCCATGGTGTTAAATGAGAGACGTGTTGTTCTCGGGCTCATGTTTCCTCTCCTGCTGAGCCGTATTGTCACAGTTCGCTTACTGAGAATCTAATTCGCCCGGAGGTCGAATCTTTACCGGCTCAAAAGATATCGTCAATAACATCCGAGACCAGGGGAGTCGAACTCAGTTATCGGCTGCATTCAGCACAATTTGATGCCAGAAATAAAAGCTCTGTGGCTCAAATTATAACCAATACAGACCTTTATTCACTGTTAAATATCTACCATTTAATCTACTATCAATCTACTGAATCTTTAATTTCAATTAAAAACATTTAGTCACTGAACTCTATTTAGTTCTTATATTAAATCAGTGATTCTCAAACTTTTTTAACATTAAACTCACAAAAACTAGACGTCAGACCCCAAAAATATTTATGATTTTAGATGTTTTTATAACAGAAAGTATAGAAAACCTGAGGCCATAAATAAATATAATAATAATAAATTAATTCATAGATAAATAATGACTCAATACATCAATAAATATACCAGTAATTCTCCCTATTTATTTAATTAATTCACAAAATTTATTAATTTGTGTATTATTTTCCCATTTATTTTTCATTTTATTTATTTACTTATTTATTTTATAGAATATGAATATTAATAAATAAATAATGACCCAGTACATAGATAAATACATAAATTTCCATATTATTTAAATGTTCCATTTAATCAACTCATAAAATACATTTATTTATGTATTATTTTCACATGTATCTAATTTTCCATTTTATTTATAAATTTATTGATTTTTAACATTTATTTATCTATTAATTCACTATTTAAATTCATTGTCTTCTCAATATATAAAATAGAAAATAAATTTATTAATTAAATAAATTCATGTGCAAAGGGAAAATACCATTAAATTAAATAATAATATTTAATTTATTTATTTAAAATTATGGCAGCCCTCTATATAAATAGTTCTATATTCTGTTATTGTGGAATTATAATAAAAATAAATTATCCTCCTTTTTTTGTGGGGACCCCCAGGCATCTCCTAAAGGACCCCTGGGGGTCCCTGGACCCTATTTTGTCACACTTTTTGGACCCTTTAATGGGGCCGGTTCTGGTCCCCGGGCCACATGTTTGACCCCCATATTCCAGACTGTAATTAGCTCCTTTTTCTACTTTAATATCCCTGCAGGGCTGGATGAATGAGACCCACGTCTACGACCCTGAGACCTTCCACCCGTCCGTTACCCACTCGGTGTTCGTGGTTCTGGAGGCCGGCTGGCTGCGGCTGGCGTACCCGCGGACCAACGTCCCCCGGTGGGCGGCGTTCGACGAGACGCCGCACGACGCCTCGTTCCTGCGCCTGTGCACCTACCGGCTGGCGAACTGTAAGGTGAGCGGGAAAAAAAAGTCAAAAATCTATGTAAAAACAACTAAATAATTAAAATAATTATAGAAATGTTAAATAAATACACAACACAAGGGCTGTGATTGAAAAAATATAACCCCCCCTCTCATTTTCTCAAAGTGGTTCGGTCCAGATGCTTTTTTTCTCCAGTGGGCGGGGCTAGTAGTGATGGGAAGTTCAGCTCTTTTTAGGGAGTCGGCTCTTTCGGCTCCCAAACGGCTCCCCGTTTTACCACTTATACTTTTTGTAATTCAGACAAATTTAGCGCTTTGTATTCAAAATGAAATAATTTAAAATAAAGATTAAAACAAATTAAAATTAAAAATAAAACACTGAAACCACTGATTCAAAATAAAAAAAAATAAACATGAAAATCTTTGATTCAAAATTCAAATAAAAATAAAAAATATGAAAATCACTGATTTAAAATTAAAATGAAAACACTTATGGAAGAAATATTGCAATTTATGTTGTATTGTCGCTTTAAAAGTATTTAAACAGGTAACAGTGAGCAAGTGAACCTAAAATCTATTCATATTTTTAATTTTTTTAAATATTTTAAATTTTTTATACAATTTTTTTTCCCGATTTGGGGCAATTCTGCCTTATTTTAAGTAAAGAAGACTTAAAAAAAAAGATTAAATAAACTAAAATCAATAAAAAATGTGAAAAAGGCAAAAAATGTAGTAAAATCCTAAGATAATTCTACTTAATTTTATATTAATTGTGCCATAAAGCAATTATACTAAAAACAAGATATTTCACTTGTTGCACTGCAGCTCATATATATAACTTTTATACTTTTACTCAAGTAAAAACTTCTCCAGAAGTGTTTTAAACCCATAAGAACCCATTTCTCCTTTAAGGAAAATTCTCAGTGATATTAAATATATCAAATATCACATTTCTTTAAATCCTAACTCCCAGTATCATAAATTTGTGATGTTATATATATTTATGGTAAATTTATTCCTCATTTGAATAAATCAGCTTGTCAGTTTTTGCTGTTTTTGTGCTTAATATCACATATTTAGTCTTTTTATTTGCATATATCACAGTTATAACTTTGCTAGTTCTACATTTTTCTTGGTTTTCTTGGTTTTCATGACTATTTTAAGGTTAATAATCCTGATGTGACAGTTGTTTTACATCAGTTTAAGTAAGAATTGTGGTGGGAACAGGTTAAATGTAATATAGAGCACGTTATTTAGGGCCTTCATCAGTTTAAGTTGAGGATAATACTATACTTTTCACAACTGATGATAGAATTCTTCTCCATATTTACATCCCAGGTGTCTCTGGTCCCTCCTGGTTTGGCTAGAAAGCGGATTTGGAATAAGAAATATCCCATCTGCATCACTCTGGCCGAGGGGGAGGTGGTGGAGGAGAGTCTGATGGAAGGTCAGGAGGAGGAGGAGAAACCGGAGAAACCCTTCGCTCCAGACCAGCAGCTCCCCGTCGTCCTCTACCTGTTCGGACGCACCGGGAGGGAGAAGGAGGAATGGTTCCAGCACTTCCTGTCTGCGTCCAGGGCTGGAGGCCGGAGCAGCATCAGCAGCGAGGAGAACACAGGTGATGGAGGAGTTCAGGATTCCAGCTGTTATTTCATGAAAAAAACTTTATTTAAAACTTAAAATAAGCCCAAAATTGACCCAAATGAGGAAAAAAATGCAGGTGATTTAGCTTTTCCTAAATTATCTGCAATGCAAAGGTCAATAATTATTAATATTAGAGTTCAAAGGTCAATTATTGACATGTTAACCAGGTTTATTTATCAGTTTTCCTGCTATAAATGATAATAAATGTGGAATATCTATAAAACTACAAAGGTTATTGGACTTAAACCTGGAACTACAGAAGAATCTATTTATGTTGCTGTTATAGAGCAAATATAAAACTTTATTTAAAACTTAAAACAAGACAAAACTGACGAAACTTGAAGCAATAATAATTATGTGCAATGCAAAGGTCAATAATTAATAAGATAAGAGGTCAAAGGTCAATTATTTGTCCATAAAATCCTATAAATCATTATAAGAAGTAGAATATATTGTTTAAAAAGGAGATTATAATGGTTTATAAAACTTTATTTAAAACTTAAAATGAGCCCAAAATTGACCCAAATGAGGAAAAAAATGCAGGTGATTTAGCTTTTCCTAAATTATCTGCAATGCAAAGGTCAATAATTAATAATGTTAGAGTTCAAAGGTCAATTATTGACATGTTAACCAGGTTTATTTATCAGTTTTCCTGCTATAAATGATAATAAATGTGGAATATCTATAAAACTACAAAGGTTATTGGACTTAAACCTGGAACTACAGAAGAATCTATTTATGTTGCTGTTATAGAGCAAATATAAAACTTTATTTAAAACTTAAAACAAGACAAAACTGACGAAACTTGAAGCAATAATAATTATGTGCAATGCAAAGGTCAATAATTAATAAGATAAGAGGTCAAAGGTCAATTATTTGTCCATAAAATCCTATAAATCATTATAAGAAGTAGAATATATTGTTTAAAAAGGAGATTATAATGGTTTATAAAACTTTATTTAAAACTTAAAATGAGCCCAAACTGAGCCAAAAATGCAGATAATTTACCTTTTCCTAAATTATCTGCAATGCAAAGATTAATAAGATTAGAGGTCAAAGGTCAATTATTTGTCCATAAAATCCTATAAATCCCACTGAGGATCATTATAGAACATGAAGAATATATTCTGTAAGATGTTTATTATAAAGGAGACAATTAAATTAAATATGTAAATAGTCTCTACTACTGATATTCAATTAAACTATGTTCTTATTGTATTGATGATGTGGATATTGATGATATATATTGATGCTGGAACAGTAATAAAACACTTTATTTAGTGTTGGAGCTGAGGTTTAACACTGGGATTTATCAATAAAACTCAATGCTGCAGCAGTTTTTAGGAGGTTTATGATTTTAACAGGTTAATTTCTAAGTTTTTCTGGTTTTATTGTTCTCTATTGTTCTTTAGGACTTTGTTGATTGTGGATAAGTGAACCGTGTGTTGTTTCAGACACGTTGTGCAGCGGAGACGCCGTCAGAGGAAGCGTGGAGGAGCTGCAGGTTTTACCCGGGGCCATGAGGTCTCGGACTCTGCTGGACTACAGCACCTACATGACCCAGCTGATCGGCTCCGACGGCTGCGAGCCTCCAGCCAGCCCCTGTCTCAGCGAGCAGGAAAGTCCCACGATTCACAAAAAGGTGCAAAAACAACATGTTTATTCAGGGTTTTAGCTCCAGCATCAAGTCTCCTGCTGCAAAAACTGTGCAAACATCTGGTTTTGATGCAATATTCAGTTGAATTATCTCGTTCTACTGCAAGATGATTTAGTTTATTTGACGTTTTTCCTTGATTTTAGTCAATTTATGTATTTTTTTTTAAAGGAAATGTTGTTTTTTGTTGAACCAAAACAGGAATTACCAATGCAATAAGATAATTATACTCAATATTAGACAAAATCCACCAAAAACAAGATGTTAAAATGTGTTAAATATGTTAAATATGCTGCATTTAATCCAATATTGAGGAGAATTGTCTCATTCCACTGCCAGATAATTTAGCTTTTTTCAATTTCTTTCTTGATTTTAGTCAATTTATCTTTTTTTATGTTAATATAAGTATTTGGTTTGGATTTTAACTTGTTTTTGGGTAAAACAAATCAGGAAAAATACTTGAAATAAGCTAAATAATCAGCCAGTGCAATAAAATAATTTCAATATTGAATTTTGCCAAAAATAAGATGTTTTCACTCATTAAAATGTCAGTTTTTGCAGTGAATATTTACTTTTTTAGAAGATATTTTGCATTTTATGTGTTGTATTGTTCCTTTAAAACTGTATTCATCTTCCCTGTTAATGGCCATATAAATATAATAAATGTTGGATTTATTCCTGTTTCTAAATTATCTGTTTATACTTAATATATTTATTAATATGAATAGATAGATTTCAGCTACAGTTACCTGTTTAAATACTTTTAAAGGGATAATTCAACACATAAATTGCAAAATCTCTTCTAAAAAGCAGATAATTCATCTTATTTCAAGATTCTTCCCTGATTTGGGTCATTTTATTCTTATTTTGTAATGTTTTCCTTTAAAAAAAACAAGATTAAATTGACTAAAATCAAGAAAAAACCTGAAATAAGCCAAAATATTTTGGAGCAACAAGATAATTCTACTAAATATTGGACTAAAATCAGATATTTTCACTCAGTTTTTGCAGTGAATATTTACTTTTTAGAAGAGATTTTGACATTTTTGTGTTGTATTGTTAAATCCTTTAATTATACTAATACTTTTTCTTTATTTTAGTCCATTTATCTTCTTTTTTTTTAAAGAAAAAAACGAAATCAGGAAAAAACCTATAATAAGCTGAATTATCATCCAGTGCAATGATATATTCTACTAAATATTGGACTAATTTCACCAAAAATCAGATATTTTCACTCAGTTTTTGCAGTTTTTAGAAGAGATTTAGCATTTTATGTATTGTATTGTTAAATCTGCTTTAAAATGCTTTAATTATACTCCTACTTTGTCTTGATTTTAGTCCATTTATCTTCTTTTTTTAAGAAAATACCAGTCTTGTTTTACAAAATGACCCAAATTAGGAAAAAAAAACTTGAATTATCATCCAGTGCAATGATATATTCTACTAAATATTGGACTAATTTCACCAAAAATCAGATATTTTCACTCAGACTTTGCAGTGAATATTTATTTTTTAGAAGATATTTAGCCATTTATGTGTTGTATTGTTAAATCCTTTAATTATACTACTACTTTATCTTGATTTTAGTCCATTTATCTTCTTTTTTTAAAGAAAATATTAGTCCAAAATGACCCAAATCAGGAAAAAACCTATAATAAGCTGAATTATCAGCCAGTGCAATGATATATTCTACTAAATATTGAACTAATTTCACCAAAAATCAGATATTTTCACTCAGTTTTTGCAGTTTTTAGAAGAGATTTAGCATTTTATGTATTGTATTGTTAAATCTGCTTTAAAATGCTTTAATTATACTCCTACTTTTTCTTGATTTTAGTCCATTTATCTTCTTTTTTTAAGAAAATACCAGTCTTGTTTTACAAAATGACCCAAATCAGGAAAAAACTTATAATAAGCTGAATTATCATCCAGTACAATGATATATTCTACTACATATTGGACTAATTTCACCAAAAATCAGATATTTTCACTCAGTTTCTGCAGTGAATATTTACTTTTTAGAAGAGATTTTGACATTTATGTGTTATATTGTTAAATCTTTTTAAAATGCTTTAATTATACTCCTACTTTTTCTTGATTTTAGTCCATTTATCGTCTTTTTTTAAGAAAATACCAGTCTTGTTTTACAAAATGACCCAAATCAGGAAAAAAACTTGAATTATCAGCCAGTGCAATGATATATTCTACTAAATATTGGACTAATTTCACCAAAAATCAGATATTTTCACTCAGTTTTTGCAGTGAATATTTACTTTTTAGAAGAGATTTTGCCATTTATGTGTTATATTGTTAAATCTTTTTAAAATCCTTTAATTCTACTACTACTTTATCTTGATTTTAGTCCATTTATCTTCTTTTTTTAAAGAAAATATTAGTCCAAAATGACCCAAATCAGGAAAAAACCTATAATAAGCTGAATTATCATCCAGTACAATGATATATTCTACTAAATATTGGACTAATTTCAGCAAAAATCAGATATTTTCACTCAGTTTTTGCAGTTTTTAGAAGAGATTTAGCATTTTATGTATTGTATTGTTAAATCTGCTTTAAAATGCATTAATTATACTCCTACTTTTTCTTGATTTTAGTCCATTTATTGTCTTTTTTTAAGAAAATACCAGTCTTGTTTTACAAAATGACCCAAATTAGGAAAAAAAACTTGAATTATCAGCCAGTGGAATGAGATATTCTACTAAATATTGGACTAATTTCACCAAAAACGTCATATTTTCACTTGTTCAGTCCCTTTTCTCGGTGTGAACAGAGGTTTTGTACTGAGCCGTGTGTTCAGACCAGTAATGAGGACTTTATCTGCTCTACTTGCAGATGTTAATACTCCACATTGATCACATTGATACCAGCTCCTGTTTCATCCTTTTTTCTCTGCACTCGACTTTTTTCTGGGCTGCTGGCTCAGCGGATCCCAGAAATACACCACGTAGCACCTGGCTGCAGGGATATTAATAGCCGTGCTGCATCCGGAGCCGCTAATCCTGGTTCAGGTGGTCCAACATCCCCGGAATCGGCTCACGATTCTCCGCTTCTCCTGCAGATTCACGTCGAGGAGCACAGCTTGGGAGCAGAAACCGGAGCCGAGTCCAGTCCCGGGTCGGAGGCGGGGGGCTGCCCCGCTGAGGGTCAACCCAGCTGGGTCAACTCCCTGGTGGGACGCATCTTCTGGGACTTCCTCCAGGAGAAGTACTGGACGGACCAGGTGGCCCACAAGATCCAGAAGAAGCTCAGCAAGATCAAGGTTTTGATATGAAACACAAACTGTGGAGCTAAAAAGTGATTTTCTGCCGTTTGACCAATTCTCTGCCCTTTATTTCATGATAAAATACCTTTAAAAGGACAATAAAACACATAAAATGTTTACTCTAGTGATTATAATTAGGATTATTTTACTGCCCTGGCAGATAATTTAGCTGATTTTTCCTGATTTTGTTATATTTTATCTTGTTTTAATAAAACCAGACTCAGATTTTCTTTAAAAAACGATTAAATTGACTAAAACCAAGAAGAAAAACTTGAAATAAGTTAAATTATGTCAGTGGAATATGTTAATTCTACTCAAATTTGGATTAATTGAACCAAAAATAAGATATTTAGTTTTTTAGTGCAACTTTCCCTTTATCAGGGGTGTCAAACATGTGGCCCGGGGCCCGTTAAAGGGTCCAATCCGGCCCCATTAGATGATGTATAAACTATGACAGAACAATGGACGATACAAGAGATAAAACATGTAGAGTTTGTATTAATAAAGCAGGAGATAATTCACCCACTGCTTAAAAAGCTAAATAATGTTCATTACACTATAAAACATCTGGTATTTAGTCCAATATCCAGTGGAATTATCTTGAATTGGCAGATAATTTAGATTATTTCAAGTATAATTTGAACAACACTATACAAATAAATTATTGCTATAACTATGGGAATCATGGTGATGAACTATTCCTGTAAATCTGGTTGTTTTAGCTGTGATTACTATTATATATTTAAGTTCCCTGTTTAGGGCCAACCTTTGATTTATTCCCATTTATTCCCCATAAATTCCAGGGAAAGTTTCCAACTTTTCCTGGAATTCCCACCTTTTGTAGTTTTTTAGTTTTGTTTAATAACCGTATTAACCCCTTGACCTCCAGCCCTTTTTTAGGTTTAGGACATACCCATAGTAAATAGGGTATATCTCTGGAATAAACACACAAAACGAACATTTATTGATCTCAAATAAACATTTTCATCCCAAAACAGCAACAAAAAAACACATTTTTTGTTCGTCGCTTCAAACAATCGACTTTTTACTGTAGTGTTTTTTGGCTGCTAGTTTACTGAGTTTTTGTCATAAAGCTACACTGATGGTACCGTTGGACTCGTCACAGTCTCAGCTTTCATATGAGATGTCATTTGTTTGTGTAACATGAAGTATCAGAGCGCTAGCCATCAAAATGTGGCGAGTGGGTTGGCTTTATGATCGTATACCGATTGTCATATTTGTTAATTAATTAGCTTGGTGTTGGAGTTGTGTTTGGTGTGTGTAAATATGACTTATATGTGCTTGTAGTGGAGTTTCTCCTGTTTAATTTGATGTATAGCTTCACTATATTTGTACATGATTAGTGGAGCAATCCCTGGAGTTTAACGGGTTAAAGGTGCTGTTTTCCTCGTTGCAGTTGCCGTACTTCATGAACGAGTTGACTCTGGTGGATCTGGACATGGGAACCTGTCTCCCTCAGGTCCTCAGCACCTCCAAACCTACGCTGGACCGCAGAGGTACACACACACACACACACACATTTCTTTAGGCCTTTCACTGAGGCCACATCTGCTGCAACCCTAAAAGGGGATCTGTGGTTTCAGTATCAACCTCTGAAGTATAACACGCCTCTAAATGATTCAAAATGAAGAACAAGACGCCAACAGGCATATTTCTTTAGGCCTTTCACTGAGGCCACATCTGCTGCTGACACAGCAGGTAAGTCCGGAGAACATGACATAGTTTACCAGAGGTTAAAGGTCAGAGGAACAACACCTCAACCCCAAACGAGGATCTGTGGTTTCAGTATCAACCTCTGAAATATAAGACACCTCTAAATGAGGCAAAATGAAGAACAAGACGCCAACAGGCATATTGAAGAACAAGACGCCAACCGGCATATTGAAGTACATGACGCCAACAGGCATATTGAAGTACAAGACGCCAACAGGCATATTGAAGAACAAGACACCAACAGGCATATTTCTTTAGACCTTTCACTGAGGTCACATCTGCTGCTGACACAGCAGGTAAGTCAGAGAATGTCTCCATCTTTTTAACAGCTGCTGTCTTCTCTCTGTCCTCAGGCCTGTGGCTGGACTTGGAGGTGGTCTACACCGGCTGTCTGCAGATGACCCTGGAGACCAAGATGAACCTGTGTAAACTGGGTAAAGAAGGAGAAGACGAGGCCCACAGCGTCCCAGAGACTCTGCAGCTGGGGTGAGGACGAGAGACAGAAAGGAAGCAGATGCTTTTATTTTCTACACACAGAGGAAATAAAAAGTACCTCCAAGAAGAGAGAAGAACAAAAAACACTTAAACTAAAAGTATGAAAAGGCAAAATAATGAGGAACTAGAAGAAAACCACAAAAAACACTAATCCAGACTGGACTAAAGGCAAATGACCTGAAAAGAGAGGAGAGTTAAATTTCAAAATAAAACAGGAAGTCACAAAACAACAGCTTTCTGATTCTTCTTCTCATCTATTAGATGCAAAAACTCCTGTTTTAGACTAAACTTAGTCTAATATAGTATAATAATATAGTAATATTTTTTATAGTATAATAATATAATAATATACTATTTAACACCAGATTGTTTTTAATTAGCTTATTTAGTTAATAAATCTTAAAATGAGTTATTTTACATGCAAATTAAGACAAATTACTGTCAGAAACCTCTTGTTTTTTAAAGTCTGTAAACATAGATACCTGTAATATCTACATATATATTAACATTTTATATATAATATAACATTTTAACATTAATTCTATTGGTGTGATTTTCTTTTAGCTTTGTCTTCTTTTCAGAAACTGAACTGATTTCAAGATCTTTTCGCTCCAATTAGCAAAGACAAGCTAGTTTTACATTTATTTATTAATAAAAGTACATTTCTTGGTACAATTGCTCACTTTTCTACTACCTTTATTTATGTTGTCTTATTCCAAGAAATCAATTTTAACCCTAAAACAGGCAGGGGTGGTAATTAAATAAAAAAAAACTAATTATTTAAAATATTTCTCCCAGGATATTAAGGTATAAACATGTTAATGTTCAATTTAATGACGATTTTTTGTCATTTACATTATAAATAACTATTTTAAATGTGTTTTTATTCCCTTTTTTGTCAATAATCGCATGAAAAAGAGAGAAACAACTTTAGTTTTGAGTCTTTTTTCCTCAGATTTAAGTGTGTGTTTCTTGTATTTAGATGGTAATTTTTACAGTGTGTTTTCTGGTGTGTGTGTGTTTTCAGGTTGAAACCACGGCTGAGTATCCTGGCTGACAGTGATGAGGAGTCGTCCAGTGCAGGTTCTTCTGATGAAGAAGACGTTCCTCCCTCTGAGCTGCAGGGTTCTGTAGGAGATAAGAGTCCAGCTGTAGCAGCTGAAGGGTGAGTTCACCTTTAAAATACACAGAAATACAGGTTTTATTCATAAATCACAGGATAAAACCTCATAAAATACACTAAAATACAGGTTTTATTCATAAATCTCATGATAAAACCTCATAAAATACACTAAAATACAGGTTTTATTCATAAATCACATGATAAAACCTCATAAAATACACAAAAATACAGGTTTTATTCATAAATCACATGATAAAACCTCATAAAATACACAAAAATACACGTTTTATTCATAAATCACATGATAAAACCTCATAAAATACACAAAAATACACGTTTTATTCATAAATCACATGATAAAACCTCATAAAATACACAGAAATACACGTTTTATTCATAAATCACATGATAAAACCTCATAAAATACACAAAAATACACGTTTTATTCATAAATCACATGATAAAACCTCATAAAATACACAAAAATACAGGTTTTATTCATAAATCACATGATAAAACCTCATAAAATACACAAAAATACACGTTTTATTCATAAATCACATGATAAAACCTCATAAAATACACTAAAATACACTTTTATACATAAATCACATGATCAAACCTCATAAAATACACAAAAATACAGGTTTTATTCATAAATCACATGATAAAACCTCATAAAAACTGAATAAAGCATTTTACATTTAATTTATTAAATTAATTTAAATTAATTTATTAAATTAATTTAAATTAAGACATTTAATTTAATAATTTAATTAATTAAATTAATTTAAATTAATTTATTAAATTAATTTATTAAATTTATTTAATTGAATTTATTAAATCAATTTAATTTAAGACATTAAATTTAATAATTTAATTAATTAAATTAAATTAATTTAATTTTAATTAATTTGGCTTATTTCAAATTTATTTCTTAATTTGCGTCAATTTAATCTTTTTAAATAAAATATTAATCTTGTTTTTTTTAATTAAATTAACCCAAAGAAAGAAAAAAAAGATTCTACTCTAAAAACAACATCATTTATCATTTATATTTTTTTTTTCCTAATTTGGGTTAAAACATTTTCTTAAAAAAAATAAATAAATAATTGACTAAAATAAAGAAAAAAAATAAATTAAAAATGGTACTAATCATACCAAAAAACAAGATATATAAAAAATTAAAAATAAAAAGGTTATGAAAAAATAATAAAAAAAAAAAAACTGCCATATGGAAGCAATTACTTATTATCTTCAACTTTTTCTGAGTATATATATTATTTAAACCATTTTAAGTAATAAAAACATTAAAAAAAAACATGTGTAAGTCATATTTCATGCAGTAGAGAGTTAATTAACCTATAAATATCAGTGAAAACTGGACATTTCCATGAATATAAACCCTTAATAAAAGTGGACATGTCATCTTCCATCATTTTTCTTTGTTTCAGACACGCTGGTGGCAGCACAAGCAGGAAAATCCTCCGATTCGTGGACAAAATCGCGAAGTCTAAATACTTCCAGAAGGCCACGGAGAACGAGTACATCAAGAAGAAGATCGCCGAGGTGTCCAACATGCCCCTGAACCTCAGCGTGGAGGTCCTGGAGCTGTCTGGAACTCTGGCCGTCAACATCCCGCCTCCCCCCACCGACAGGATATGGTGCAGAGACGCCTCCTTTTCTGTTCCAGCCATTCGTTCTTTTATCATTGTACTATTCCTTTTATTCCTCTGTCCTCTCAGGTACAGTTTCCGGGTGCCGCCCAGGCTGGATCTGCATGTACGACCCATGTTAGGAGAGAGGGAGGTCACCTTCACCCACGTTACCGAGTGGATCGAGAAGAAACTGGTGTGTGAGTTCCAGGTAAAGCAAAAAGTGTTGATTTAAACCTGATTAAATGTAGTGTGGTGCATTAGTAACTGTGACTTAGTAAAGTATTTTATCTGTAATAAAGGAGAATTCAATCAGTGAAAAAGTAAGTAATGTTAAATAAGAAAAAAAAAAGGGAAATCCACATACTAAGAAAAAAGAAAAGGTCAAAGGTCACACTAGTTAGAATAGAACAGAATAGTTTTTAAAAAACTAAAATCTAAAACTGCACTGGTTCAAGTTCTATACACTTAACACACGTTTTAGTTTCCAAAAGGGCACTTTAATGTTTTTTACCTCCCACTTTAACAAGCTTTTTAGTTCCAGGGCACTTTAACATACTTTTAGCCCCAAGAGGGCACTTTAACACATGTTTTAGGTACAAAGAGGGCACTTTAACATATGTTTTAGGTACAAAGAGGGCACTTTAACATATGTTTTAGGTACAAAGAGGGCACTTTAACACATGTTTTAGGTACAAAGAGGGCACTTTAACATATGTTTTAGGTACAAAGAGGGCACTTTAACATATGTTTTAGGTACAAAGAGGGCACTTTAACATATGTTTTAGGTACAAAGAGGGCACTTTAACACATGTTTTAGGTACAAAGAGGGCACTTTAACACACTATTTAGCTCCAAGAGAGCACTTGAACACACATTTTAGGTACAAAGAAGGCACTTTAATATGCTTTTTAGTTACCAAGAGGGAACTTTAACAAACTTTTTAGTTCCCAGGAGGGCAATTTAATGTGTATTTTAGCACCCAAGAGTACACTTTAACATGCTTTTAGTCCCAAGAGGGCACTTTAGCAAGTTTTACACTTTAACACATTATTTAGCTCCCAAGAGGGCACTTTAGCATGTTTTAGGTACGAAGAGGACACTAGACATGTTTGAGATTTACAAAGGGACACTTTAACTACCACGAGGGCACTATAACACACTTTTTAGTTTCCAAGAGGGCACTTTAATGTGTGTTTTCTCTCCCAAGAGTAGACTTTAACACACTTTTCAGCTCCAGGGCACTTTAACACACATTTTATCTCCAAAGAGGGCACTCTAATAGGTGTTTTATCTCCAAAGAGGGCACTTTAACACACTATTTAACAAGAGAGCACTTGAGTGCACGTTTTAGGTACGAAGAGGGCACTTTAGACATGTTTGAGATGTACAAAGGGACACTTTAATTCACTTTTAGCTCCCAAGAGGGCACTTTAACATGCTTTTTAGTTCCAGGGCACTTTAACATGCTTTTTACCTCCTAGGAGGGCACTTATCATGGTTTTTAGATTCCAAGAAGGCACTTTAATGCGTGTTTTAGCTCCCAAGAGTACACTTTAACACACTTTATAGCCCCAAGAGGGCACTTTAGTGTTTCTTGCTCCCAAGAAGGCAGTTTAATATGTTTTTACCTCCCAGGAGGGCACTTTAACACACTATTTAGCTCCAAGAGGGCACTTGAATATATATTTTAGATCCGAAGAGGGCACTTTAGACATGTTTGAGATGTACAAAGGGACACTTTAGCTACCAAGAGGGCACTTTAACACACTTTTTAGCTCCCAGGAGGGCAATTTAACATGGTTTTTACCTCCCAAGAGGGCACTTTAACACACCTTGTAGGTACAAAGAGGGCACTTTAGGGCACTTTTTATTTTTGAGATGTACAAAGGGACATTTTATTATGGTTTTTACCTCCCAACAGGACACTTTAACACACTTTATTCCACATTTATTACCATTTATAGCAGAAAAACAGAAAAATAAAATAAAGTTAACTCTTATCATTAAATCTAGTTGAGTTTTCCTGTTTCTTTTCCCGTTTTTCCTCCTCATCAGAAAGTGTTCGTCATGCCCAACATGGACGACTTGTATCTGCCGCTGATGACGTCCGGTCTGGAAAACCCTCCGACCTCCTGCCCCTCCTCGGTCCGTTCCTCATCCCACCAGTCCTCCATGGAGTCCCAGGACTACCTGTCGGAGTGACGCCCCCTGCAGGCCACAGAGTGAACGTCACGGCCGGATTCTGCAGCTGCAGGTGCATGATGGGAGTTGGAGTCTCCGGTTTCCCGTCGTCTTACACTGTGAACAGAGCTGAGCTGAATGTTTCCAGCAGCAGCGACTGATGCAAGACTGAAAACTGCGTCTGCTGCACAAAAAAAACAAGTTTGTTTTAAGAAAAAAAGCTGCTGTTCATCCATCCGCCCATTTTCTAAACCTCATTATGAACAAATGGCTGCATGTTGTTGTCCACACAATAAATATTAGAACTGTTTAAAGGTTTATGCATCTATTTTTATATGTTTAAAAACCTGAGTGAAGCCAAAACCCTTATAATAAAAATATATGTTTTATTTTTAAGAAGAAAATGTCAAAACTTGTGTTTCAGATTCTCAAATCTGATAAGATTATATGATAAATTGATGAATTACTATAATATATAACCCAGGAACATGACAGATAACTATTAGTTGATTAATTAAACTATCATTAATCCAACTGTTTTGATAATTGATTAATCGATTTGAGTCATTTTTAAGAAGAAAATGTCCAAATTCTTATTATTTTCCATTTTCTTTAGTCTTTTATAATAATAAACTGATCAACTTTTACATTTTTAGGTTGAAACTTCAGCTTCAGGTGATGAACCAAACAACTAATCAATTAATCCTTTCAATAATCAATAGATTAATCAGAATGATCATGTTGCAGCCCTAGTAGCAGCTGCAGTCATGACTTGATTAATTGATTAGTTGCCAACTATTAGATTAATAACCAACTATTTTAATATCTGATCTGATTATTTATATGATGATATTTGGGTTGTGGACAAAAAAAAGACAATCCTCATTTTATAATGAGCCAATTGACTAATCGATCAATCATTTCTATAATCAATAGTTGGTCTGGGGACATCTAGAGGCTCCAAATATACTATAATTCAGTTTAAAATAAACCAAAAAGACAGAATATGTGACTATTTTAGTCCAAAATGTCTAAAACAGTGGATCTCAAAATTACAAAGAGACGAGCACACAGGAGTTTGCATGGGGTTGCCACGGCAACGCTCTGTAATAAAGGGTTAAAACTTTATTGATCTATTGAAGAACGGTTGTTTTCAGGCTTCTTCTTGTACAGGCTCTGGTCGAGTCTTCAGATCTTTCTTCAGTGGACCCTGCAGGTAGGATTATCACTGTTACAGTCTATTCTCCTTGTTTTTATGAATGATGCTGATGATGTTCTCCACTCACCATGAAAGCTCTCTTCTCCTGAGCCGTCTGGAAACGGCCGAAACCAAACTTGGACGTGGTGTCGATGAACTTGAGCTCCACGGGTTCCTTGGCTTTACGAGACGTGTGGACGAGCAGCGACTGGAGGAGGAGGAAAACACCAATATACAGGTTTAATTTAACGTATAAAACTGTGTTTTCTGTGAGTTTAAAATCAGCTGGTACCTTTCTGAGGGTGAGGACACGTTTCTTCACCCCGACGACGCAGCCCTTCAACATCACAAAGTCATTATTCACTTCTCCGTAGTGAGGGAAACCTCCCTACAGGATAGGAAGGGAAAAACATTTAATATCACTTTATATGACACCAATGAGGTCATTATTCACTTCTCCGTAGTGAGGGAAACCTCCCTACAGGATAGGAAGGGAAAAACATTTAATATCACTTTATATGACACCAATGAGGTCATTATTCATGGAATTCATTCTAAAACAGAGTGCATCCAAGACTTTTTTATTTAAAATTTATATATATATATATATATATATATATATATATATATATAGTTTTAATTACAGAGGTAATTGTATTAATTTTCTTATTGTTTTTTTCTTATAAATATAGTATTATTTAATTATGAATTATTATTAATTCATTATTATTAGTAGTATTATTATATTTTATTATATTATATTTTATTATTATTTTCATTAATTTTATTATTTTTATTATATTTATTTTATTATATTATTATATATTTTATTTTATTATTTATTCATTTATTCAAAATTTTGTTTTATTTTTCCAAGCTTGCAAATATAATATCATTGTATGTATGTATATATATATATATATATTTAAATTTTTTAATAATTAATAATAATTTTTAATAATTATTATTATTAGTAGTAGTAATATTATATTTTATTATTATTATTATTATTTTTATGTAATTAAATAAATAATTTTATTTTAAGTTTTTTAAATTTTGTTTACATTTTATTTTACTGTTGTGTGTATATATATATATATATATATATATATATATTATATATTATATATATATATTGTAGAGATAATTGTATTTTTGTCTCTTATTTTCCTTTATTTAATTATAGTATAGTATATATAGTACTATTATATTTTATTATTATTATTTTCACTTTTTTATTATTTATTTTATTTTTGTTCTTTTTTAAAAAATATATCAATATCAAGAAAAAAGAAAAAAATCATTTCATTGTATAGTTAATTAATTATACATTTATTTAAATTAAAATGCCCCTAAAAGAAGTCTACTTTTAAATATATAGAGAGAGATTTTATATTGTTTTAATCACTGAGAAAACTGTAGTAATTATTTAACATTACCTTTATTATTATTATCATATTTGTATTAATATTTTCATTTATTTTATTTATTTATATTTATATATTATATAGTTGTGTGCATGTGTTTATATACACATATATTATTATATTGTTATATTTTTTATACTATTTTAATTATTAAGAGAATATTTTTTGTTTTTGCAAATAATACATAATATATATAATAATAGTAATAAATCATATACATAGTAAATTAAATTAAATAAATATTAAATTGCTAATTATTAATATTATTAAATTTCTAAATGATTAATTAAATATATTTAATGATGTTTCTGTCCAGTCAGTGGTCCTGATTTATAATAATCTCATATAATAATAATAATAATAATAATAATAATAATAATAAAGGACCCACCATGGGGGTGATGGTCTTCTGGGTGGTGTCATAGTTGGTGGAGGCGTTGTTCCGGACCACTTTCCCGTCCTGGACGTGGACTCCTTTACCGATTCTGTAGATCTGAGAACAAACAGGACTCAGGATGAGAATCGGCTCATTAGTTATTGATTTCAGCTCCGATTCGTTGGTCCTGACCTTCTTGTTGAGCTCGGTGCGGTGGTGGTAACCTTTCTGACCAGCTCTAGCGATGGTGTAGCTGACTCTGGCCGGATGCCAGGCTCCGATGCAGGCCACCTTCCTCAGGCCTTTATGGGTTTTCCTGGGCAGCTTCTTGGTGTGCCAGCGACTGGTGACGCCTGGAGGAAGAGAGAAAACACCTCAAAATGACTCTTTATACGGTTTAATTATAAATGAATTAGTGTTACAACAGGACAAAAAACAAGAGCACATATGGAGTGTCTTCACCACTGAAGAGGGCACTTTAGACAAGTTGTATATGTTATACAAAGGACACTTTAGCACACTCCGAAAAGGGCACTTTGACCTGCTTTGTAGCTCACAAAAGGGCACTTTAACACGTTTTAAGTCCTAAGAGGGCACTTTAACACACTTATTAGCCCCCAAGGGGGCACTTTAATGTGTGTTTTAGCTCCCAAGGGGGCACTTTAACAAGTTTTATGTCCTAAGAGGGCACTTTAACACACTTATTAGCTCCCAAGGGGGCACTTTAATAGGTGTTTTAGCTCCCAAGGGGGCACTTTAACAAGTTTTGTCTCCCAAGAGGGCACTTTAGCACACTATTTTGCTGACATAGTATGAAGAGGGCACTTTAGACATGTTTGACATGTACAAAGCGACACTTTAATATGCTTTTTAGCTACCAAGAGGGCACTTTAATGTGTGTTTTAGCTCCCAAGAGGGCACTTTAACACACTTTGTAGGTCCAGGGCACTTTAACAAGCTGTTTAGCCCCAAGAGGGCACTTTAACACACATTTTAGATCCCAAGAGGGCACTTTAATAGGTGTTTTAGCTCCCAAGGGGGCACTTAAACACATTATTTTGCTGAAATAGTATGAAGAGGGCACTTTAGACATGTTTGAGATGTACAAAGGGACACTTTAATGTGCTTTTTAGCTACCAAGAGGGCATGTTAATGTGTGTTTTAGCTCCCAATAGGGCACTTTAACACACTTTGTAGGTCCAGGGCACTTTAACAAACTTTTTAGCTCAAGAGGGCACTTTAACACACATTTTAGATCCCAAGAGGGCACTTTAATAGGTGTTTTAGCTCCCAAGGGGGCACTTAAACACATTATTTTGCTGAAATAGTATGAAGAGGGCACTTTAGACATGTTTGAGATGTACAAAGGGACACTTTAATATGCTTATTAGTTACCAAGAGGGCACTTTAACGCACTTTTTAGTTCCCAGGAGGGCAATTTAACATGCGTTTTAGTTTCCAAGGGGGCACTTTAATGTTTTTTGCTCCCAAGACTACACTTTAACACACTTTTTAGATCAGGGGCACTTTAATATGCTTTTTAGCCTCAAGTGGGCACTTTAAGACACATTTTAGCTCCCAAGAGGGCACTTTAACACATGTTTTAGCTCCCAAGAGGGCACTTTAACACATGTTTTAGCTCCCAAGAGGGCACTTTAATACACTATTTAGCTCTAAGAGAGTACTTGAATGCGTTTTAGGTACAAAGAGGGCACTTTAGACATGTTTGAGATGTACAAAGGGACACTTTAATATGCTTATTAGTTACCAAGAGGGCACTTTAACACACTTTTTAACGCATGTTTTAATTTAACATGCGTTTTAGTTTCCAAGGGGGCACTTTAATGTTTTTTGCTCCTAAGACTACACTTTGACACACTTTTTAGATCAGGGGCACTTTAATGTGCTTTTTAGCCTCAAGTGGGCACTTTAAGACACATTTTAGCTCCCAAGAGGGCACTTTAACACATGTTTTAGCCCCCAAGAGGGCACTTTAATACACTATTTAGCTCCAAGAGAGTACTTGAATGCGTTTTAGGTACAAAGAGGGCACTTTAGACATGTTTGAGATGTACAAAGGGACATTTTAATATGTGTTTAACTACCAAGAGGGCACTTTAACACACATTTAAGCTCTGAAGAGGGCACTTTAATGTGCTTTTTAGCTTCCAAGAGGGCAGTTTAAGACGCGTATTAACTCCCTAGAGGGCACTTTACTATTCTTTTTATCTCCCAACATGTCATTTTTAACTCTGACAGGTCCGACCTTTGAACCCGTGGCCTTTGGTGACCCCGATGACATCGATCATCTCGTCCTGGTTGAAGACAGCAGAGACGGGGACGGCCTGCTCCAGATGTTCTCTGGCCCAGTCCACTTTATCAGGGATGCTGCCTCCGTTCAGCTGCACCTCCATGATGTGAGCTTTCTTCTGCTTGATGGGAAGCAGCCGCATCTGCACAGTGACAGAAATCACCCGTGATACCAGGGAACTGCAGCTGAAAACACGGGTTTATGGACACTCAGGGATTTTTCTTGGTATTACTCCATTAATTATCTTAAACAAAACCAAATTGACCCAAATCAGAAGGAAAACCTTGAAATAAACAGATTATCTGCCAGTGGAATGAGATAATTCTACTAAATATTGGACTAATGGAACCAACCAAAACATATTTTCACTTGTTCAGATTTCAGTTTTTGCTGTGTGAAATCACTTTTATCAGAAAAATTACAGATTATGGGTTGTACTGTCCCTTTAAAAGTATTTGAACAGGTAACAGTGAATGAGTAAATGATAAAATCTATTAAATAAAACTCAAGAATTAGTCGTTTTTAGGTAAAATCTACCTTTTGTGTAATTTTTTTCTGATTTTAGTTCATTTAATTTTCTTTTCTTAGGAATATATTAATCTTGTTTTCTTAAAATTGACTAAAATCAAGAAAATAAATATAAATAAAAAATATATAAGGAAGAAATATTTATTTATTTCCTTAAATAAATAAGGAAAAATATCTATAAAAAAATATTAAATTGACTAAAATCAAGAAAATAAATATAAATAAAGAAGATTAAATTAACTAAAATCAAAAAATAAATATAAATAAGGAAAAATATCTTTAAAAAAGATTAAATTGACTAAAATCCAGAAAATAAATAAATAAAAATATAAAATAAATATGAATAAATAAATAATAAGGAAAATATCAATAAAGAAGATTAAATTGACTAAAATCAAGAAATTAAATATAAATAAAAATATAAAATAAATATAAATAAGGAGAAATATCTATTAAAAAAAGATAAAATTGACTAAAATCAAGAAAATAAATATAAATAAAGAAGATTAAATTAACTAAAATCAAAAAATAAATATAAATAAGGAAAAATATCTATAAAAAAAGATTAAATCAAGAAAAGAAATATATAAATAAGAAAATTTATCTGCCATGTGGAATATTTTCACCTGTTAGGATTTCACTTCATGCAGTGGACTCACTCTCTCTCTCTCTCTCTCTCACACACACACACACACACACACACACACATAATATAATATAATTATATACTAGCTGAGTGTATATTTGACGTCTCCTCTATTAAACCACAACAACATGAACCTGTTTGTGCCTCGTTTTGCTGCTGAAAGCTTCAAACTAACAGAGAAACTTCATGTTTCTGCTGCAACATGAAGCTTTAACCTCAGTGAAGAAGAAGCAGGAGGATTATTTTTATCCTGATATCTGAACCTGTGTGTGTGTGTGTGTGTATGTGTGTGTGTGTGTGTGTGTGTGTGTGTGTGTGTGTGTGTGTGTGTGTGTGTGTGTGTGTGTGTGTGTGTGTGTTATTTCTGTAGCTGGAGGTCAGCTGATTAACTCTGACACCTCTGGCCTTTAGTAGGAACCTTAACCTGAACTTTAACCTTAGTTTTAAATATTTATAGTAGAAAATAAAGTGTTTTATTACTGTTCCAGCATCAATATATATCATCAATATCCACATCATCAATACAATAAGAACATAGTTTAATAGAATATCAGTAGTAGAGACTATTTACATATTTAATTTAATTGTCTCCTTTATAATAAACATCTTACAGAATATATTCTTCATGTTCTATAATGATCCTCAGTGGGATTTATAGGATTTTATGGACAAATAATTGACCTTTGACCTTTTATCTTATTAATCAGTGAACTTTGCATTGCAGATAATTTAGGAAAAGGTCAATTATCTGCATTTTTGGGTCAGTCTGGGCTTATTTTAAGTTTTAAATAAAGTTTTATAAAACTTTATAATCTCCTTTTTAAACAATAATATATTCTACTTCTTATAATTCTTTATTTTATTAATTAATTAAATGGAAAATTAAGTAAATATAGACATTTACTGGTAGATTTATTAATTTTAAAATATATACACCAAATACAGATTTTTATTTTAAGAGAGAATTTTATTTTCCTTAATTAATATATCGATTATATTCCATATAAATTCAAAGAAATTAAAGCAAAAATGCTGAAAATGTCCTGAAAAACTAATTCCAGGGGTAAATAATTAGGATTGTAAACTCTGATTATCATTTACTGCAGGAAAACTGAAAGAATAAGCCTGGGAATTAAATTATTTTAACTTGAAACCAGAGAATTTAGACATTTTCTTCTTAAAAATGACTCAAATTGACGAATTTACAGTCAAAACTTTGCACATTCACCCACATATTATTATCTACTAGAGCTGCAACTAACGACTACCTTGATAGTCAATTGATATATTGATTATTGGATTATTTAATTAGTCATAAAATGGTGTAAAATGTGGATCCGTGGTTCAGATTCCACCTAAAAACCCAAATATCATCGGTTTACTATCATAGAAGAATAAAGAAAGCAGAGAATAATCAGATCAGGTGTTTCTACCTGTGAGTGGACGATGACTCTGACGGCTGAACAGTATTTCTTCATGGCGTTGAAGTCCTTGTCCAGCTGCTTCTTCCCCGTTTCCTCCTGCCACTTCTTGCTGTACTTGCTGAAGGCCTTCTTCTTGCTCTTGGCCCTGAAAACACAGAAAATGAAGCGTTTCCCGCGCTGTAAACAGGACATATGAGTGTGTAACACACACACACACACACACACCAGTTTTTGTAGAATCGGCGCTTGCACTCGTCGCTGATGTGCTCAGCGAAGATGGTCTTCAGAGCACGGAGACCCCTGATGGTCTGGATGTAACCTATGACCCCTACCACCATGACCGGGGGAGTCTCTATGATGGTGACCGGCTCCACGTCCTCTCGCTTTGACTGTTCTGAGAGGAAGAAGACGGAGAACTAGAGGTGATTTAAAGGGATTTAAACCGTAATCGATTGATAAAATGACTGAAAAATCAGTTTATTATAATAGAAGACTGAGAATAATCAGAGAAGAGAAGCTGGAACCAGAGAATTTAGACGTTTTATTATTAAAAATGACTCAAATCGGTTAATAAATTATCAAACTAGTTGGTGATTAATGTGATAAATATAATATTATTATCTACTAGAGCTGCAACTAGTGATCTAGTCATCTATTGATTAATAAAATGATTAATCGATTAGTTGTTTGGTTCGTTAAATGGTTTAAAATGTGGATCATTTATTTCTCAAAGCTGAAGATTCAACATAAAATGTCTTTTTTTGTCCAGATCAATGGAATTGATGTAATAGTTGGTGACTAATCCATCTATTTTTACTTGTTTATGGTCATATATGAAAAAATATGAGATTAAAAAGTAAAGAAATAATAAAAAGTCAAACTATTTAATTTAATTATTAAAAAATATTTGTAGAATTAGATAAAAACAGTCAGATCAAATGTAAATAAAAAAAATAGATGATAAAAAGTGAAACTTAGGTTCAAAAGTAAGAAATAATATTATAGAGACTAAAGAAACCAGAAAATAATTAAATCTGAGAAACTGGAACCAGAGAATTTAGATGTTTTCTAATTAAAAATGACTCAAATCCATTAATTAATGATTGAATAATTAGCAACTAATTGATTAATTACCTATTTGTCATGTTAGTGGATCATATATTATAGTAATTGATGATATAAATGAAGATTCTCAACATTGTTACATTAAATATATCAACTATAGCCTTTAGTCTCCAGATAATCGTTAACATCTTTGTAACTTTTGGGATTAGAACAATGATTTCTCTTCACTTTTGCTTCTCCACTGGTGGATCTGGACCAAATTTACACATTTTTATTGTCCAGACCAACAGTCCACAACCCAAAGATCATCAGTTTATTATTATAGAGACTAAAGAAACCAGGAAATAATCAGAGAAGAGAAGCTGGAACCAGAGAATTTGGATGTTTTCTTCTTAAAAAAACGACTCAAATCAATTAATCAATGATTAACGTTGTTGAATAATTGGCAACTAATTGATTAATTGTTATGCTATTAGATCATATATTATAGTAATTGAGGATATAAATGAGTATTAATGTAATAGTTTATCAGAATAGTTGGTTATATATAGGTTCCCAACATTGTTACATTAAATATATCAACTATAGCCTTTAGTCTCCAGATAATCGTTAACATCTTTGTAACTTTTGGGATTAGAACAATGATTTCTCTTCACTTTTGCTGCTTTTTTCATCAGTTTATTATTATAGAGACTAAAGAAACCAGGAAATAATCAGAGGAGAGAAGCTGGAACCAGAGAATTTGGACGTTTTCTTCGTTGAAAAATGACTCAAATCGATTAATCGATTATCAAAATTATTGATTAATGTAATAATTGGCAACGAATCAGTTAATCATCTTATCGTTTCAGCTCTATTTGGCAGATTTTTTGCTTCTTTCAAGTTTATTTTCCTGATTTTGGTTGATCATAGGGCTGCAACTAACAACGATTCTAATCCATTGATTAATCAAATTTGATTAATGATCAATTAAATGATTAGTCAATTAGTTGTTTGGCTCGTAAAATTCTGTAAAACATCAGTTAACGTTTCTTAAATCTCCTTCTTTCTGTCCAGACCAACAGTACACAACCCAACGATTGATCATTTCCTTCTCGTTAAATGAATCAAATCGATTAATTGATTATCGATAACTGGCAACTAATCGATTAATCGTTGCAGCTCTACCCAGAATGTGTGACTACTGCTCGTCTCGTGGTCATTTGCTGCCATTTATCTGTGAGAGATGCTGACATTAAGAGGATTTTCGCTATAACTGGTCCGGGTCTGGGACCCGGGTCCGGTCCTTACTGAGTCCGGTTCGGTGGATTTCTCTGAGGATGTGGGTCATGCCGGCCTTGTAGCCCAGGAAGGCGGTGAGGTGGACGGGATGAGCCGGGTCGTCTCTGGGCCACGAACGCACCTTCCCCCGGTGCTTCTTGCTGCGTTTATGGGGCAGGAAACCCATGTGACCATGGCGAGGGGCGTGGAACTTACGATGAGACTGGAGGACAAAATACACCGAAAAAATACAAAAAACTCTTCCTGTTAGAGGATATAGACCAGTAATTTAATGTCAAATGGGCTGAAACGGCAGAAATCTACATATAAATAACAACTATTAACGTGTCTCCTCCTTTATATGTAGAGAAATAAAGATATTACACGATTTAATACGCTTTAATTTACAAAACAGCAGTGAAAAAATGCTATTTCAACAATATGATGAGGAAATAAGTGAAATTATCTTGTTTTTTTGGTACAATTAGTTTAATATTGAGTAGAATTATTATTAATTCTGGCAGATAATTTCACTTATTTTAAGTTTTTGCTCTTTTTGCCTTAATTTTTAGCCTTTTTTCAATTCTTTGCCTATTTCTTTTTGGAAGGGGGAGGTTTTTTATTATTATTTAAATTTTATTTTCACTTTAGTTTGGGGTTTTTTTTATATTTTTTTATTGATTTTTCTTTATTTAATTCTTTTTTTCAAGAAAATAAGTCTTGTTTTCTTCAAACTAAACTAAAAAGGACAAAATAAATAAATAAAAACTAATTTATCTGCCTCCACAAGTGAATTATCTTATTCCACTGGCAGATAATTTAACTTATTTCAAGTTTTTTTCTTGATTTTAGTCAATTTAATCTTTTTTTTTTAAAGAAAATTAACCCAAAACAATGAAATCAGCTAAATTATCTGATAATTCTACTCAATATTGGACTAACTGAACCAAAAATAAGATATTTTCTCTTTTCTTCCAATAAAGGACAGATAATTTAGTTTATTTCATGTATTTTTCCTTAGAAATTGATTAAAATTAAGAAGGAAGAACTTGAAATGAGCTAAATTATCTGATAATTCTACTCATTTTTGGACTAATTGAACCAAAAACAAGATATTTTGACTTGTTATGATTCCAGTTTTTGCAACGATAGACAAATAATTTAGTTTATTTCACTTTTTTTTCCTGATTTGCGCCTTTTTCTTAAGAAAAATAATATGGCTGAAAAATAATCAAAATTATCTGATAATTCTACTCATTTTTGAACCAATTTGACCAAAAACAAGATATTTACACTTGTTTTTGCTATGACAGATGGATAATTTGTTTTATTTTATTTTATTTTTTTCCTGATTTGGGTCATTTTCTTAAACCAGGTCATGTTTTTTGGGCTGAATAAATCATTATAGGACAGATATCTGTGTGGCTGATTTTTATTTTATTCGTAGTGAACTGCCCCTTTAATAATAATGCTCTATTTTTAATGTGGAGCTGGTAAAACTGGTCTGATTGGAGAGAAAAAACAGTGAAATTACTGTTTATAAGCAAAAATAAAGATTTGAAGCTGTGATTTAATGAGAATCTGGAAACTTGTGGTTATTTTAGTCCAGATTTAAATCGTCTAAATAGTGATTTTTTATCTTTTTCTTAAGTAAAATAAAGGTTTCATGAATCTGAACGAGAGTTTAAAACACTATTAAGACTTTTGCTATGATGTCTAATATATATTCTTTAATATAAATGTCCCATTATACCTGAATTGGTGGCTACAAATCCTAAGAAAATATTAAATTGGCTGAAATCAATGAATAAAAACGTGAAATAAGTTAATTATCTGCCAGAGGAATAGGTTAATTCTGCAGTGTGGCCTTTTAGTTTCCCACGTGGTCCGTTCTAAATCAGAAACCTCTTCAACACGCTTCATCTACGCTCATAAAAAACCAAAAACAGCCCAAAACAAAAGTCATAAATCACACACATGCCCACACGTAGAGGTCAAAACCCACAAAATCACAGCAGAAAATGAGCAGAACAACAGGAGGAGCACTGACCATGTCGACCTGCACTGAACAGGCGAGGGGCAGAAAGAGAGAAGGAGCAGAGCTGATGTGAGGATCTTACATACGATACACGCACCACACGCTCTAATTTGGTGTTTGGCCCCGGCTGAGGAGAAGGATTCATTTCAGAGAGGGAGATCTGTGCCAGGAAGATAGGAGGAGGAGGAGGAGGAGGAGGAGGAGGAGGAGGAGGAGGAGGAGGAGGAGGAGGAGGAGGAGGAGGAGGAGGAGGAGGAGGAGGAGCAGGAGGAGGAGGAAGAGGAGGAGGAGGAGGAGGAGGAGGAGGAGGAGGAGGAGGAGCTGTGGAACCAAGAAACGACTGGACAGAAGGAGGAAAATAGGTTTTATTACCTGTTAGAATCCTAAAAATCCCTGATGCAGCTGCAGCAATGAGTTTTATTGATAAATCCCAGTGTTAAACCTCAGCTCCAACACTAAATAAAGTGTTTTATTACTGTTCCAGCATCAATATATATCATCAATATCCACATCATCAATACAATAAGAACATAGTTTAATAGAATATCAGTAGTAGAGACTATTTACATATTTAATTCATGTGATTATTTAATTGTCTCCTTTATAATCTCCTTTTTAAACATCTTACAGAATATATTCTTCATGTTTTATGTGATTTTTACAAAAATAAAACAGTATAACTAGAGTTATAACTGTCAAGAAACTAACATGTACATTTTTAGAGATCTGATAAATGCTTTTAACGCCGTATTTTATATAGTTTTTTATTTATATTACATTTATTTATTTATTCATTTATATATTAATTCATGTATTCATTCATTCATTTATGTATTAATTTATTCATACATTATTTATTTATTTTAAATAATATTACGATGCAGTGAGTAAAAACCTCCAGATGGTGGCGGTAGTGCGACACTATGAACGCAAACTGCCGTTAAAACACCGAAGAAGAAGAACAACTTCTTCTTCTTCTGCTTTTCCGCCATTGTGCGGCGTCTTCTGCGCATGCGCCACCTTTCCAAAGGAGATCAGTCGAGGTCGAATCGTAGGATTTTCTCCGTTTTTCGTTAAATTTACCGACAGAAACGATGCCGGACCATGAGAAAGACGCGTACCCGGAGCCGCCCCGGCAGTCCCCGGCCGATAACCACCAAACTGTCCTGCCGGACCCGTCCGTGATCATGGCTGGCGTGATATATTACACCGTGGACCTGCCGGTCACTACGTTTAGAGGTAACTGAAGCTAACTGCTAACAGCTAGCATAACACCACTGAAGCTGTAATGAGGGTATATTAGAGTATATTAGACATTATAACGATGCTGCTTTGTGATATATGAACTGTTGTGAGTTTCTGTCATTATTAAATTTAATTCAAATTAAAAAATCTGTAATGTTGACATCGAAAGACTAGATTTCTTGTGGTTGTCATTGACCAAAAGTTAGCATGTAAACAACATATTGGATATATTAAAGGGAAAATTTCAAAATCCTGTATAAATCCAAACGTGTATTGAAGTATAAGGCCTTGCTATTATCTACTATTCATTAATTGTTCCTTATTTATGGGGCACTGTGGGGATTCACCTCTAAAACCACCTTAGATTTAATAATAAAACTGCAAAAACGAACCTTAAGTATCACCAATAATCTGATTACTATGCTACCACAGAGACGCTTTTTCTAAATTCCCATATTATGATTTGTTTTATTATAAAATCATACAAATTGTTTGAGTCTCTGACTCAATACAGAGCTTCATTTCAATTCAGGAGACTCAGAATCATCTCAGAGGCGTTTTACTGTAAATTTACTGTACAAAAAGCTAAGAAAAGGTATGAAGAGGAGAAAAACAGGTCATTCTCTTTTGTTTTTTTAATAAAATCTGGTTTGTAAAGCTACTTTTGAAGCTTATAAGTGCAACTGATTGCTGTTACTCTTACTTTTTTAATGTTATTTGTACTTGATTTTTGCTTTTCTAGAAATTTGTAGCCATAAAAGCTGGAAAAGTTCATTTAGGATACGTTTTTGTGTGAAGTACCAATGCTGCATGATGTTTTTTCTGCTGTTTTTGTGCTGTCATGACTGAATAAACTCCATGAATTCATTCATTATCCTCATTATCCAGATGCTATCGACCGCGTGCGGGCCAACAACAACATGGTGTATTACCACCAGAAGTTCCGCCGTGTCCCTGATCTGACCGAGTGTCAGGAAGGAGATTACACCTGCTACTACGAGGCAGAGATGCAGTGGAGGAGAGACTTGTAAGTGCAGCACACACACAGGTCTATGTATTTATCAGCCTAATCCTCTAAAATGACATGTCCAGACTTAAAGCAGTATAATCCACAGCTACAGGGGTTTTCTGACTGCGAACACCTGTCAGATAGTTGCATAAATGCCAGAATCAATTTAAAATGCACAGTGTTCGCTCAGCCAACATCTGTTTAGGTTTAAAGCAGTATAAACCGTCTCCTCCTCATCGTTTTCTGTGTTTTTATCCCTCAGTAAAGTGGACCAGGAGATCGTGAAGATCATCCAGGATCGGCTGACGGCCTGTCGCCAGAGAGAAGGAAACAGCTACCAGCAGAACTGTGCCAAAGAAATCAAACTGTTCAATGAGACGGCCAAGAACTTCCAGTCCCGCTGTGAGTTTAGTGTTATTTCTAGTGTTTTCCTGCCTTTACATCACTGGTTCACAGCAGAATTTCCTGCTTCACTCAGTTTTCATACAACTGGGAAATAAGAAATTGGCCATTTTTGCAGATATTTTAGACTTAATGTTAAATTTAAAGACTAAATCAATACATACAGTAGTGAGTAAAGCCAAAGGCCTTATAATAATTTGTATATCCATCAGGAATGATGCATTACTTGTTTAAACTGATAAATCTTCAGGATTTAACATGTGAATCACTATAGTAATATATTTAGTTGTATAACTATGGTTCTGGCTCCTATAAACAGGTTTTCAGCCTCATAATTCCTCTGAATTTCTTGGTTTCTGATGTTTTTAATAGGATTCAGGTCCAGGGACTGGTCTGGAACCAACATGCTGCTGGTTTACTGGTGTTTTTGAGGTCGTTGTCTTGTTGAAACTCACATTTCAAGTGTGTTTCCTCTTCAGCATGAGACAATAAAGGCAAACTGATCCATGATTTTTGGCAAATTGTTTCCTCTTTAGCAGGAAGATCAGTTTAACTTTATCAGAAAACTTAAAGAGGTGAATTCGCTTTATGCTGAAGAGGAAATACACTTGAAATGTGAGACAATGACCTCAAAAACAATGAATTCAGAGGAATTATGAGGCTGAAATACCAGTTTATAGGAGCCAGAACCAGTTATACAACTAAATATTACTACAGTGATTCACAGGAATGTTAAATCCTGAAAACTTAACCATTTTTCTTCTTCATATTTTGATTTAATATATAAAACGTAGTGTTCCCAATGCATGAAAATAGATTATGCTGCTATTATATTGAACACAGAAGGTTTTGTGTCATTTAATTGCAGAATTCCATTAAATTTCTCAGTTTTTACATGATTGGAAATAAGATATGGTAATTCTGCAGACTTTACAATAACTAAAATGAGTATTTTAGCTTTGCTGCCACTGTTTTAACTAATTAAATGCTTGTTTTATAGATGGAGACCTGGGAGCTTACGCCAACGCGAGGAAATGTCTAATGAAGCAGAAAGAACGGATGATGGCAGCGGCTCAGGCCCAGAACCTTTAAAATCTCCTCTTTATCCTGTGGACCAGTTGTAAAATAAAGTTTATGTAACCCTCCACCAGGTCTGTGTCTTTGTAACCTGTTAAATTATACACGTTTATTTCATTCAGCCACAAGAGAAGAAGACGACTTCATCCAAAACTGGTGAGTTTTAATGATATTAGATGTTTAAGTTGGGTTTTACCTGCAAATTCTCCTTTAATATAGATTTAAATGTCCATTAATGCTGCTGCTGCTGAGTAATAAGTCATTAAATTATGTAAAGGTTGCATCTATAGTTGTGATAAAATCTAAATTTAAATTAAATTCTCAGTTTTTGCTGCAGTATTTGAGTGATTTATGGAAATATCAGCATGTAAGGAAGGGAAGTCCTTTATAAATTCTATTTAAATGATTCAGATTGTTCATAGTACTCAAATATACAATTATAGGTAAAAATGCTACTGAAGCTACTTTTTTGCCCCACTTTTCTTTGGTAAAATGGATAAATTGAATTAAAATCTCCATTTATTGAAGCTGGAAACACTTCAGACATGTTGAAATGAGCCAATTAGAACATTATTCCTGTTTGTAAAGCTTCAAAACCCCAAAAATACAGTTTAATCTTAAAATGTCCTGCATTTTGAAGCTTTTTAAACTAAGTAAAGTTGCCATAAATGGAGTAAAAAGTGAAATTACCCTCTGAAATATAGCGGAAGAATAAGTTCTAGTGTTTTAAATGAGGTTTTCTCATGTTCTATATGAATGAACCTGTATGAGGAGGTTTTAGATATTAATTCAACAGGTTAATAGAGTAATAAAGTGGATTTAGTCATAATAAACCATGAGTTTCTTACTTAAAGGGTTCTTGACTCTAAATTCTAAATAATTCACCGTATTTTACCAGTTAACTAAAGAGTTTTACACAGGAATCGAGGCCACAGACATTAAAATGTGGTTTCCAGATCGTTTATTTCAACGACTCCACTGTACAAAAGGTTTAGGAGGGAGCAGCGTTGACCGACTGTCCTCTCTGCACCGACACTCTGGTGTGAGTCTTGGCCAGATGATCCGTGAATTCCTGCAAAAACACAGAAAACGCGTTAAAACACAACTTATCTTATACTTTATGAAGAGTCTGGTGGGTTAAACGTCTTTTAGAGATAAAGATATTTGCAGATTTGATTCATGAAACAGGAAATAAACTCACATACGGGGAAAATATCTTGAATTTATGTTTTTTATTTTATTTTAAATCCACTGTTTTAAGTTATACAACTTTGTTCTTGCTTTTTTATATTTTATTTAAATTTAATACATTTTTATTTTAATTAATTCAATTAATTTTAATGCTTTTATTATCTTGATTTTTAAAATTTTTTTATCTTTAATTTTAACACATTTTTATTTAATTTTAATTAAATAATGTGATTTTCCTGTATCAACTTTTCATGCTTTTAATGTTTAAATTTTTAAATTATTGGGAAATCTCTTTAATTTTTTTTTCCAAATATTTTATTTCTGAAGAAAATAATTTTATATTTTTTCCCCCATTTAAATCAGTTTTAAATTATAACTTTATTCTTGCGGTTTAATTTTAATAAATTGTATTTTAATTAATTCAATTTTAGATTTCCCCCCTTTCAATTTACTATTTTTAATGCTTTTATTATCTTACCTTGAATTTTTTTTTAAATTTTCCCATTACTTTCTTTTTTATTTTTTGTTATCTTATTTAATTTTAACACATTTTTTATTTTAATTAAAAATGAGATTTTTCCTCAACTTTTCATGCTTTTAATGTTTCATATAAAAGAGGAAAATATCTTAAATATCTTTATTTTTTTAATTTTATTTTGGAAGAAATTTTACATATTCCCCATTTAAATTAACAGTTTTAAATTATAAAACTTTATTCTATTTTATTTAATTTTAATTAATTTTTTAGATTTCAAATTCCATCTTAATGCTTTTATCTTATCTTGAATTACCAGATAATTTTGCTCATTTCATATTTCTTCCAAATTTTAACCCATTTTCATTTTTCCTATAACTTATTTTCATTTAAAAATAATCTTATTTAATTAAAAAAATATATTTTTCCTCTTTCAATTAACAGTTTTCTAATTTTATCTTAATGCTTTTAATGTTTAAAGAAAAATTAAAACTTACCAGGTGAAAATATCTCAAATTTAACACTATTTTAGTCCAATATGGAGTAGAATTATCTTGAATTGGTAATTAATGTTGCTGGTTTTAATTTTGTTCCTAAATTTATTAATATTTTTACACTAATATCAATCGACCTTTAATTAATTATCTTGTTTTTTAAATTTTATTTAATACATTAAATATTTGATTTCTCCCCTTTCAATTAATGTTTTTTTAATGTTTTATCTAAAGCAAAAGTGAAAACTTATCAGAAAATATAAAATATTTTTAATTTTATTCTATTAGTCTGATATTCAGTAGAATTATCCTGAATAAAATATGACCAAAAAAGATATCTGAATTATGAGATAAAGTCAATTTAATAATAATGGATTATAACTATTAACTAATTAGATAATTTAATTCATTTAAATACAGAACAACATTCTTTCTTCTCTCCTGTTTCGTTAATTAAAGGCTAATTAATAAAGTTTATTCATGATTCATTTCTTTGCATAAAAAGGGGAAATGTATAGATGGTATTTACTACTTCAAGTCTAATTGCTATAGTTATAAAGCCAATAAATTATATTAGATTATTATTAAATGGTACAGACCTGGTAGGGAGACTTTGTGAAGACTGTCTCCTTCCAGAGGTCAGGGGTCAAGTAGCTGTAGGTCTTGGAGATGGCGTCGAACGTGGCTTTAGCTGAGGAGGGATAAAATAAATGATTAGGACGGAGTTTAATGTGAGAAACGCAGCGTTTCATGTGGGAAATAAAGATGTTGAGCATCAAGAAGGGAACAGAGGCGACTATCAGAGTCGCTCTGCCGTGCATCACAACACTCGTTGATTTGTCTCCTGATAACGACAACGACACCACAGCAGAGGTGAAGCTGAGCAGAGCGAGGAGAAACACACAAAAACACACACAAACAGGATTCTTCAAGCTAAATTCAAGTGTTTTATATGACAACTTCACACCTAGTTAACAGATATACACAGCAAAGGAAAAGAATTTCAAAGTTTATTCTACTTTTGAGGAGAATGTGTGTAAATTTTAAAGAGACATGTCAAAATTCAAAACTTTGATTCCTAATTTATGTAAATTAACCATCTTTACACTGAGATTCTAGAAGAAAACAGAACTTTTAGGCCACGACACTTTATTTAGGCTACGTTAATTAATGAAAATTAGTGGTTTAAGACCCAAATATTCAAATTCTATGTCTTTTTTAAAAGGAATTCTTTCCAAATTCATAAATTCAAGGCTTTTATGCCACTGAAGTTTGATTCCTGGGGTAAATTGTCTAAATTTTAGAAGAAACCAGAACTTTTTAGGCCATAAAAGTCCAGCCACTGTTCATTTGGGCTATAAAAAATAAAATAGTGGTTGAAAAATTAAACTTAACACAAAGTTTAAGACCCAGATATCAAAATTCTAAGCTTTTTTCCTAAGGCTGCATTTCCAAATTTATAAATTTAAGGCTTTTAACACTTTAAGATCCCTGGAAAAAATCCAGTAATGCAGCAGCTTGAGGTAAATTATCTAAATTAAACACTAACTTTTGGGCCAACAACACTTTATTTAGGTTATTTAATCTAAATAAAGGTTAATAAATGAAATTATTAGTTTTCACACAGATTCTAAGACCCAGATATCAAAATTCTAAGCTTTTCCCCCCAAGGCTGCATTTCCAAATTCATAAATTTAAGGCTTTTAAGACTTTAAGATCCCTGGAAAATATCCAGTAACTTCAGACTAACTACCCTTTAGTCCAATAACACTTTTTATTTAGGTTATTTAATCTAAATAAAGGTTGATAAATGAAATTATTATTAGTTTTCACACAGATTCTAAGACCCAGATATCAAAATGAGACTTTCGTTTAATCAATTTTGATTAAATAACCTAGTCTAAATAAAAAAAAGAGGCAGGACTTGCATGAAGTTTGAGACCCACATATCAAAATAAACTCTTTTCTTTGAGGCATCATTTCCAAATGCATAAATTCAGCCTTTTAAAGACCCTGAATCTCACCGAAGTTGCCGAGCGTGGCGGTGCAGCCCCTGGCAGAGGTGTAGCAGTCGTCGATTCCCGCCATCATCAGCAGCTTCTTGGGGACGGGGGCGGACACGATGCCGGTACCGCGGGGCGCCGGGATCAGCCGCACCAGGACGGAGCCGCAGCGGCCCGTCACCTTGCAGGGGACGGTGTGGGGCTTCCCGATCTTGTTGCCCCAGTAACCCCTCCTGACCGGCACGATGGACAGCTTGGCCAGGATGATGGCGCCGCGGATGGCCGTGGCCACCTCCTTGGAGCACTTCACGCCCAGACCCACGTGGCCGTTGTAGTCGCCGATGGCAACGAAGGCCTGAAAGGATAAAAAAACGATGAAACGTCACATCAGGAGCAGCTTGACTGGGAGGTAAACCAGCGGTGGTTGAATTATTATATTTATATATTGATTATATTACATACTGAGGTGTAAAAGAATGTATAAATAAGATGGAAGCTCAAATAAATGGGAAAATATAGACATTTAAGTAAATTTGCTGCTGTCACTTCATTATTTTCAATGCGCTGTAACAGTTCTTGTTTTCATTTGTCCCCTTTAAAATTGTTAAATTTGATTTATTTTTTATTTTGGAGTTGTTTTAATTAGACTCGTCAGGTAAACTCACCTTGAACCTGGTGCGCTGACCGGCTCTGGTCTGTTTCTGGACCGGCATGATCTTCAGCACCTCGTCCTTCAGACCAGAACCCAGGAAGAAGTCGATGATCTCAGACTCCTGCAGGAGAAAAGCAGTAATTTTAGCATTAAATAAGGACTTTTTATAGTTGTAGGAGGTTTTATTACACTAGTTTTGAGTCATTCTGACAACAGAACTGCAGTTTTGTCACCAAGTCTGAGTGAGTCAACACAGACAGATGCAGAAACCCAAAATTAAAGTCTTCAATCACTGATTATAAAACTCCCAGATTAACATTTACATTATTCAGTGTTTTACACACATTTTCTCATGCTACTACTACATTTAGATATTAAAAAAACAGAATCTGACTGTTTATGACTGTACATTTTTCATCCATTAGTTACATGATATTGCAGCTGCACACCAATGTGCAATATAGCGTATATTCATTTAATTCCATTATATAATGTACAGTGTTTACCTTCAGTTTGTAAAAAATAAACATTAAAGTAAAAAAGATTGGAAAAGACAGCAGATAACTGCAAAACATGTGATAGAAATGTACTTGGAAACAACTACAATCAATAGATTTGAGAAAAATCATTGGTTTTAATGCACTTTGCATTCATTTTGCATAATTAGGTGCTGCTCCTAAGCTCTATAATGGTAGGAAAACCCTAATTACTTATCCTTTCATTACATAATGCATCTTAACACCAATGTGCAATATAGTGTATATGTCTTTAATTTCCTTATATAACATACAGTTGTTTCCTCATGGTAATTCTTTATAGAAAATGACAAATCTACACCAGATAACAGCAAAACATGCATCAGAAATTCACTTAAGACCAACTACAACCACTAGATTTGGAAAAAATATTAGTTTTGATGCTCTTTGCAGTAATTCAGCATAATTAGGTGCTGCTCTTAATATCTATATTGGCAGGAAAACCATTATTCTCATTGAAGAAACTAATAAAACCTCTTGAATATCCCTTAAAGGTAAATAATCCATAAAAAAGCACTAATTGAGGCAAACAACAGAGAATATAGGCTGTAAGAAACATATTGGAGGGAAAGCTGGGGTAAACTTCTGTTCAGTAAATAGTCAACAGTCCACCTGTCATCTATGGCACGTGCTGCTCACCTTGATGGGCAGGGAGTACAGGTAGATCTCCTCCAGGGATTTGATCTTCATGTCCTTAACCAGGCGGCCCAGTTTGGTGACTGGAACCCACTGAAACGGGAGAAAATGACCATCACCGTTATAATAATAAAGGTATAAGTCCTTATTAGGACATTTAACGGCCGTTTTTGACTAATAATGCGAGTTCAGACGCTTCCGGGGTCGGGAACTCACCTCCTTGTCCTCGGACTTCCCGCCCCGGGCACCGCGGCCCCTGCCACGGCCTCTGCCGCGTCCACGGCCCCGGCCGCGGCCCCTGTCACCGAAACCTCCGCGAAACCCTCCTCTACCACCGGCGTCGTCCGCCATTTGCTACGGGAGAAAATCAAGAATTAATAAACGTCTATTAACAGCTAAATAAAACAGCGGTTACATCACGTAGCAGCGGTGTTCATCTCAGAACACGAGCATCGCCGCCATTTTTTTTAAACATCTCTTCATTCAGCCACAAATATCTCGAATTCTGCTTCACTGCGCCAATTAATGCGTCGGTATTACGAAATAACATCATCTCGTGTGATTTTATAGCGAATATGAACGTGTTTGGCTGAAGGATGCTTGAGATTAAAGAGGATTTGGACCAGAATCAACGAATCGACATTCAACTTACGTGATCGTTATAACAGGAAGAAGACCCGAGCAAAGTCTCGCTGGTTTATATTCGTCGGAAATATCGCGATATTTCCCCCAAGAGATTTGGCGCTGATTACTGCCCCCTAGCGACAGCTTTTTACATTACATGATTCAATCAATTCAATTATAAATGCTTATTATTATTTATATAATTATTATTATTATTATTATTATTATTATTATTATTATTATTATTATTATTATTATTATTATTATTATATTATTTATCACATAAAATAAGATGATGACTTCTTTTAAATAATTTACTTATTATTTATGAAATAAAGTAAATGCACCTTATTATATAATTAATTATTTCATATAGCTCCTGAGTGATTTTATCAATATTATTGGTAGATGCTGATGATGATTTATGAATTAATTTTATTAATTACACTCTCAGTGTCTGATTACTTACATTTCTATTTATGTCTATAACTTTCAATAAATAAAATAAAAAATAAATAAAATACCTTTATAATCCATAATAAATGCTTTATTAATTGTCTTATTTCAAACATGTCTATTTCATTATAATATATATTTTCTTGTTTTATGATCCATTATTTTAATATGCTATTGGAACAATTAATACAGCCTTTCTTATTTAATATTCTAATGAACATGCAAAAGTTTATTGGAATGCATTACATGATCTAAGATTTCTTAAATGAGAAAATAAGTAATACATGTAATAAATAATAATAAATATACATAATAATAAAAAATAAATGCCTTGTTAATTGTTACCAGATTTGTATTTCCAATAAATTATCAGTTTGACTACTACTGTTTTATTATCATTTTTCATAATATTTTATTGTGTTCCACTTTATTTGTTTTTGTTTTTACTGTTTAATTGTAGTTTCAACCATGTAAAGCACTTAAAGTGCTTTATAAATGAAATATTATTATATTATACATAATATATTTTATTGTTTAATAACCAAGTGTATGATTATTATTATTATATTTCTAACATTACCAGTCTTAAACAATGAATGAAAACAGCTTTTAATGCTTTATTTACAAAATAGTTAAAACAACAGCACAAAATTACTACAAATCCACTCATGTTGAAGTGTGTCCAAACTTTTTGACTGATACTTTACGTCTTACACATCAAACACACACCTGCAAAGAAATAAAAAAACATGTGCAGAAATTATACACAGCAGCTTAGGTGGAAAATCTTTGTAGACACAAATAAATAATTTTCAATATTAAAGAAATGTTAAATAAACACACAACACAAGCGCTGCTAAATGTTTTTTAAAAAAATGTGTTTCTTAATTGTTGTAAAATTATGACCCCCGTATTCCTCAAAGTGGTTTGGTCCAGTGGGCGGGGCCAGGGGCTAACAGCTAATTCTGACAGTCAGCTAGCAGCTAGCTACGTGGAAGAAACCAATCGAACTGATAGGTGGAAACCAGCCCTTGTGCAAAATGTGGCCTCTTTTTGAACTCGTTAAGATCAGACCTAATGATCATTAACGAGCTCTAATGATGAGGGGAGGAAAATGAAAGACTTCCATAGTTTATCCCTGATTCATGATATCATTTGCATTATGGATGAACATTTCTTTAACTACTATTATTACTTTTAATAGCGTCGTTGAAAACATTTGAAGTGAAGTAGTGTTAGAGATAATGATAGGGCCAGATTATTTTTTAATGGATGCATTATAAACTATATAGACATGGCTCCGCCTCTTTTTCCTGATTTTCCCAGTGGCCACTCCTGGTACTGCAACAAAAAAAATCCCATGTGACCCAAAAAAACATTTTTCCCATAGACCACAATATTAATATAAAAGCTGATAATTGTTAATTACTATATATTTTTTAATCATGGACTTTTTCTCCATCATAAGCCTTTCTAAAGCTCTAGAAAACTCTCTATTAGTAGAGCGATTATTAGTTTTTTATTCACTTCTTTTTCTTCGAGGGGTTTTTAATGTGGTCAGCGAGTTTTGTTCGCAATTTACATGTTCGGGCATGATGGGAAACCCCAAAGCATCATGGGAGGTGACTCTACTGATCTCTATGGGTCACATAACGAGGAAATAAACCAGGAACCAGAAGATAAAATAACGTTGTTTTATCATACAACTCGTAGATATTTTAGTTTGGAATTTATTGCTAATTTTTGGATCTTCACTTAAGGAAATTGAATATTTGTTTTAGATTAGATAATAATAAATATATTATTGGTTTTATAATACATCCATGCAGCAACTTCCCATTGAAATGAATGGTATCCCGCTATTAGATTTTTTTGAATTTATTGCAGATTTTGGGAGTTTTCCTCAGGGAAATAGCTGATTTTTTTTAGATTAGATGGATGTATTAGTAGTTTTATAATACATCCATGCAGCAACTTCCAATTGAAATGAACAGCGGCCATTTTTCAGTCCCTTATCCAGTTCTATAATACATCCGTGGTTCAGCTGCTGCTACCGGTGCTACCGGGAGTCCCTCCGCCGCTTCCGCCGCTTCCGCCGCCGCTTCCGCCGCTGCTCTCCCCCATGTCCTCCTCGTCCACCTCGTGCAGGTCGTCCATGACCTCCAGGCTCTCGCAGATGAGGCCGATCTGCCGCTTCATGTGCGCCATGGTGCTCTGCATGCGCCGCATCTTGCGCTGCAGCGCGGCGGCGATGGCGCGGTGGTTCCGCTGCCGCGCCTCGTACTCCTGCCGCAGCTGGCGGTAGCAGTTGTGCTGCGCCTCGGTGCGGTGCGACAGGACCGCGCCGCAGCCCATGTGGCACGGCTGCCGCCAGTGGTCGCAGTGGCGCGCGTGCGCCTCCAGGTCGCGGCGCAGCAGCTGCGCGCGGCACCCCTGGTACGGGCACGCGATCAGCTCGTAGAGGCAACTCATGCTGTGGCAGAACTGGTCCGAGAGGGGGAAGGTGTCCGCGCAGCCGCGGATCTCATTCTTACACTGGGGAGGAAGGATTGATCACGTGATTATCGATGATTGATTATTGAGATACTTGCTCACTTATTAAGGATGGAAAATGGGCACGTGCACACCAATTGTCAAAAGCCATGTTTGATGTGTATTGATGCTATAATGATGTGAACTGGTGAATAGATAGGACCCATAATAGTAATAAACTATAAACTGAGAATAAAATCAAGCAATCAAACATAACAATTATGTACAATTGAATAAAAAGGCATCGGAATAGATAAGAGGAAATAAAATAAAATAAAAATGGGTTTTAAGGCGTGTTTAAAAAATAGAAGTCTATATTTGATAATAATAGTAAAACACTAAATAAAGTGTTTTATTACTGTTCCAGCATCAATATATATCATCAATATCCACATCATCAATACAATAAGAACATAGTTTAATATAATATCAGTAGTAGAGACTATTTAGATATTTAACCACTTAAATCCCAGGATTATTTATCAGTTTTGCTGCTATAAATGATAATAAATGTTAAATATCTCTACAAACACAAAGGTTATTGGACTTAAACCTGGAAATAAAATAAATCTACAACATGTGAGGTGACTACAGAAGAGTCAGAATCTATTGATGTTGCTGTTACAGAGACAATATAGTTAGAATATTAGAAAAATAATCTAAAATTGTGTTTTACTGCAGATAAAAATACTTTATAAATTAAAAAAGAGGTCAAAGGTCAATTATTTGTCCATAAAATCCTATAAATCCCACTGAGGATCATTATAGAACATGAAGAATATATTCTGTAAGATGTTTATGAGATTACAAATGAGGCAATTATATTATACAAATATCTTTTTTATAGTTATTTTTATTGATTTTCTATTTTTTGCCTCTATTTCATTACTATGTTTGTGTTAATAAAGTTTATTTTGCACATACTCCAACCTGCTTAATTAAAACCACTTTAAACGTTTCCAATGCAAAACAGCATCTAGTCGATATTCATCAACTCTGAGAACAAATAATGTGAATTTACCATTATTTTCTAAAACTAAAGTCACTATAAATGACTCAGCAGGTTAATTAATATTGAAAATAAGCATTGGGGCATCCATATAAATGCTGCCAACAAGAGATAAACATGTCTATTTCCAGTTCCCTACCTTGATCTTCATGCGTCCAATAGATTTGCTGAGTTTAAACATGACAAAGATCAAGTTGGGATTCACCGGTTTCCTGCAGCAGGGACACGTCTCCTGTCTGAAGAGAATAAACCGGTTATTCCTCCTTATTCAGACACTAATAGCTTAATTCCTAGGTGGTATTGACCCATGTTCGGCACCTCTTCAGCCACTGTAGGATGCATTTCTTGCAGAAGATGTGGTGACAGGCAGCTCTGACGGGACAGCGGAGAACCCCCTGGCAGATGGTGCAGATCAGGTCGTAGTCCGGAGTGTCCACAAACAGCTCCACGTCGTAGCCCCCGGTCTGGGTCGACACCTCTGGGTCCGCCTGGGTGAGCCCAACAGAACCCTCCCTTATTAACAGTCACCTTAATATACACTTATAACGCACCTCAGGGGGCTCAGAACTCTATTATGACGACAACAACAGGTAAATATTCTCCCCACAGCTGTTAAAAAACCGTGACCCATAGTGTTTCCAGCATAAAAGGCAGCAGGTGACACAACAGAGTTGTTCTGGAAAGTCATATGACTGATCACATGATTAAAGAAAGCAGAGAAATACATCTTTTTTTTTTTCCTCAGGGGAAAAAAACTGATAAAATTATTACTCAAAGTTACTTAATCATCATTTAATGACCTTAACTACATATATAAGACTTTAAAATGCCAGCCTTACACTTTAATTAGTTAATACAGGATAAACAGGCTATGTGGAATAAATCTGCCTATAAATAAATAATAACCGGTTTTATTATAGGAATAATAAAACAGTATAATGTATTATTATAGGAATAATAACACATTATAATGTATTATAATGAGAATAAACAGAAGAGGTCCTCCACTCACCATGATAATCTCCTTTTTCCTCACCGTGGTTCCATTCCTGCTGCTTTACTCCATATCGGTGCGCTCACATGTCGCACGCGGGACACACACCCGCGTTATCAATGCAACGCACGCGTGAACATTCCTGACAGCACAGGAAGGCGGGGACCGTGCGTGAGCGACTGACAAAAACGGTAAATCAGATAAACGCGGAGGCAGAGAATGGGCTCTTATTATAACGAGGCGCGTCGTTTCCCTGCTGTTCTCGCATCAAAAGCCTCCACATGTGTGTGTGTTTTTTAACATGAATAGCTTCGCTGCGGTTATTGTTGTTGCCGCAGTGAACGGAACACGCACGTGCGTCTTAATTACACCTTTATATATGTGTATTTTCCCCCATGAACGTCAATTTCCGTTATTTTACATTGTGAGGAGCCAATTAGGCTGAAAACACAAATAGAAGTTTAGATTTTTACAGCGTTACGGTTCGACCAATCAGAGCGCTGTGCGCGCCGATGACGCAAAACGTGCGCGACTCGCCTAAACAGCACGCTGGATGGACGCGCAGCCAACGTGCGAACGTGAGAAATAAGTCGTTTTATATCCGTGGAACAACAGAAACGTCGCAGGTTTGGAGGTTTTACTAAAACAAAGATGGCGAATCCAAACCTCCAGTTTAAAACAAAGTGAGTTTCCGGTTTAAGGTCGTAAATTAATGCACGTGCGGTGGCTAAACACAAGCTAAGCTAACTGTGTTTTCACTGTCAATTGACTTACTCCTGTGTGTCTGTTATTCTCTCGCAGTTATGAGGTTTCTAGCAAGATTGAGCCTTTTTATAAAGGAGGGAAAGTGCAGGTGAGTGTTTGACTTTGTGTGTTTTTATTCTGAAGTGTGTTTATTTGTTTTTATTACCTGTTGGATCAATTTTAATGATTATAGAGAGGTGGTTTCCTGATTTATAATAACACTTGCAGAAAGTCTTGGTGACTTCTTCTGACTTTTTAGTCAAAGCTCCACAAACACCTGACCCTCATTATTATATACTGACTTTTACTCATTAATTCATCTGTTTATTAGGTTATTTGTCAGATGAATACACAAACAAAACAGGTTATAGATGAGTTCAATATATGATTTATAACCAAAGCTAAATTGTGGCCCTTATCCCTGTTTAGGATTTACTATTTTTCTAGTTCTAATTAAGTGCAAGTTCCTAAGATTGCAGATTTCAGCCAGATGGAACTAAACAGAATCATTAAACTTTATTTAAAAACTTTATTTAAAAAAGTGTTGTTTTGTAATCCTAAGTGGGATAAAACTAATGTTCGTTATGACACATAAATAAAAAAATGAATGAATGTTTAGTTAATTGTTGCTAAAATTAACAATGTTTAGTTAATTGTTAATTGTTGCAGTTATAAAAGTTTCTTAAGATCAATACATTGACCCTGATGACCTTATAATAGCAACTCTTATTTCTTTAATTTCATAATATTCTCCTAAACCAGAGGGACAGTCATTTGAGTTCTAGACAAATCTGAACAGTTTAGTTTCCTCTTGACTTCTGCCTCTGCTCATGTAAAAACATGCTCCTTTAATTTTTAATGAATCTATATTTTCTTTTTCAGATCAGCAAAGATGAAAATTACATTTTTTGCACGTGTGGCTCTCGTGTCAACGTTTTGGAGATCAGCTCGGGGAAGGTCGTCCACAGCATCGAACACGTGAGTCCACGACGGTTATTCCTGCGTGTGTTTTATTCATCGTCACAGTTTTTATTGTAAACATCATATCTGTCCGTATCGGTGTTTTCAGGATGATCAGGAGGACATCACCTCCTTCGCTCTCAGCTGTGACGACCAGCTCCTGGTAACAGCCAGCAGAGCCCTGCTGCTGAAGCAGTGGGACTGGAAACAGGCTCAGTGCACCCGCTCCTGGAGGGCCATTCACACCGTTCCTGTGGCCAGCATGACCTTTGACCCCACCTCCACGCTCCTGGCCACAGGTCAGCCAACGCAGAACTAATGACGATCAGTTGTCTTTGTTTCTGTGGGATTCTGCTTCACGTTTCCCTTTTTTTTCAGGCGGATGTGACGGGACGATAAAGATCTGGGACGTGGTGAAGCAGTACTGCACCCACAACCTGAAGGGGTCATCTGGGGTCATACAGTGAGTATCTAAACATAGAAATACTGAGATTTAATATGCATGTAATAAACACTACAAATACAAATCTGCTCTCGGCCAAAGGGAAAGGATTAGTGAGCCATTGGACAAAACTAGGTATCAATTACATATATTATACTAGTTGTTATAATAATAATAAACTTTATTTATATATATAATCAAACACAAAATGCTGCTGTTTAGCAGATAAATTCATCTAATATCCTTCTTTTAATGGTTTTATAGACCAGCATCATCACGTTTGCAGATACTTCAACTCTGGATTAAAATGTCTTTACACTGATCAATACCAATAATTATTGATGATTATGTGGAGTATTTAATCAGGGATCCCACAGAGAATGATTGACCAATTTTCCAGTCATAGAAAACACACAGAAAATGAGATAAAGGGTCAAATGTCCTGTAAATTATTAAGTTATCCTGTAAAAAGCAATTGCATGTTCATTTTCACTGTCTTTAGCATAAATGAATGTGATTTAACGTGGTTAAATTAGCATTAAAGCTATCAATCAGCACTTTATACTTCATTATTTAGTTTAAATGACTTCAGTCCTTCATACAAATGACCCTATATTCTGTCATTGTGGAATTAAACTGAAGACATGCCCCTCATTATAGATGGTGAGTGAAGTTAGTATTAAATGTGTGATGTAAGCCTCTGGTTTCCTGCAGCCTGGTGGAGTTCCATCCCGACATCAGGCGTCTGCAGCTCTTCTCGTCGTCTGTGGACTGCAGCATCAGACTCTGGGACCTGTCGTCCAGTCAGTGTGTTTCTGTCCTTCAGAGCCACTACAGCGCCGTCACTGCCCTCAGCTTCAGCTCCGACGGAAACACCATGATCAGGTGCTGGTCTTTTATATATAACGATACACACCACCGGTCTAAAGATGATGATGTGGATGATGTTGCTGTAGGATGAACTCCTGACTAACTAGGTCTAGATCATGGGGTTCTGCTGAGCTCTAGAGCTCTAGTCCTAGAAAAGACCCAGACATCAGGCTTCATCCATGCTGATATACAGACGGAGGTTAATTAACCACAGAAACTTGGTTATTTAAGTCCATTACTGCAGAAAAGCTGCTTTGCAAAGTTGACATCTCTCTTTTTTGGGTAGTTAACTGGTTATTTTTGTACCATCTACAGTGAATCTGGAAAATATTCACAGCGCTTCACTTTATTTACATCCTCTAAGTAGTTAAAGGAGGGTTGCTAGGCAACAGAGAATTTCCAAACCGGCCCTTTAATAGTATATTGGGCATTTTCTAGTTGGATGGATCTTGATGCGTTTAATGTTTTATGTGAGGAGCTTTGAGTTACAGCACCTTAAATCTAATTTTGAGGCTTTTTGTGGTGTTTTACTGTCATTTATTTATTTACATCTGTACTCGTAGCTCTGGCAGAGATAAGATCTGCACAGTGTGGGACCTGAAGACCAAGAAAGCCACGAGAACTGTACCAGTCTACGAGGTAAAAACCAGAAAACTTGACTTTATTAAGATTTGGAAGGTGATTTGTCAAATAAAACCATTAGAAAAATAATAACCAGGGCATTTATCTGTTTGTAGCAGCGTTTCCTGTATGAGAGATGATGTATAAATAAAGTTTTATACCATTTTATTATATTGTAAATTACCATATCACAACTGGGTGTATATATCAGGTCTTTATATCCAATTCAGACTCAAAATAAGATAAAATAGGCACAAAATATAGAGAGAAAATGAGCTAAATGGGGCTAATCCATCTCTGGTGTGTGTTTCTGTGTCTCCAGGCTGTGGAAGGTGTCGTTTTGCTGCCTCAGAAACAGGATTTCTCTCCGATCGGAGTAAAAAACGAAGATTTTCATTTCATCACAGCCGGCAGCAAAGGTCCGACTCCTCCCGCCGTCTCCGGAATCTCAGAATCTCCTCCTCTCTCCGTCCTCACCTCCTCTTCTCCTCCTCCTCCTGTTCTACAGGTGTTCTGAGGGTGTGGGAGGCCAGCACGGCTCGCTGCGTCTACACCCAGACGCTGACCTCTGACCTCCCCTCTGAGGAGGAGGAGGAGGAGAAGGAGGACGACCCCCGCGGCCTCCTTTACCTGCTGCACCTCCCCGTCTCCTCCAGACTGGCTGCAGTCACTGCAGAACACAACCTGCTGTTGTACCAGCTGCCTGATCTCAGCACACAGCAGCAGGTACCAAATAAACCCACTTTCTGCTGTTTACGCACGGATTTCACAGCTTTTTCTGCAGTTTTTGTGATTAAAATATCTCATTTTGTTGCAGGATTTCCTCTAAATAGGCTTAAGACATAAAAATAAATGGACCAACACTGATGCTGAGTCTTAAATCACATATTTTTATTGATAATGGATCAATCATCAGTCATTTAACATCATTAAAATGATCAATGATCATTATTATCCACTGAATTATCAATATCGGCCAATACACATGTATGAATGTATAGTATTAGGCCTTATTTGATAATTTAAATACATATAGCATATATATAGCTCTCTATAATAGCATTATATATTGCTCAATTAAAAATAAATTAATTATTTTGTCTAATTTAATAGTATTTATTTCCTATTATTTGTGGATTATTTTCCTTTTCATATTAATTTATTTAATTTATAATAATTTTTAAATATTAATTATTTGGGAAAATACAAAAAGAATATTATATTTCTGAATCATGTATGTTTTTTTTATATTTTACATATAATTTATATATATAAATATATAAAAGTTCAGTATCTATTACATACATTTGTGTGTGAGAGGTTCTATATACCTATATTATTATATTAACTCAAGTATATTATATTATATACATGTTTAATTATGTATTAAAATATAAATATAATTATAATAAATAATAATTCATGATCATTCAGTGGTTACAGAAAGTGAAACATGTCTACATGATGGAATATCTGACTATAGACGCATATAATAAGCATTTATTTATTATTACTTTATTTGTTGTTGTTTGTTTGTTGCAATAAAGTTAAAAACAAAAAAGGAAACCATTGATTTTTAGCAACAGGCTTTTTTAAAAATTCATTTTAATATATATTTGATATATTTTACGTGGTTTGACATGATTTAGTTTGTTACTTCATGTGACATCAGACCAGAGATTCTGGGCCCATTAATTAATAATTAATTAATTAACTAATTAATAATTAATGAATGCACGTTGATCGTTTGATTTCAGTTGGTGGGCTACAACGACGAGGTGCTGGACGTGAAGTTTGTGGGTAAAAACGACGGCTACATCGTCGTCGCCACCAACAGCTGCCAACTCAAAGTGTTTGACCTGATCAGCAACAGCTGCCAGATCCTCTACGGACACACAGGTGGGTTCCAGCAGGGGGGGGGGGGGGTGTGGGTGTGTGTGTGGGTGTGTGTGTGGGTGTGTGTGTGTGTGGGTGGCTTCCAGCAGGGGGCAGCGCGCGTGTGTGTGTGTGTTTATTCATGTGTGTGTGCCTGCATGTGTGTGCGTCTATTCGTGTGTGTGTGTATATTTGTGTGTTTCTTCGTGTGTGTGTGTTATTATTCGTGTGTGTATATTTGTGTGTGTTTATTCGTGTGTGTGTATATTTGTGTGTGTTTCTTCATGTGTGTGTGTGTGTTATTATTCGTGTGTGTATATTTGTGTGTGTTTATTCGTGTGTGTGTATATTTGTGTGTGTTTATTCGTGTGTGTATATTTGTGTGTGTTTATTCGTGTGTGTGTGTATATTTGTGTGTGTTTATTCGTGTGTGTGTATATTTGTGTGTTTATTCGTGTGTGTATATTTGTGTGTTTCTTCGTGTGTGTGTGTATATTTGTTTATTCGTGTGTGTGTTATTATTCGTGTGTGTGTATATTTGTGTGTGTTCGTGTGTGTGTGTTATTATTCATGTGTGTGCGTCTGTGTGTGTTTTTATTTGTGTGTGTATATTTGTGTGTATATTCGTGTGTGTGTGTGTTTATACCGTTTATACCGTTCGTGTGTGCGCATGTGTGTCTTCGTGTTTGTGTGTGTTCATTCGTGTGTGTGTGTGTGTGTTCACGTGTGTGTTCACGTGTCTGTTCGTTCGCGTGTTTATTTGTGTGCGTGTGTGTGTATTCGCGTGTCTGTGTGTGTGTGTGTTCGCGTGTGTGTATTCCTGTGTGTGTGTGTATTAGTGTGTGTGTGTATTCGTGTGTGTGTTTATTTGCGTGTTTGTGTGTGTGTGTGTGTGTGTGTGTGTGTGTTCGAGTGTCTGTGTGTGTGTATTGGTGTGTGTGTGTTTATTCGCGTCTGTGTGTGTGTGTTCGCGTCTGTGTGTGTGTATTCCTGTGTGTGTGTATTCCTGTGTGTGTATTCCTGTGTGTGTGTATTCCTGTGTGTGTGTGTTCATGTGTGTGTGTGTGTATTTGTGTGTGCGTGTGTTCGTGTATTCGTGTCTGTGTGTGTGTATTCGTGTATGTGTGTTTATTTGCGTGTCTGTGTGTATTCATGTGTGTATTTGTGTGTGTGTGTGTGTGTATTTGTGTGTGTGTATTCATATCCAGAAGTCCTCTATCTTATTCTGGTTGAACAGAGAATGTGTGTTTTCTACACTGATGCAACAGTTTTATTCACATCAAATCATTATGTTGTTGTTGTATCTGAGTTAATGTTGGACTGAACAATAAAATACTCACTGTTCAGGTTTGTTAAAGTTTCCTGATGCACCTTTTACTCAGTTTATTTCCTTTTTTCATCTCCTACAGATACGGTTCTGTCACTGGACGTGTTTAAAAAGGGTTTGATGTTTGCAAGTTGTGCAAAGGTGAGAAAGATGTAGATAAAAAACCATAAATATGCATTAAATTAACAGTTAATTAACATTTTTAGATATGAACTTATATTACTCAGTAAATGTTAAATTAAACAAATATGACTGAGCATTTTAAAAGCAGAACTGAGGTTTGAGTTTATTATTGAGACTAATTCTCACAATTTGAATTTGTTAAAATTTGAAAAATAATATTTAAGGCTGTTTCTCAACGTGGGGTTCATGGACCACCAGGGGTCCTTTAAGGGATTAGAAGGGGTCCCCAGCTAAAATGATCATTTTTAGACTGATTTTTATCAATTTATACAGTTTTGATCATAATTTCACAGGTATCTTTTATCCAGAATCCCATAAAAAGTGAAGCTTTTTATGGGATTCTGGATAAAATCACATCCAAATATATAGTTTATAGCTTATATTATACATTAATAGCTGCGTTTAACTTTACAATTTCCTATTTTTTCTACTTCTAACCCCTAGAAGAAGCCTTAAACTGAAATTACTTTTAAAAAAATCAACAAATATGCGTTCTATGAATGTGGAGTGTGATAAGCCATGTTGTTGCTATAGTAACGTGTGTGTGTGTGTGTAGGACCGGTCGGTGCGTGTGTGGCTGATGGACAGCGACAGTGGTCGGGTTCGTTGCGTCGCTCATGGATCCAGTCACACCAACGCTGTGGGATCCATCACCTGCTCCAGGTAACACCTCACCTGGCTGCATAAACCCATTCACATCAATGATTCAAAACATGCAATAACCTTTATTTAAATGTATATATAGGCAGACAGGCATGTGCAATAAAGTTATTATTAGAATTGAAACAGGAAGAATGTCAAGAACACATTGTATTGATGGAGCATTCATTTATTTATTGCAGGGTAATAGGACTCCCCCACAGGGGGATCCTGAGATTGCTCCACTAATCATGTACAAATATAGTGAAGCTATACATCAAATTAAACAGGAGAAACTCCACTACAAGCACATATAAGTCATATTTACACACACCAAACACAACTCCAACACCAAGCTAATTAATTAACAAATATGAAAATCGCTATACGATCATAAAGCCGACCCACTCGCCACATTTTGATGGCTAGCGCTCTGATACTTCATGTTACACAAACAAATGACATCTCATATGAAAGCTGAGACTGTGACGAGTCCAACGGTACCATCAGTGTAGCTTTATGATAAAAACTCAGTAAACTAGCAGCCAAAAAACACTACAGTAAAAAGTCGCTTGTTTGAAGCGACGAACAAAAAATGTGTTTTTTTGTTGCTGTTTTGGGATGAAAATGTTTATTTGAGATCAATAAATGGTCGTTTAGTGTCGACCAACATCTCTGTGTTTATTCCAGACATACCCTACTGACTATGGGGATGTCCTAAACCTAGAAAAGGGCTGGAGGTCAAGGGGTTAATAATAATAAAAGGTCTATCTGCTGGTCTTGTCCAGGATGAAGGCGTCTTTCCTGGTCTCTGGTAGTCAGGACTGCACCGTGAAGGTCTGGGATCTACCTGCAGACCTGAACACCACCGGTGAAGAAATACACCAGCTGAAGGCCAGGACCACAGAGAAGGTCCATGATAAGGTATGAGAAGCTGTAGTCGACGGTAAAGATTCAACCTGAGATGATTATTTTACATAGATCATCAGTTTATTATTATAGAGACTAAAGAAACCAGGAAATAATCAGAGAAAAGAAGCTGGAACCAGAGAAATTGGACATTTTCTTCTTTAAAAATGACTCAAACTGATTATTGATTTGAACATGTTTGTTGAGTTTGTGCTGGATATTTACTCACTGCTCATTCTCCAATTATTTCAGTAGGTTGCACATGTTTCATCAGAGGAATATTTCCTGCTCCACATGAAAGGCTTTTGTTTTCACTGGTTCAGTTAAGCATGAAACCTGAAACCAACAAAACCACACCTGTACTTTAACCTTTTACCTGTTTAGACCTTTTTATTCTTCAGTTTCAGGAGTTTTGAATTCATTCCATCAGTTTATTTCTTGTTTTTAAATAATTTTACTGCAGATAATCAAGTTTTCCACAAAACTGCACAAACTACAACCTCTAAAATGATCATGAAACCAACCCACACCTATGAAACTATCTGATTTATTGCAGGATTCTTGTATTATTCATTGTTTCATCAGTGAGAACCAGCTCCCAGTTCCTGTAGCTCAGTGATTAGTGTTGATGATAAGAAGGATTTCCTGCTCTGAGACACTGTTTCCATGGAAACCATTAAACATTATAAGGAAAACTGACGTAAATTTTTTATTTGGTGAAAATTTTTTCCAAAAAATTCTGAATAAAAGACAACGTTCTGTTGTGAAACAGTTAAATAACCATGAATAAACAGGAAATCCAGGTCATAAATTGTATCTCCTTCAAAATAAAAGCCCTAAGCTGATTTTATATCACAGATTTTTAGAAAAATTAATATAAAGTAATAGTTGTAGAGGGTTAATTATCATCTATATATGTTTTTTTAATGGAAGTTAATTAATAGTTTAAATATTTATTATTTATTTCTCTACATAAATAAGTATGAGGTGTTAAATTAAATAGTTTAAAATAGTATTTTAAATAGTATTTTAACACCACTTCTCTATTGATTAGTTCATAAAATATAAACCTAATATTTAAAAAACATCTTTTTTTCTACTGAATATTCTTCTTCAGAGTCAGACCTGCTTTAACTTTCCTAAAAAAGTGAATTTCCTGTTTTTTTTTCTTTTTTTCCCGCAGGACGTGAACAGCGTTGCGGTTTCTCCCAACGACAAACTGCTGGCCTCGGGTTCCCAGGACCGGACCGCTAAGCTGTGGTCCCTGGCGGGTGAGGGGGTCCTGGCTCTGTTGGGGGTCTTCAGGGGCCACCGCCGCGGGGTCTGGGCCGTCTGCTTCTCCCCCATGGACCAGGTCCTGGCCACCACCTCAGCGGACGGGACCACCAAACTGTGGAGCCTGCAGGACTTCAGCTGCCTGAAGGTGGGAGCGCTGGATTTATATGATCAGAGGCTCAGATTCACAGGAATTTACACGTTCTTTGTGAAATATGAGTAAACGGGGACATCCTCTGTAGCAGCTAAACAAGGCTTAACACAAAAAAGACAAGAATACAAATAAATACTTAGAATTTAACAGAAAATATTCGTCAAAATTAATAAAACAAAATACCTGATTCATGAAAAATATAAGCTAAATGATCTGCCAGTGGAATAAGATAATTCTACTCACACTTCTGGTTTTAGAGTATGTTAAGTATGTATTACACATACATATAAGTATTTTTTCTCTATAGTTTTTTATTATTATTGTATTACTTTGGGTAGTTTTTTGTAAAAATGCGAATAAAGATTTACAGGAATTAATTTTCTGTGAAAGATTTACAGAAAAGCTTCAAAGCTTCATATATATTATCTACATTTACACTACTACACCTTCTCATTAATGTGTTTTCATGACTATTTCCATTGTAGATTCTCACTGAAGGCATCAAAACTATGAATGAACACATGTTTATGGTGTTATGTACTTAACAAAAACAGGTGAAATAACTGAAAACATGTTTTATATTCTAGTTTCTTCCCTTTGATCTGATTGATAAAGTGAGAAATTCCACTAATTAACCCGGATAAGGGACACCTATGGAGTGAAAACCATTGGAACCAAATGGAAGAGTGTGAAGAAACTAGAATATAAAACATGTTTTTAGTTATTTCACCTGTTTTTGTTAAGTCCATAACACCATAAACATGTGTTCATTCATAGTTTTGATGCCTTCAGTGAGAATCTACAATGGAAATAGTCATAAAAACACATAGAATGAGAAGGTGAGTCCAAACCTTTAGAGAGAGAATAACAATAGAATAATAATTAGATTTCATGTGAAGTATAAACGATGTGATTTATTTCTTATTTTCCTTCTGATCAGACGTTTGAAGGCCACGATGCTTCGGTTTTAAAAGTCGTGTTTGTGAGTCGAGGAACTCAGCTGCTGACGAGGTAACGTCATCATCATCATCATCATCATCTCACACACAGAAACACACATATTAACAGGAGAATTACCCACATGTGCAGATACATTGTCCTTTTCATTGTCTTTAGTTAGTGTTTGTTGAGCTGTGGGTCAGGAACAGGAAACTCCACATGCTCATCATTCCTCAGCTCCTCAGATTGTCTCCTTGTTGTTGTTGGTCCTGTTTCTGAGATCAAACACTGATTATTTTAAGAACGTGAAACAGAAGCTTTAAAAGTGAAGCTGCTTACAAACTAATGAAATAACACCTCTAACTGCAGCTTTACAATAATTTCCTCTCGAGCTGCAATTATTTTTATGATTGATTTATCGATTAGAGTCATTTTTAAGAAGAAAATGTCCAAATTCTCTGTCATAGTTATCATAATAAACTAATGATCTTTGGGTTGTGGACAAAAAAAGATATTTTAGGTTGAATCTACAGCTTTTGGGAAACACTGATCCACATTTTACAGCATTTTATGAACCAAACAACTAATCGATTAATCATTTCAAGAATCTATAGATTAATCAAGTATTAAAATGTTCAGTAGTTGCAGCTCTATCTGGACCTTATTTCCTATTTCTCAGTGTCTGTTGGGATGATCTCAGCAGAAAAGTCTAAATTTGGTCCAGATCCACCAGTGGAGAAGCAAAAGTGATGAGAAATATATGTTCTAATCCCAAAAGTTATAAAAATAAACTCCTCCCTCCATATTATTCAGTCTGAAATGTTCTGGGACATTTTTTAAATAAGAAAACGTCTAAATTCTCTGGTTCCAGCTTCTCTCCTCTGATTATTTCCTGGTTTCTTTAGTCTCTATAATAGTAAACTGATGATCTTTGGGTTGTGGACTGTTGGTCTGGACAATAAAAATGTGTAAATTTGGTCCAGATCCACCAGTGGAGAAGCAAAAGTGAAGAGAAATCATTGTTCTAATCCCAAAAGTTACAAAGATGTTAACGATTATCTGGAGACTAAAGGCTATAGTTGATATATTTAATGTTATAATGTTGGGAACCTATATATAACCAACTATTCTGATAAACTATTACATTAATCCTCATTTATATCCTCAATTACTATAATATATAATATACTAACATGACTTATTGCTACTATTTTTGATTAATCGATATGAGTCATTTTTTAAGAAGAAAATGTCCAAATTCTCTGATTATTTCCTGGTCCTCAGTGGCTCAGACGGTTTGGTGAAGCTTTGGACCATAAAGACCAACGAGTGTGTGAAGACGTTGGACGCCCACCAGGACAAAGTGTGGGGTCTCCACGGCAACCGCATGGACGACAAGATGGTGACGGGGTCGGCTGACTCCAACATCACCGTGTGGATGGTGAGTAGTTTAAATAAATAAATCTACTTAATTACCATCAATGTCCTGGCTTGATGTCACATGCACACAACTGAAAAATGGAAATAATAAATCCATAATGCACATAGAATGAAACATTTCATTGTTTTATTCATAATATTTTTATTATTTCCATGTCTAACACATGGAGGGTTGAAGCACAAGCTATGATACTACATTTCTTTTAATTATGAATCATTATAAAGAGGAACTTTCATAGAAAAGTAGCGTAATTTATGTATTATCTATAAAGCAGAAACACCATAGAGTTAAAAAGGCTTCATTACAATGAATTACACTGCAATGACAATTAAAGAAAAGGCTACAATTTCAAAATAAAGGCATATAATATAATTATAATATTATATAATCGTCCTGTACCGTAGCTGCACTCATACACATGTGGAACAAACCAAATCAGTCAAAGTTGTGAGTGTTTTTCTCACTTTATCGCAGTTAGAAAACCAGATTACAGGAGTTGGACCTTACCAATATGGCCGCCGTCTACTTCTGCCTCTAGTGGCTTTGTTGTTTAACATCCAACAGGAAACAGCATGGATGGATGAGACGTCATTTTCCTACATAATCGTCCACATCTTCTCCAGCTGGTTGTTCATAGCTGACCTTTCATTCTGCAGAATTTCCCCTGCAGGGTCAAAGGTTAAAGTCCTTTTTGTTTTTCTTGTTTCCACCTCCAGGATGTGACTGAAGTGGAGCAGGCAGAGGAGCAGGCCAAGCAGGAGGAGCAGATACTGAAGTGAGTTAATCCACATCTTATCTGAAATATATGAAAAACATGAGAAAACAAATAAAAGGTGACGTTCCTTCCCTCAATAATTAACTCCCCTCCTTCACTGTAATCACTCTTTCATTAGAATATCCAGGTGTTTATTCTAGTGCTGGCTGCATTGTATTGTTATTTTACTGAAGTATGTTTGACTTGGTGTGTTTGTTCATTTTTTGTTATTTACATGAGTGATTTTCCCATTTGGTCTGAATTCTAATGAAATAATTAAAAGTTTCCTTTGATGTTACTAATAATGAATGAGAACAAATTCATTAGTTTAATGTTTTATCACAAAAACGTACTGTGGGTAGTGTATTTATGGGATTTCTGTTAACAAAAGGATGTGGAACAAAATATATTACAAAAAAAAACTTTATGAATATATGTGTGAACGTGTGTGTCTGAACGTGTCTGAACGTGTGTGTGTCTGAACGCGTGTGTGTGTCTGAACGCGTGTGTGTCTGAACGCGTGTGTGTGTCTGAACGTGTGTGTGTGTTTCTAAACGTGTGTGTGTGTTACTAAACGTGTGTGTGTGTTTCTGAACGTGTGTGTGTTTCTCACGCTTGAACGTGTGTGTTTCTAAACGTGTGTGTGTTTCTAAACGTGTGTGTGTTTCTAAACGTGTGTTTCTAAACGTGTGTGTGTTTCTAAACGTGTGTGTGTTTCTGAACGTGTGTGTGTTTCTAAACGTGTGTTTCTAAACGTGTGTGTGTTTCTAAACGTGTGTGTGTTTCTGAACGTGTGTGTGTTTCTCACGTCTGAACGTGTGTATTTCTGAACATGTGTGTTTCTAAACGTGTGTGTGTGTTTCTAAACGTGTGTGTGTTTCTAAATGTGTGTGTGTGTTTCTAAACGTGTGTGTTTCTCTCACGCCTGAACGTGTGTGTGTTTCTAAATGTGTGTGTGTTTCTAAATGTGTGTGTGTTTCTAAACGTGTGTGTGTGTTTCTAAACGTGTGTGTGTTTCTCCCGTCTGAACATGTGTGTTTCTAAACGTGTGTGTTTCTAAACGTGTGTGTGTGTTTCTAAACGTGTGTGTTTCTCTCACGCCTGAACGTGTGTGTGTTTCTAAATGTGTGTGTGTTTCTAAATGTGTGTGTGTTTCTAAACGTGTGTGTGTGTTTCTAAACGTGTGTGTGTTTCTAAATGTGTGTGTGTTTCTAAATGTGTGTGTGTTTCTAAATGTGTGTGTGTTTCTAAACGTGTGTGTGTGTTTCTAAACGTGTGTGTGTTTCTCCCGTCTGAACATGTGTGTTTCTAAACGTGTGTGTTTCTAAACGTGTGTGTGTGTTTCTAAACGTGTGTGTTTCTCTCACGCCTGAACGTGTGTGTGTTTCTAAATGTGTGTGTGTTTCTAAATGTGTGTGTGTTTCTAAACGTGTGTGTGTGTTTCTAAACGTGTGTGTGTTTCTCCCGTCTGAACATGTGTGTTTCTAAACGTGTGTGTGTTTCTAAATGTGTGTGTGTTTCTAAACGTGTGTGTGTTTCTCCCGTCTGAACATGTGTGTTTCTAAACGTGTGTGTGTTTCTCCCGTCTGAACATGTGTGTTTCTAAACGTGTGTGTGTGTTTCTAAACGTGTGTGTGTTTCTAAACGTGTGTGTTTCTCTCACGCCTGAACGTGTGTGTGTTTCTAAACGTGTGTGTGTGTTTCTAAACGTGTGTTTCTAAACGTGTGTGTTTCTCTCACGTCTGAACGCATGCGTTTGTTTGTGCGTGTTTCCTGTATCTAAACGTGCATTTTTCTTGTATCTAAACGTGTTTCATTGTCTAAACGTGTATTTCTTCTATTTAAAAGTGTTTTTTGTATCTAAACTTGAGTTTTTCTGGTATTTATACATGTTTTTCTTGTATTTTAACATGTTTTTCTTACATCTAAACATGTTTTTCCTGTGTCTAAACATGTTTCTAATATTTTAACGTGTGTTTCCTGTATCTCAACACGTGTGTGTGTGTGTGTGTGTGTGTGTGTGTTGTGTCCTGAAGGCAGCAGGAGTTGTCTAACCTGCTCCATGAGAAGAAGTATCTGAAGGCTCTGGGTTTCGCCATCTCTCTGGATCAACCTCGCACTGTTCTCACTGTCATCAAAGGTGAATAAGGAGAAAACCTCTCTCCATCTGGACCATTTAACCTGCTGTTTTAATTCCCTCATTCTCACATTATGTCGCCTCTTAAATCATCGTGTAGTGATGTTAAATTTCCACCCAACACGATGCACCGGTCCTCATCCTGTTGCTGTTTATCAGGATGGATTCATCTTTCTGTCATTGTGAAGCTGCAGCAACACAAACCCGTTTCCCTTTGACACAGAAGAAGAAGCGTGATGATTTATGATCTGAAACATGCTGCGTCACTGTGACAAAGTGACTAAACTGTGAATCATCCCTTTATTTTTCTGTTGTCAGCGATCCGTGAGGCGGAGGAGAGTCGGGAGCTGCTGGAGAAAACGGTGCTGAAACTACGGCAGGATCAGAAAGGTGACAAACATCCTGAAAGTGGAGGGTTCTGTCTGATTATATCACTGTAGATTAGTTAAAACCTGAATATATTAACACATGAATAATATGTCTATGATCTACAGATGTGAAAGTAGTCCAGGTTTTAAAATGTTTAGATTTCTCAGAAGTCAGAGGTGTCAAACATGTGGCCTGAGGGCCAGAACCGGACCGATTTTATAAGAAAAACTATTTCCACACAGAAACATTGAAGCTTTGGTGTGTGTGTGTGTGTGTGTGTGTGTGTGTGTGTGTGTGTGTGTGTGTGTGTGTGTGTGTGTGTGTGTGTGTGTGTGTGTGTGTGTGTGTGTGTGTGTGTGTGTGTGTGTGTGTGTGTGTGTGTGTGATTGTGTGATTGTGTGATTGTGTGTGTGTGTGTGTGTGTGTGTGTGTGTGTGTGTGTGTGATTGTGTGATTGTGTGTGTGTGTGATTGTGTGTGTATATGTATATATATATATATGTGTGTGTATATGTATATATGTGTGTGTGTGTATATGTATATATGTGTGTGTATATGTATATATGTGTGTGTATATGTGTGTGTGTGTATATGTATATATGTGTGTGTGTGTGTGTGTGTATATGTATATATGTGTGTGTGTGTGTATATGGATATGTGTGTGTGTGTATATGGATATGTGTGTGTGTATGTATATATATGTGTGTGTGTGTGTATATGGATATGTGTGTGTGTGTATATGTATATATGTGTGTGTATATGTATATATGTGTGTGTATATGTATATATGTGTGTGTATATGTATATATGTGTGTGTGTGTGTATGTATATATGTGTGTGTGTGTGTGTGTGTGTGTATGTATATATGTGTGTGTGTGTGTGTGTGTGTATGTATATATGTGTGTGTGTGTATATGTGTGTGTGTGTGTGTGTGTATGTATATATGTGTGTGTGTATATGGATATGTGTGTGTGTGTATGTATATATGTGTGTGTGTGTATATGTATATATGTATGTGTGTGTGTGTATATGTATATATGTGTGTGTGTGTGTGTATATGTATATATGTGTGTGTGTGTGTGTGTATATGTATATATGTGTGTGTGTGTGTGTGTGTGTGTGTGTGTATATGTATATATGTGTGTGTGTGTGTGTGTGTGTGTATATGTATATATGTGTGTGTGTGTGTGTGTGTGTGTGTGTGTATATATACATACCCAAAAATGAAATAATTAGTTGAGGTACTCCAAGGTTTAAAAATCCTTTAATATAACATGTAAAGAATGTTTAAAGCACATGTTCCTACATGTTTCAGTTATATTGTTACATGTTATATTAAAAGCTTTTCATCTTTTTATATCAGTTTCTTTGAAATTTAATAAAACTATATAAAGTCTCAGGCTGTTCATCACCTGTTATTTTAAATTATTGTTTTACCTTTTTATTATGGATTAGCCATAACTGCATATTCCTACTGTCCAGTCTTTATTTTTATTCTATATTTAATATTTTTTATCACTGACCACTGGGCTGCCCCCCGGGACCAGGGAACCAGATTCCGTTCATGTGCTGATTGTCGATAAAGATTCCTTGAATAAGTTTTCCTGGTCCAGTTTGACACCTCTGTCCTCATGGATCAGATGAAACCTCCTCCCTAGTTTTAACGTGTTCCTCCTCCAGAGTCTCTGCTGCGGTTCTGCTCCGTGTGGAACACCAACGCCAGGAACTGTCTGGATGCTCAGTCCGTGCTGCAGGTTCTATTAACTCACCTCACACCTGAGGAGCTGCTGACCTATCAGGGAGCCCGCTCACACCTGGAGGGACTCATCCCATACACAGGTCAGACCAGGCAGCAATTTGGAACGAGCATTTTTAACCTTAACATTCTAATTTTAAATAAATAATTAACATTTTCCGCAAATAACTGGTTGTTTTTAAAGTAGCAGCAATTTTCACACACAAATATTCAACCTATAACAGCAACAATATAGAAAATAGTAATAATAACCAGTGTCATGATGGGCTGAAATAAAAGATTGAATAGTTTTGTGTGAAAATAAATAGGACTGACACTATTGTTTTAAAAGGAGGACATGTTTCACCCTACTATACCTGTTTCTGTCCCTCAGAGAGACACATGCAGAGGATCGGCAGCCTCCTGCAGAAATCCATGTTCCTCAACTACATGTGGCAGAAGATGAGAGTCACTGGAGCAGCGTCAGGGTGAGGGAACCGCTCCGGCTTCTCTAAACGTTTCCTAATCTCAACAAAAGTTTGTTTTATCTCCACCACGACACAAAGAAAGTGATCGATCACATCAAGGCCTCAACAACCGCAGCGAGTTATAGTCACGTCTCTGGAATCCAGGAAGTGGAGAAGCTGCCCAGCAACATATTTTCTGTCTGGAACCAAAGATCCTGAGATGTTTGACTGTTGGGGTCATGTTCAAAGTTATAGAATAGAACGTTATTTATCTGCTTTTCGCATAGAAAACGCAGGAATGTGTCATTAAAAGCATCAAACAGGGAAAAAAATGACAAATTTAAAGTCAAAAAACAAGAAAAGGTAATTAAAATGAATTAAGGTGCTTTAAAAATGATTTATGCCCGTGAATGTACAGCATTGGTTGTTTTAAAGCACTTTATAAATAAAGTTGAGTTGAAATGCAAATCAAAATCAGTCAAAATCCAATTAATTTCACTTATCAAGCATGATTTTTATAATTCAGACATGTTTTTTCTCTTTATTAGGATTCAATTAATTAATTGATCACATTTCACTTGTGATTTGTATGAATTTGCAGAACAAACGGCTCCTTTTTCAACATGTACTCTCGTATTCGTCGTATTTTATTGTTTCACATTGAGCTGCAAAGAGAGTGGAACATTTCTGTGGAAATATTCAAACAATTAGCATCTAAATTACCAGCTAGCTGCTGTATGACTATGAAATATGGAGCATATTTACCACATATTATCATCATAACTTACTTCACCATGCTATGAGATAAATGAATGAATAAATGTTGAACTATCCCTTTAAATCTGATTATTTTAGCCAGTTTAACCCCTTCAGACCTGAATTATGTTCACATCTATATGCGTCCAATAACAAGAATCTATCCTTTTTTTTTATCAACATTAGTTTTGTCCATTTCAATGGACATTGGGTCTCATTATACTATATTATTTCAAAACTATGATATCTTTACACAAATATCAATAAATAAAAATCCTCACTTTGACGTGTGGAGGGAAGTCCTGTCATGCCCCCTGTCTGATTGGTTGTTAAACGTCCATTTAAATGGACTTGAGGACTGGCTCTCATGTGACGTCCATTGTAATGGACACAGGGTCTGAAGGGGTTAAAGTGAACATCAGTTAAACTCTGTTCTATCTTCTCTAGTTTGGACCAGGACGAGGAAATGGACTCTTCTCCTCTGGATCAGGCCGCTCCTCTGTTCCTGATCGACACGGAGAAAGAAAAGCGGAACGGTGACGAGAAACGAGACGACGGCGACAGCGGACAAGACGGAGACATGGATTCCCCCGTCGAGGAAATGGAGGAAGACGAGGAGGAGGAGGTGAGCGCCACCACGAAGGTTTCCAGCAGCGAAACTAACGGCAAACACCGCTCTGATGGAGAGGAGAGTTCAGAGGAGGAAGATGAAGAAGAGGAGGGAACGCTGACACAGGACCAGACCATCAGCAGCTGACAGGAAACTGTTTGTGGGATATAATACGTATGATAACAGCGTTCAGTGGTTTCAGCGACTCATTCGGACTTTTAATTAAAATCTGAAGACTTTATGATGCTGATATTCTCCAGACTTGTTTTTTTATGTCATGTTTATAACATCAAAAAGTGTTTTCTGTGATTTAAAATGAATAAAAAATGTCTTTTGTTAAGTGTATTTTAAATCTGTCTAAGCAGCAGCAGCATTTTTTTTAAAATATAGATATAATCCATGGATAGAAGAGAATTATCAAATAATATGGGGTTTGTTTTACTTAAATTATGCATTCTTTTTTTGGAACAAGCACTTTTAACCCATTTTAATTTTAAATAATTACCGTAATATTTTAAACGAATAACTGGTTGTTTTTAAAGGAACAGCAAGAATCATATTTGATCATTTTTTAGGGGATTTCTTTTTATTTTTACACACAAATATTCAACCGATAAGTGAATGTTGGCAGAGAAAGTGACAAACTAACACCTGTATCATCAAATTAATCTATAAAGTGTAGTAGATAGAGCAAATAAGTAATTTAACATTTAATTGAATACAAGGTACATCATAGTAGAACAAGGTGGATTTCTGCTTAAAATACCGTAAATTACCTAATAACATGCATAGATTAATTTCTTCCTGACAAAATTTAGCTCAGCAAAACTGTAAAAACATGGTAAATTACTCAAATGATTTGCTTAAACTAGTATAAAACAAGTATTTATCAAAATTCACCTGCACCCTGCGCTTAATTGAAACTGAACCATTATTTGGTAATTTACGGTAATTAATGATCCTGGTTTTAACGAATGTAAATCTACTAAATCTGTAATATAATGTTGAATGATGAACTTTTAAGACTCCACAAATGGTTTTATTTGTTCAGAGCTCTACAGGAACATGTGAAAACAGCAGATTCTACGTTTTACATCACATTCTGATATCGTCGCTGATAATGACACACACATCCGTGTTCTTCGAGCAGCGAAACACGCAACACAGCGTCTGGTATTTCAGGCAAACGTTTCCTCCTGGCACAAGAACAAATCCACTTATCTTTCTCACTCGATGCATATAAGGCACAAAAAAAGGTTTCCAGTATGGAAAAATAATGGATCATTCAGAACAGACTGTAAAGAGTTGATTTTTGCGAAATCCTAAATTAAGATTTTTGTGCTCAGTACATTGTTGAAAGATAAAAGTGACAGAGAAAAGAAGGATTCAATAGCAGGGTCCTCACCACCAAGGTACACCACAGTATTTAGTTGTTTTTTTCCATTTAGGCTACATTTCAGAAAGTAAAAACGTTAACACAAAGCTGAAAATCCACATATATAAAGCCCAACTAATTATTATGATGTCAACACCATCAAGGTCTATTCAGATGCAACATAAGAGGCTGCATCATCAGTCAAAGTTAACATTTGCAGCAAGAAAGACAGAGGAAACATGATAATTGTAATATTCTATTAAAATGGGGATAAATAGTGATGTAGATGCATCAATAGAGATGCTAACCTGTAAGCTACTGTAAATGTAGCCTAGGATAAGATGTGAAAACACATGCAATGAATATTTAAGGTCGTGTTCAGTCACATTATGAATTATCCATCAATAATAGGCTGTTATTTGGATGTTTGGATGGATATAATTAGTAAATAATGTGACTAAACATGGTGAAAATCCTGTTTTCATTGATGGGGGAACAATAAAAGGTACATTTTCATGGAATAATTCCTGGAGGGGACATGTTATTAAAAGGAATAATTATAGCAATGTTCCATATTTAATTATATTTGTATGAAAAGCTAATGTGATCATAAATCAATGAGATAAAAACTAGTAAAATCTTTAATGGACCCAAGTCCTCTCTCCTAGTCGCTGTTGCTATGGTAACTTACATCGTTAGTAAGTTACCATAGCAACTCGAGCTTGTTAACGACCATTAGTCTGATCTTAACCAGCAGACTGTTAAAAAAAGAGGCTGATTTTAGGCAAATTATTTAGAAATGGTGTGATAAAATGACTTTCTTAACTCGATTGGTTTCTTGCATGTAGCTAGCTACTAGCTAACTGTCACAATTAGCTAATAAAAAGTTTTAAAAACCTAAAAAATGTTTTTAAAAAACGAGTTTTATATTCTTGGTTGATATTTAAAATTGTCACCAACGGATATAAGTTGCCAAAATAAAATAAAGTCGCCAATAAAGCCGCCATTGTTCATAACGGTTATTATTTTTATCCACTCGTTATCTCTACACGCTAACGGTAAAAACTTAGCCGTTAGTCACTGGCCCCGCCCACTAGGACAAAAAAAGCATCTGGACAAAACCACTTTGACGAATGGGGGAGGGGGGGGGGGTAATATTTCAATAATTAAGAAACGCTTTTTGGGAGGGGAAAACTTTATGAAAGTGGGGGGATTCACCCCCAGGATTTCGTACAATGGATTCACTGTCTGATTAAAATGAAGCCGCCATTGTTCGTAACGGTTATTGTTTTTAATCCACTCGTTATCTCTACAAGCTAACGGTAAAAACATAGCCGTTCGTCACTGGCCCCGCCCACTAGAAACAAAAAGCATCTGGACGAAACCACTTTGACGAATGGGGGTGGGACATAATATTTCAGTAATTAAGAAACATTTTTGGGAGGGGAAAACTTTATAAAAGTAGGATTTCGTACAATGGATTCACTGTCTGGTTAAAAATTAAGCCGCCATTGTTCGTAACGGTTATTTTTTCATCCGCTCGTTATCTCCGGTAGCGTCGGGGTAGCAGCGGTTAACCTGCGGGCGTTCTTGCGGGTGACGGTGGTGCAGCGGGCGAGGATCTCCCGGGTCTGGGGCCGTGGCGGCACCTTGGGGGACTTGGGGCCCTTGTAGAGGTTCGGGTCGGACACGCTGGGCAGCATTCTCCCCTCCGGGCTGAGGTGGTTTGCCGCGCGGCTGAGGTCGACGCTGTGGTTGAGGTTGAGGGAAGAGCTCACCGAGGCCGAGGAGGAGCTGAGGTCGTCGCTGAGGCTGAAGTCGCTGTCGCTGGAGAAGCTTCCCTCGCTGTCCGGCCCCTGAGGCGGCTCCTCGTCCTCCATCTCCACCTTTGTGTGTGAGCATTGGACAGTTTATTACAACTTCCAAAGAAAATTAAGTAAAAGTAAAATGAAGAAACGGATAAATAAAAGGACAGAGAAAGACAAGAAGCTTTGTTTTCCATTTTCTCTATTTTAGCTAGCTACCAGCTAACTGTCAACATTAGCCGTTAGGCGCTGGAAAACAGCATCTGGACCAAACCACTTTTAGGAATAGAGGGGGGTGTCATTTTACAACAATTACCAAAATCGTTTCGTTGTGTTTTGCGGTAATTTAACATTTTTATAATATGCACAATTTTATTAGTATTTACAAAGACTTTTTGAGGGGGACAACTTTATGGAAGGGGGGATTTCCACCAATTCTCTGTTTTTCCCACCTATCCCCCCACTAACTACAGTATCTATAATATCTTTCTCCTAATTATTAATTAAAAGAATAATAATAGTAATACTACTACTATCAATTGTTGTAATAATAATAATAAATACATAAATAGAAAAGCTAAACATGTTCAAAAAGGAGTAGGAAGAAGTAAAATACTTATTAATTCCTACCCCCACACTATTCAATTACAATAATGTATACAGTTATTATTTCCTGTGATTATCTTTAAGAAACTATAATTAAATGTTATGAAAATAACAAACTAAAGTCAACAACACAGTATAAGTATCAGTATTTTATTATTGTATATATTATATCCTTTCTATTTAATACCTTGACTTGTACCTTATATCTCTTGTACTATAATCTTTATATAATTCATAATAATGTATATAATGTACACTGAATAGGTAACCATGTGTAATTCATTTCTATTTTTCCAATAATTCCATGTGTAATTATCTACTCAACTACCTCATACCATGTGATCTTTATAAGCATTTACTTTTATTTTTATTATCTATCTAATCTAATCTAAAGTATATAGTGATGATGAAAGGAAAAACAAACATTTTCAGCCAGCTGAGAGGACTAAGTTGCTATAACCTACGCCCACCTTGATAACAGGAGGAGGAGCATGTGTCACAGTGGCGGCGGCGGCGGCAGCAGCAGCCTGTTCACACAGCACGCTGAGGGATGTCGACCTCTGCATGTTCTGGAGGGCCGAGGCTGGGTTGGAGGAGTCCGGCAGCTGCAGCAGGTTCCCCTGGGAGCGGCTTAGGTGCAGGGAGGGAGGCACCAGGCTGAAGGAGGAGGAGGTGGAGGGGGCGCAGAGCGGCGAGGAGGCGCGGCGGTCAGTGTGGTGGGCGGTGAGCTGCAGGTGAGGGTAGTTGTATGGCTGCAGGTACATGGAGGGGATGTAACCTGCTTTACCGTTATACCTGTGGAGAACAGCACAACAATCTGGATTAGTTCACAGGTGGTGGTACAATGATGCATGAAACATTAAAAAGATATTAAATCAGATTCATTTTAGTTGGTAAATTATGTTTTGGGTCCAACTTATATAATAATAAAATTGAATCCTGGCAGGAAATAGTTTCATTGTGTGGTTTTATTATGTGTGTACCGTAAATTCTCTAATAGACAGGCCCCTATTACTATTTGAGATATTTATATAGAGACTCAGTGGGTTTCATACATTTTTATATCTATATTAAACTAATGAAAAGTGTGTTTCTTCTCATTAATTATTAGTAATAGCAAAAGAATCTTTTATCTCATTAAAATTTAGACTAAATAGGAAAAGCACTCATGTAAATCACAATATCTCTAACTTATATGTATACCGTAAATTCTCTAATATAGGCCCAGGCCTTTATTGGGACAAGGCCACAATTAGAGACAGGGTTCTATTTCTATTTAAGTGGAACAGACTACCAATAGATTGAAGAAAAACAAGGTATTGTGTCTATTTGAACCAACTGTACTTTTTTGTATAGATGAACCTAATATTTTAGGTTCATCTATAGAAAAAAGTACAGTTACCATATAAGTATGGTTTGTGTACAGAACTATAACAAAAATAATCAGTAATTTATTGTTTAGACTAAATTCCAGTGTAGAAATATCGAAACAAAGAACAGCAAACACAGTCAAACTGTGTATGATGTATGGAAACAGATTTTTCTTTATTTTTTCAATTAAAAAAGTTCCTTCAATGAAAAAATATATTTTCAATAAAAAAACTTTCAATCAAAGGAAAAAAAAGTATTTGAAGGCAAAAATATATTTGAGAATCAAATAGAATAGAGCATTTGAATAGTTTTTCTTAGGTTGATATTGTAGGATAAAGCAAATATAACTGAGGGATAGTGATAATAAAATAATTCTGCTCTAATAATATTATTACGAGGATGGAAAATAAAGAAATAATGTCAGTTTATAACTTATTAACTTATTAACCTTTGACTTTATTACATATGAACCCAAATACTCTGTTTCTTTTGGAATTTGCATCAAACTGCTCAGTAAAACATCCTAAAGATTATTACTGTTAATAATTAAAATGAGCTGTAGAATAAACAGTTGAACAGATTTTTCTGTGGGGAAATAAGCAAACTTTCTCTGTTCAATCAAAGTCTAAGTTTAGCTGCAGGAACTTGATTTTAAAGGAATTTGATGATTCACTGTGTTAACATTGTTCTCACTGAGCTGTAATTACACGTCTTTGAATATCAGGTTCGTTCCTTGACTCTGTTATTTCTTGTTGTGTTACTGATCATCCTGTTTTTTCCCCAGTCAGAGATGTGAGTTTATGTCTAAATACCTGATGAGCCACCAGCCGTTGTCAGATTTCTGCAGGACGTCCACTACTGTGCCGATGTTTACGCTGATTTCATCATCTTTGGTGGCTTTGTAGCTCCTGATGGCGGTGAACCGCATCCCTGAGGGTGGAAAACACCGTCATGTAGCATCCTGATGAACTTTAAGTCAATATGCTGATGTATGAACTACATATCGTCACCTTATTAAATAACGGACTGAGTCATTTATTGATATAAGTGAGTTTTAGACCTAAATCATCTCCTGATGATGCTGCAACGTCTGATAAAATCACTTTAATCCTGAGTTGAAAGGATCAGACTCTTTATGTCCTATAGGATAATGGACGTTTTACTAATGTTTTATAGTAATTTAATCTGAATTTCACAAGTTATACTTTTATAATATGATATAAAGAGTTGTGCATATCAATAAATATGCAGCCAAATATAAAGAAATACAGGAAGTTCCAGGATCTTCAGTCCATTAAACATATTCACCACATCTCAGGTTTCAAAAAGTTGTGAAAACTGGATGTTAGAGATGAGTTGGTGCAATAAAAACAGGAAAAGAAGAGCTGACATTAGTTTAATTTAACTCTAGGTTAATGCAAGTTTAGAGTTTCACTATGGAATAAAAGGACAGTTTAAACCAGGTTTAAAGTTGAATAAAGTCACATTAGAATGTTCAGAAATTGTCCTAAAGTCACTTTATTCTTTAATGTTACATAAGTGACATCAACGTTCTATGTCTGTCCACTGTCAACATGAATATTCTCTGCGTTTAAGGTTTTTGTACTTTCTGAAAAACTTGATAAATTGACTTAGGTCGTTATTTTAATAGGGCGACGATATGCAAATCTGATGATGCGTCTAAAGAGAATTAAACAGAAACTGGATTTAGTTCAGCACCTGTTTCATTCCCGTCTGTGTAATCTTCATCATCATCATCATCCACCTTCTCCAGGTAAGGAGCAGGGAACCAGGCCATGCGTTTGTCCTCATTCTCCACGAGCCACCAGCCTGAACCAACAGGTCAGAGGTCAGAGGGTTTTACCGCAGCCTGATGACGGCTGGTTTCGGTCTGACTGGAACTAGTCGTCTCACCTGCTTTGTCTTTGATGAGCACGTCCACCTTCTCATCCACGGCCACTTTGAAGGGTTTGTTCTTTGTGTCTTTGGTCTCGTACGGAGCGACGCACCGGTACGTCTCCGTGACAAACGGCTGGGTCACGTTCCCGCCGCCGCCGCCATGTCCCTCGTTGTCCCTGACGCCTGAGGGTGTGATCATGATGCTGAGAAGGAGAGAAGGTGGAAGGGTTTATTTTTCAGTTTGAGATTGAGTCTTGTGTCAATTCCCCAGATTAGTTTTAATCATATTCAGTCAGCTTTTATTTGTTTTGTCACATTTAAGACAACAAAAAGTCCTGGTATTTTAGTTCAAATATAGTCATTTAGTCTAGTTTTAGTCTTTCTTTATTCTTCTACAGGCATCTGTAACAACAGGAATTATTGGTAGGAACCTTTGTTTAGTTCAGTGTGACACAGGGACATGTTTTGAAGTGACACCTGTGGAGTTACCGGACCGAGCTGAATGTTCCCTACATGCTAAACATTTAATAAAGTGTGTAACCCAGCAGGTTAAAACGGTAGCACAGAGTAGCTGCTGGTGATGAAGGAACAGACGTCGCCGCATTTAGCACCGACAGCTCTGATGGATGCTACACACACACACACACACACACACACACACACACACCTGGCAGCAGCACTGGAGAGGAAATACATGATATAAATACTTGAATAAGTGATGTACATCCAGTGAAAAGGTTGTGACTCAACTAATATAATTATATGCATGAAAACTTTGGAAAAACACCTGGACTTAAATGTGTTAACAAAGAGTTTCTTTATCTATTTGGCTCAATTTGTGCATTAATGGTAGATTTTATTCTTTGCACAAGGCAACCACTCTCCCTGACACACAACGTTCCTTGAGTAATGTTTTATCCAAATGGGAAAATGCTTTTTTTTGTCCCTGCATAAGTTAAAACTGTATATTTTTCTGATGTAAAACTCTTTTTATGGATACTTTCAAGAGCTTTCTGGAAAGGTTGTTGAATCTTTTCCCTCAGCATTCACCAAATCTTTCTATTTTTACCACAATGACAATCTAAACATGTCAGATCTGTGCATCCAAAACCGCATTTGAGTAACAATTAAAGCCTAATAATCCTTTTATAAATATAGATCTAGATGTTGTTATTGTACCTGTTCTTGGAGAAGTCGGGCTGCAGGTCCTGGTCTTTGGGGTGGAAGAACCGGATGAGGTCTGCGGACTGAGAGACGCGCGGGTCGCAGCTCAGCAGCTCGTTGCAGTATTTCTGTAAAAGCTTCAGTCGCTCCAGTGACTTGCTGGGACTTTTCCTGCGGCCAACGCGCTTCATGAGTCTGGCTGAAAGCAGATCAGAAGTCAGGCTCCTGATCCCAGCCTCTCACTGAGCGCTCAGTTCTTTTACGCAGGCTCAAAGTGGGAATTACGCACAGATTACGCACGGATTACGCGCGACATACCTGGGAATTTAGGGATGATTCTGCCTGATTTCTTCAACTTGTTTGCAGCTGGGAACGATTTCTTCATTTGTTTCTGCAATAAACAAAAGTCGGGTGAAGATAAGGATATTTATTATTAGAAAGAAAATACAAAATGGCGTTTTTCTTTTTGTACACTTACGTGCATTTCCTTGAAATCCTGTAACTTTCTGTAAACTACAATATCATTCTGGTCTGACCAAAGCACCGAGGTCACGTACATCTGGAAAAGAAAACAATGAAGATGTTACCATATTGTAGAAAAAAACACAACCTATTATTGATATAAATAACCTCCGTCTGCTTTACTTTGCTTTTCTCCTTGTGCATCACTCCGATTAAACAGACGCTGATCGGATGCCGCTGGTCCTCCATGATGATTCAGAATAAAAAACACCAAGATCAGATGCTCAGCAGCTGTTTTATAGCTCCTCCTGCTCCTCCTCCTCCTGCTGCTCCTCCTCCTCCTCCTCCTCCTCCTGCTCCTCCTCCGCCTCCTCCTGCAGCAGCAGGTGAGTGACGCGCAGCCAGAACTACAGGTTGAAAAAATCCTCGTCACTTACGGGAAAGTCCCACGTTGCTTCAAATCCGCAGCTGCGTGACTTTATAAGACAAAGCATGTGTCGCTGTGATGTCACAAACATGTAAAAGTCTTTATTCTACTGATATTAGAGTGATGACGTCATGCTTTTGGTAAATAATCTCTTCCGATTTTGCTTTCATTGTTGCATCAGTCGTTAAAACATAAATAAATACATATATAATATATATAAATCCCAGTATTAAACCTCAGCTCCAGCACGAAATAAAGTATTTTTATCTGTAGTAAAACACAATGTTAGTGTTACTCAATGTTGAACCAGAATTTTCTCCCAGACTCATTCAGAAGTCACAGGATCCGCTCGTAACGAGTCGTTTAGCAAAAGTTTCTGGGTGAAATGTCGTGGAGCAAAACTGAAAGTAAAATACAGATTCTACCCAAAATACTTTGGATATAATGTTAAAATAAACAAAAAAAAAAACACCTGATATGAGGGCAGCGTTGAGTTTTCTTCATAAATCCCAGTATTAAACCTCAGCTCCAACACTAAATAAAGTGTTTTATTACTGTTCCAGCATCAATATATATCATCAATATCCACATCATCAATACAATAAGAACATAGTTTAATAGAATATCAGTAGTAGAGACTATTTACATATTTAATTTAATTGTCTCCTTTATAATAAACATCTTACAGAATATATTCTTCATGTTCTATAATGATCCTCAGTGGGATTTATAGGATTTTATGGACAAATAATTGACCTTTGACCTCTTACCTTAATAATCATTGAGCTTTTTGCAGATAATTTAGATTATTTCAAGTGTTGTGTTGTTTGAAGTTTTAAATAAAGTATTTTTATTTGTATTAAACACATTTTTTTCAATATTCTAACTCTATTGTCTCTATAACAGCAACATAAATAGATTCTGACTCTTCTGTAGTCACCTCACATGTTGTAGATTTATTTTAATTCAAGGTTTACGTCCAATAATCTTTGTGTTTGTAGAGATATTTAACATTTATTATCATTTATAGCAGGAAAACTGATAAATAATCCTGGGATTTAAGTGGTAAACACTCCAACATCCACTTAATTGTCTAGAATCAGATGTTTAAAGTATCTGATATTATTGTATTTAAGTATCAAAGGTAATTTTCTGACATTAAATGTGCTTAAGTATTAATAAACCTTTAATAAAACGTGTGAACCTTCAGGACACATGAGCTAATAATAACTTTGTTTTAATAAAAGGTTTAACTCCTCCTCCAGCTCCAGGTTCATTATCTCAGACACGTACACCAACGTTTACTCATCGTTTCCTGCTTTGATTTCTTTTCAGTAAAGAAGTTTCACAGGCTTCAAGGAGGTAATAACACACACACACACACACACACACACACACACACACACACACACACACACACACACACACACACACACACACACACACACACACACACACACACACACACACACACACACACTATTTAATATTTGTTCCTTCTAATTCTCATGAAACACGACATTAGTCATCATTTATCACTCAGTGAATAAACTCTGATCAGCATAAAGGAAACAGTGGCTGTTTTATATTTACAGGATCATTCAGGAGTTATTGTATAAAAGCAGGGGTGTCAAACATGTGGCCCGGGGGCCAGAACTGGCCCATTAAAGGGTCCAATCCGGCTCCACTGGATGACTGTAACTACAGGTTTCTTCCAGCTGAATTCAAGTCTTTTTAAGACCATTTATAACAAATTTAATACATATTTTACTGTCCTACCAGCAAAGAAACACATTTATATTTGTATTACATGTATAATACATCCATATAAAATATTTGTTCACTAAAACCTAAACTATTTATTGATTTTAGTGAATATTTTCAGGTATTAAATGCATCCTATGTTCATATAAAATATCCTTTCATTAAACCTCACCTGAATTAGATCCTGCACAAATTTTAGGACCCAAATATCAAAATTCAAGACTTTTTCTTCTTTTATTTTTAAGGTATTATTTTAAATTCATAAATTAAATGACTTCTCAGAGCTTTTAAGACCCAACAAGTCACAGAAATGTGACGTCAACGAGAATCTTTCAGGGTCAAAGGGTTCAAATATTTGCAGTTTTGATCAGTAAATGTAAAATAAGTGAGACTTTTTCTTATGTCATTACTCCTGTTTTGTAAACTGAAGGTTAATTAATCATTTTAACCAATAGAAACTTGCAGGTGTTATTTATACGTACAGTTTTGCTGGATATTAAATTGTTTTATGTGTTTAATGAGCTTAATTGAGACCTTTATATGTTGTATGATCATATTTAGTCCAACACTGACATCTAGTGTTTGCTGCAGGAATCAAATAAACCCTAAAAAACGACAAACATCTACTTATGTATGAAATAGTTCACTTTTTATTCCTCCTCCACACATTACACCCCTTTATATTTATCATACAGCATCTTCTTTAAATTCATCTCTTTAAATCATTTATATTCAAACTTTTTTTATCAACACGCTCTCAAATAAACTTTTCATCTCTTACATTGCACATTCTGTCGCTTCCCGTTGGATGATTAATGACAAAGCATTTCCCAGTCCGGATACTATTCCTGGTTTAAAATAAAATATAAAAACAGCGAGAGGAGTTTGTCCAACAACCCGTCATGCTGCAGGTTTCCAGACAACAAACTCTGATATCAGCTCTTTCCAATAATCCACCTTTACTCATCAATTCCTTTCAAATAAAACGTCCGTTTATGAGGAAAGAGAGAAGATTTATAAACGTTTAAAACCATAAGGCAGCAGGTTTTTTCCTAAAGCGTCGTCTCATTTAACACTTAATGATGCACAAGGTGCTTTTAACACAATATTCTCCACATAATTCATAATATTATAAAGCTACATGTGTGTTTTATGTCCAATAAATCAGGAAAATAAAGAGCAGACATGTTTAGCTGCTTCTAAACATGAAGTAGAAATGAAAGTGAATAAAAGTACAATCTATGGAGGTTAATATTCAACACGCTGCATTGTTTCCGTTGCATTATGCATCAACTTGTCCCGTCAATCGCGCTGCATCCGCCTCTAATCTCTGTGTGACCGGAATCCTGAAACGTTTAGAAATGAATCATGATCTGGAATGTACTGTCACGGGTCTTGAGCTTCAAACGCTGGCCTTATTAAATCCAGGATTCTTTACAGAGGGTTACTCTTCATTTAAAATAAAAAATATATATAAATAAATCACTCTGAAAGAAAGAGAACTGATCCGGAAATAAGTTAGTGATAGAAACTTTGGCTTGCATAGAAAAAAAAAATGTTAAAGCCATTTTTTTCTGACTTTTTGTTGTGTTTAGATCAGTGGTTCTCAAAGTGGGGGCAGAAAAAAAGGAAATAATTAATTTTCAGTATAATTCCATCCATAAGAAGCGTTTTTATGGAGGACTGCCATAATGACAAATAAATAAATTCATTAATTTAGTACATTACATGAGTTTATTTATTTTCCTGATTGATATATTGATTATTTTTTACTATATCGTGGTGAAAAATAAAGAATCTATATATAAATAAATAGGAAAATCAAATAGATGGGAAAATAATACACAAAAACATGTATTTTAAATGGAAAATTAAGTAAATTTAGACTTTTACTGGAGTCTTTCATTTATTTTTGACTATGGCAGTTTCAGCCCTCTATATTTTTGGCTTTGGATTTCTTACACTTTCTGTTTTTAAAACGTTTATGTGACTTTAAAGGTGGAGAAAGGTTTAAGAACCACTGGTTTCTGTGATTTTCTGCAGCAGCAGCAGCAGCAGCTTGGTAATGATCGGTTATTAATATACGTTCCAGCTCATGTTTTCCTGGATGCATCATCCCTGATCGTCACACAACTTGCATAAAAACTATAAATCTCTGCTCATCATTGCTTCTGTCGCAACTTTTTTGGCGAAACCTCCTCCTTGCTCATCTCACTCCAAGCGTTACTACGCAGACATTCGCGAGAAGAAATAATTTATGTTTCACTGAACAAAAACTCGTTTAACTGTTGGAACTCTTAACTGAAAGGCAAAAAAAAAAAACAATCAAACTCGATGTCCATGTCCAGCGGTGCAGATCTTATAAGAACGCCAAGAATTCACATTGTACAAAAAATAAAACGGAGAAAAAAAAAAAGGCAAATTAAAAGTAGATTAAATCCCAGGCAAACGTCAGCTGTACAGCCAGTGTGAGACCCGCCGATCCGTCACTCTTCTCCTCCCGAGCTCTTCTCAGTCCTCCAGGAGAGTGACGGTGACCTCCGCTTCGTTTCCTCGCCGACAGGAAACCGGGTCGGCTCCAGTCCGGGCGTTAAGGGGCTCTCCTCGGTCCCCGTCCCGTTTAACGGCCGGACGGGACGGGGTGGACTCGCCCCTCCTCGACTCAATGTGTCCGTGTGCGTTTGTCACCGAAATTCATAAATGGGCATGCTGTGCTCCCGGACGTGGTTCAGGTTTAGGGACTGGTACCTGGATTAAAGCGGAAAAAAGCAGAAGAAACGAGTCGATATATTGATTATTTTTACCATATTGTGATTAAAAATAATACACTAAAACATTTTATGAATGAATTAATTGGAAAATTATGTAAATATAAACATTTACTGGTATAAAAGAGTGATAATCAGCAGAAGAAACGAGTGTTAATGTGACAATAAAACAATATTTAGTTTTCGCCTTGTGTCAAATGCTGTTAATTTTAGTTATATTTAGTCAACTTTCTAGTTCTTTAGTTGAGTTTTAGTTTAATAAAATCCAAAGTATTTTAGTCTAGCATTAGTTGAATAAAATTAAAAGTATTTTGATTATTATTAGTCTACTTTTAGTCAAAGAAAATCCAAATTATTCTAGTTTATTAGAATAAACAACCGATATGAACCTAAAACACTGCTGACGTGACGTCTGAAGTAAGATCAGTAACTTGCTAATGCCAAAGATGGAATTATATAGAATAGAATCGAGTTTATTGGCATTTTTACAGGTTAAAGACAAGTTTAAATAAGTACATTGGAATTCTTGTGCGTGTCCCTGAGTCACTTGTAGCTAAAAAATCTTTTAAAAACTCAGAAAAACATAGGAAACATAAATATGTAGGTGCAAGACTTGTCATTTTACAGAAATTTACAGACAAATATATTACAAAGGAGCTGCACAGTTATAAATAAGCAATAAAAAAGGCACTAAGGAAATAAGGCAAAATAAATAAAACAGGAATATTTATATTAAGTATATATTTTCAGTTTTTTTAAGCATGGAGGTAAATATTCATATCAACCCTGATGCAGCTCCAGCATCTAAAATGAGAAACACTGCTTTTCTTTTATTTTTTAGTGTGTTTTACTGGAGGAGCACTCGCTACGTCGCCGCATTCAGTGCCGACAGCACCGGTGAATGATCCTCACTCATCTTTTTTTTCAGTGGTAATTTCGTCACAGTCTGTGGTTTAAAAAACACTGTCATCATAGTCTCATCCGACGGAACAAACACTGCAATAAAAGTCAGTGAATGTGGTTTGCTGGTTACCATTCTGAGCTCCTGTGGTAGTAATAGCCCTCGATAGTGGCCGTGGATTTCTGGAAGCAGATGTAGTAGAAGCCGGCGAAGGAGGCGCCGCTGATGTCTTTGATGGTGTGGTCTGGAACCAGAAACTGCTCCTTTAAGAAAAAAAAAAAACAGTGGAGGTCAGAGTTGAAAGATAATATGGTGTGAGGATAGAGATGCCAGGATTATACCGACCTTCCACCTCATGAAGACGTAGTCGCTGCTGTCCAGGGCCTCATAGTCAAAGTCATCCGAGTTGAAGCTTTTGGCATATTTGTAGAAAGGCTGAAATTTGCCCTGGTGAGACGTCATTAAATACCGGTCAGAGAATAGAAAGACTAACAGGAGGATTATAAAACAGCATTCATTATATGGCATGTGAGTTCCATCTCCATCAATCATTCCCTGCCTGCTTTATTTTTTTTTTTTAGAAAAAGGAAAGATCTATGCTTTTCCTGCTCCACGTGTGTCGTAAATCCACAGAAATAGCCAAACAAAATGAGAAAGACCAAAAATAATTCTGCACAACTTCACTTTTTCAGACAGTTAGACATTAATGCTGCAGGCGACAGGTACAAAACTTCCAGCTGGGACTTTTAATGTTGGTGATGGTGAGTCACTATTACGATTATAATAACTGTGATGCACATGTTACAGAAAACCGAATGGAAATTTGACACTTAACAAAAATACCAGAGATGCACATAAAATATCCTGCATGTGCATTGTGATGAACCAATCACTACCACATCAGTGTAAAAATGACAGACTGAAAACATACCCAGTGCTTCCTGTCCACATCCTCGTCTGCGTCCCATTTCCTGGTTAAAAAAGGTCTCTTTCGACTGATGATTTCACCAGCGAAGAATGTAGTGAGAGTGGGATACTCCTGCAGCACAGAGGGAAGGAAAAGCAGTAAAAAACTACATGGGTGTGGATTATATTCGCTTTTAACCTGCATTAAAAGAAAACAAATTATTTCCTGGATGACTCATATGTTATGCAACATATGAACTTAGTGTCAGCTGAAAGGTTCCAGTAAATAATAGTTTACAACTAATGTCCTAATGATGAATTTATAAACATCTTTCCCTCCCATGTCCCATATCTGTATAAACACATCCAGCTTATTTATATAGTTGTGTTGCTTCAGATCAACTTTGACTCAGTGTCTCTCTAAAGGCACACAAATAGTAATAAAATGTTTTAATTTAATTAATTTGGATTTATTATACGGTTATCTCCTAATAGACATAGTTTATCACAGCTCAATTGTTTATAAGTGCATGTATATGCAGCTTTATTACATTTACTGCCTCATTTATACTAACTCTTTATTATTATTGCTCTGAACTCTATTAGTCAGGACATTTTTCATATAATGTACCAAAATAAAATCCAAATTGTTTTATTTTAATTGACTAAAATCCTAAATCCAAAGTATTTTAATCTAGTTTTATTCGACTTTAAATCCAAAGTATTTTAGTCAAAGATAATCCAAAGTACAGTTGGAAGAACCTGCAAAAACCTGCATCAAATTAGAATATTTTACTATCATTACAGATGTTCAAAAGCCTTAAATTCACTTAATTTGATGATTTAATGCTCCAATTAGTTTGTTTATATTGTATTTTTCATGCATTTCCTCTATAGTTTTCTCTTAATGCCTCATCAATGGTCTTTCAAGCTAAAATAAGGGTTCTTATCTTATAGGAGTGTGAGGTATACACTTTATATTTCTATGTCGTGGCAATGATCCAAATAAACAACAAACACCACCTGGTAAAGAGCTAAACGTGTCGCTCCACCCCCGCCACAACCCAAATTTACTACAGATCCTGCTGACCTTTTCCCTTCTATACGTTGCATAATGTAACGTATACACACTCTGAGCTAAGTCTAGACTGTTGACGTGAAAGATAAAGTGACTGTTTGTCTTTTCTGTGTCGCAGAACCACATCAGGCGAGTGGAAACCAGTTTGTGATTAGTCTTTGACAGAATAAAGGTCAGTGTAACAACCCGGCTTAGTGGAGGCAGGTTTATTTGAACATTTCAACAATAAAGGTCATTAAAAGTGGCTTTTACTGGACGTTGCAAGCATCGAAATTGAATTAAAACCAAGTCCATTAGTTATTAGAAGTTGTTTTGTAGAGTTTACCTCAGTCAGGCCTTTGATCTTCAGGTATCCACACAGATAGGAGTCCTCCACAGTCACATGCTGTCCAACAGAAACACAGTTTTGGCAATAGAAAATATCTCAAATGGCCTGAAAGCACAGGTGCAAAAAAATTGGTCTCCTTCTGTGTGATAAGCTACTACAAGATATACCAAACAGTATGGAAATTCCATTAATTTACAGCATGTGTGGAAGTTTAATGAATCTACTTCAGGTTATAGCAATTTAGTCCTATCAATTCATGTGCAATAATCTACCCAAATGAACTGTGCAATAATATATATATATATATATATATATATATATATATATATATATATATAAATAATTTACTTGCATGTCACTTGTACAATCTCTACTGCTGTTGCTAATGCAATTATCTTATCAGCTGCTTAAAAATCACTATATGACCATATAAAGCTAAGCTAACTAACTAGCTCGTAGGTTACAAATATGCTGACTTTGCAAACACTAAAAACAAACTAATAACAAATAGAACAGGCTGGTGATTTAAATTAAAAAACTACCTGCAGGACCACCTCGACATCGTAGGAGTTGCCTTTGCTCTTCTGGTATCCGCGGAACTGGGAGCCGCTGTACAGCAGCGACGTGGCGACCCCGGGCTGGAGCGTGTTGATCGGGGCAGGGGGCGTAAGCGAGGCCGAGGATGAGCAGGCCGAGCCGGCGGAGCGGCGGCGGCGCTCCGCTCGGACGGGCATGACGAGCGCTAACGTGTCGCCGTCAGCAACCGTCATGAATGTGTGAGGACACCACGGAAGGAGAAAAAGGCGGAAAAAAGACAGGGGAAAGAGGAGAAAATAAGGAAAAAGGAGCCCGGAGGACGGAAAGTTCGCTTATTTCTGCGGCGCAGCGCCTCAGCTGATGCCAGAGACCACCCGCCCCCGATCTCATTGGCTGGAAAAATTCAGCAGCGATCTCATTGGCGGGAAAATATTCAGCGGCGATCTCATTGGTTGACGCGCAGAAAGGCATTCTGGGAGTTGTATTCATTCCGGATGTACACAACCATCAGCCGTCAGTGAGGTAGGTGATTGCTGCTCTTTTACATTTTTTAGAAATATTTATACTACATGTATTTAATATATAAAATTAAAACATAATAAATAAAATAAATAAAAAATTAATCATAAAGTAGTGAAAATAAATCACATCTATTTTTAATAAGTTAACAATTACTCCGTTGTTAGATAAAATTTTATAAAATTTTTATTTGAATATATAATAACTAATTACAATTAAACACCTATATATTATGGCTAATATTAATACAAATAATAATAATAATTCATTATTTTATAATGTAGATAAAGAAATTAAGTATAATTATTTTCTTGTAATAATAAATCTATCTTAAATATATTTTATATATTATTTATATTTATATAAATATTTTATATATATACTTATGATAAATATAGTTATAGCTATAATTAATATTTTTCTTATATAAGTGTATAATATTTAAAATATAATATATACTTATGGTAACTATTTTTATCATAGCTATATTAAGTATATTTCTTATATACGAGTATATGATATTTAAAATAAAATATATGCTTATATATTATTCTTACACACAAAAAAAGAAGAAGAACAATAAAATAAAAACGCAAAATACAACATTTTTATTTTCAGTGGTGGAAAGTAACTAAGTACATTTACTCAAGTACAGTATTTAAATACAGTTGTAGGTACTTGACCTTTACTTGAGTATTTTGATTTGAACGTTATACTTCAATACATTTCAGAGGGAAATATTTTACATTAATATATTTTAAGAAATTCCTTTTATTTTTATAATAAAGATATTTAAAAAGCCAGAGAAGTGTACATCATACAAATAATATGCACATGTATCTGGGGAAGAAAAGATCAAATGTCTTTATTCAACACAGAAATAAGAGAAGCTTGTTATTTCTGACATTAGTTATCTGGTGTAGAACATACAGGAGAAACTGAACACATTGATGTGAAAAATCTGCCTTTTCCTCATTTAATTTCCCCAAACGTCGTCATTAAATCTCCTGAAACTCTCCCAGCTGATCCCTCAGATAATCCATATATCTGTGGATGTCTGAGTTCCTCATGCGGCTCCGCTTCAGTTCTGTATCTCTGATCTGTAACGGCAGAAAAACGCAAACATTAACAAACCCGTGAAGCAAACAGGAGAGAGTTCTGGCGTGATTTCAGCTTCTTACCCCTTTAACGAGGGCCAGTTGCCAGCCGCTGACTCGTGTGAGCAGCTCAGTCTCTCTGTCGTTGATCTTTATCAGATGGTTGTCGTGACCAGTGTTCAGAGCGTCCATCACTGTGTCTTTCTCTGTAAATAACTACATCAATAGACATAAATCACATCACAACTGCTGTTACAGACACTTCAGACTGGTTCTATTCTGATAAAATGTCTAATTTACTTGTTCATAAAGGTAATACAATACAATTTTACAGTTATTTTCAATTATCTTTGATTAAACAGAGCAGAATTTTATTGTAATATTCTATAAACCAATAAGGTTTGGGAATTATTCTCATCTTTAACATCTTACTATATTTTAATATAGACTTTTACCATAATCCTCTGAGCAACACTTTTTATATTGTATTTTTAATATTATTCTTAAGTTATTTTTAAAAGACATATATCCACAAGACAGATCCTGTTATCAAACCACCTGTGGACATTTCTCTATTAAATATAGATGTGTTAATTAAAATAATAATTAGAATAAAATAATTAAATGGTAGGTAACAACTTCTTGAATGTTACACAAATTTTATTTTACTGTAATGTTGTTTCTTTCATTTATTCTATTTTAAAATTTTTATTTTATTCTACTTTTATTGATAATAATCAATAATCTGATCAGCCACATGGTTTATTAGATAATAGGTAACATGTTATTCAAATGTGTGGTTTAATGTTTGCTTTAAAAATGTTGAATTTTGCTGATTTATTCTCATGTTTTTTATATTTATCACAATTATTTCTTTCCTTTATTTTAATTTGTGTCTAATTTTAAACTGAAATCCGTTTCATATGTATTCCTTATATTATTTTACGTGATATTAATGTGATAAGATGGTGAGCTTGTATTATTATTATTCCTACCTCATCAGTACAAGTATTTCTGATTCCTGTACATGAACTAATGCCAGAAAATGTCCGTATTTATTCAATTTTCCATTTAATTTGATTTATTTGTGTCTTATTTCCCCTTTACACATAAAAGCCCCATTCCTACCTCATCATCACCTCAGTATTACCACCTTTCTGTGTCATAATCCTTTATTTTCCAGGAAACACTCACCATTCTAACATCATCTGCTATTTCCTCGTCTGAAGAGTCACTGGCGACTTTCTCCAGAACGGCTGCAGCGATTTCTCTCAGCTTCACGTTGTAATTATCTTCCAGTTCTCTGCACTGAGCGAATGTTTGACTGTGTCAAGGGAAAATCCTTAAAAAATATGCGTTTTTAATGTTGCTTCAGCAGCATTTACAGAGGTCAGAGGCAGAACATGAACAGTTTAAATGCAAATATAAAAGGATATGTCCCTTGAGCTGTTTCAGTGAAGCCACCGACCAGATCTGAGATGGTGACGTCAAACTTGTTGATGAGATCCTGAAATAAAAAGTAAATGTCTTTATATATTCACTGAGTTATCAATCTACAAGAGGCTTTCTACAACACTTCTAAAATTACATCTGGAAATAAAAGACTCAGATGTTATTTTATGAATAAATCTGATCCCAATGAGCCAGATAGACGTGTTAAATGTGGTCAGAGAACGAAGAAAACCTATTGATAAAGGGACAAAACAACTATTATTAGTTTTATTCTGAATACAAACTTCTGGAACACAGTTAGTTAGTTAGTAAATCTTCTAAAAAGGGGAGTTAAACTATTTAAACTACACACACACATAATATCAACCAGGTTTCTATTCTAGGTAGATTCATTATTTAAAATTTATGACATTTCATGTCAAAAATTGAAAATTCCATGTGATTTTTGTAAAAAAATATGTATAAATGGACTTTAAAATGACAAGAAACCAACGTAAACACAATATATATGTGGAAAGACCCACCCCAATTATAAGCACTTATTATTATTATATATATTATATATATATGGAACAGGATAGACTTACCTCCAGCTGGGTGAAGAGCTGGAAGTCCAGCTCCATGAGGTTTTTACAGAGCAGCTCGATCTCGTCTTTGCAGAGTTTGACCTTGACTTTCACCGTTTCTGGCTCTGATTTCCGCTGCAACTCCTCGATCCTCTAGAAAGGTGTCGACGGGGGAGATGTTGTTATAAAAATCATTAATACACGACAGCTCTGTCCCGACTGGGGGGAAAAATCATTGGTGCACGGCGATGACTGATGACGGCTTCAGGAACCTGGCTGTTCTCAGCTTTAACGCCAGGATTTGACTAAAAGTTGTATTTTTTTGTTGTTAACCCCTTGAACTCCAGCCATTTTTTTAGGTTTCTGCTCGATATTAATGTACCCATAGTAAGGAGAGTATATCTCTGGAAAAAAAGACCATTTATTGATCTCAAATAAACATTTTCATCCCAAAACAGCAACAAAAAAAACACATTTTTTGTTCGTCGCTTCAAACAAGCGACTTTTTACTGTAGTGTTTTTTGGCTGTTAGTTTACTGAGTTTTTGTCATAAAGCTACACTGATGGTACCGTTGGACTCGTCACAGTCTCAGCTTTCATATGAGATGTCATTTGTTTGTGTAACATGAAGTATCAGAGCGCTAGCCATCAAAATGTGGCGAGTGGGTTGGCTTTATGATCGTATACCGATTGTCATATTTGTTAATTAATTAGCTTGGTGTTGGAGTTGTGTTTGGTGTGTGTAAATATGACTTATATGTGCTTGTAGTGGAGTTTCTCCTGTTTAATTTGATGTATAGCTTCACTATATTTGTACAATGGACTGAGTTATTTGGAGTTAGTTTGGAGTTAATATTTATTTGGTTAAAGTAAATACATTTATGATAAATTAAAGCTAAAAATTCAATGTCTATCTTCATCAGGATGATAAATACTGTCTGAAAACCACTTTCTGCACATGTTTAAACATCACAAGGCATCATATAGAATGATATTATTAATAAGTCAGCATCATGTTGGCTTTACTGGTTTAAATGGCATCTTGTGATTAATTAAAATCTGGATGAGTTAAAAGCAGCAGATTTTTACTGATTTAATCTAATGTGTGAAGAGATGAAGACTTTAATCCACTACAAGGAAATTTGCAGCTTATCCTGAACATGTTTTTCTTGTTAAAATAAGCAGATTTATACATGTGCACTGTGATAATGGGGAGTGGACTCGTCCTGGATGCAGTGCTGGTCCCTTTTTTAGAACGTTCTGCCTCACCTCTTTGTGTTTCTCCTCAAAATGCCTTAAAACGTGCGATGCTTGGAGCTGGAACCGCGGCACCAGCTCAGCCTGGACGCCGAACAGGGAGTCGGCTTCTGTTTCCCGCCTCTTCTTCTCGGCCAGGCCCGTTTCAAACAGCTGCATGCACAGCTTCACCATTTCCTCCTCAAATGTAGACGCGGGGTCAAGGTTTAGCAGGAATTTCTGCTGCGTTAATTACACAGAGATCCAGCGCAACTAAAGGATATGTCTGGAGCAGAGAGGCCACTCCTGGCAGCTTCTGCAGCCTCTCTACTTCTGGATCGTCGCTGAACATGCTGTGAAACAGATGAGGGCCGTTCAGGAACTCCACGAAGGCGTCCTGCGGACAGGAAATAAGTGATAAAACGCAGCGTAACCTGTGTAAAAGCTCATTAACGTGAGATCCGTGTTACTCGGTGCAGCTGGAGCTCAGCTTCTCGTTTTCTCTCGGCCTCGGCGGCTTGTTGCAGCTGCAGCTCGTCACGTTTCAGCTCCTCCAGAGCGTAGCGGTATTTTAAAGACGCCTCGGCTTTCTGCACGTAGACAAATTGATTTGTAGAGCGTTGATATGAAAGAAAAACGAGAAGAGACAGGATGATATATACGCTCACTGTCTTCTCATCCAGATATCTGAAGTCGAGGTACATCAGGTGTGGAAAGTAGGCGGCGATGAAGAGTTTGTAATCCTCCTGTTTGGAGACTGGGTTTCCCTTTAAGTTGAGGGTGAACAGGTTCTTAAACTTCCTGAGGTAGAGCACCTGTAGATAAATATAAGACCTGCATTAGGTTAAATGAAGAAATGTTTCATCAGTGGTGTGCACAGGGTTGAAAAACGCAAGTTAAAGTGCCCACGAGGAGGTAAAATGTGTGTTAGAGTGTCCTCTAGGAGCTAAAACATGTGCTAAAGTGCTCTCTAGGAACCAAAATGTGTGGTAAAGGGCCCTCTTGAGTGCTAAAAAGCATGTTAAAGTGCCCTCTAAGAAGGAAAATGTGTGTGAAAGTACCTTCTAGGAGCCAAAACCCATATTAAAGTGCCCTCTAGGAGGTAAAACATGTGCTAATGTGCCCTCTAGGAGTCAAAATGTGTGGTAAAGTGCACTCTTGAGTGCTAAAACCCATGTTAAAGTGCCCTCTAGAAGCCAAAACATGTGCTAAAGTGCTCTCTAGGAGTCAAAATGTGTGGTAAAATGTCCTTGTCTAAGGTAAAATTGTGTTTAAGTGCCCTTTATGAGCTAAAACATGTGCTAAAGTGTCCTCTAGAAGGTAAAACATGTGTTAAAGTGCCCTCCAGGTGTCAAAATATGTGATTAAGTGCCCTCTTGAGCACGAAAAAGCATATTAAAGTGCCTTCTAAGAAGTAAAATGTGTGATAAAGTGCTAAAACCCATGTTAAAGTGCCTCCTAGGAGGTAAAACACATGTTAAAGTGTCCTCTAGGAACCAAAATGTGTGTTAAAGTGGCCTCGAGCGCTAAAAAGCATGTTAAAGTGCCTTCTAAGAAGCAAAATGTGTGAGAAGAATGTGTGTGAAGTGTTCTCTTGGGAGTTAAAGGTGTGTTAAAGTGCCTTTTAGGAGGTAAAACACATGTTAAAGTGCCATCATAGGCACCAAAATGTGGGTTAAAGTGGCCTCTAGATGGTAAAAAGCAAGTTAAAGTGCCCTTTAGCAGCCAAAACATGTACTAAAGTGCCCTATTCTATGGTGAAATCATGCTACATGTGCCCTTTCCTCCCAGTCTATGTAGCCACTGTGTTTCATATGGCCTGAAATCTAAATTCATCCTATTTTTTACTTTGTCCAACTGTCCAAAGAGGTTGTTAGTGAAGTAGAAGTGAGTCAGCTTCTCCAGTGACTCCATGTTCTCTAGAACAGGGATTCTGTTGTTGGATAAATTCAGAACTTCCAGCTTCTGCAGACACTCCAGACCCTCGATGTTCTCGATGTCGTTGTAGGAAAGATCTAAAAGACACGTGATGTTACCATGACGATGCAGTCACAGCGTTGATATTTCGTCTTTTTATGATATAATTGGACAGCTTCATCCTACCGAGCCATGTCAGATTAATCAGCCGCTCCAGGCCCTCGATTTTCTTTATGAGGTTGTTGTTCAGTTCAAGTTTGACCAAGGATGTGAATTCCCATAAGTGATCAATCTTCAGGATGTCTGCGAACAGAAAAAACCCACAGCTGCGAACGGGAACGCAACAAAACACCACGAGGAACAAAGTCCAGGAACAAACTTGATTGTTTTCACTGTCAAAGGCTGACAACTCAATCAGTCTGAACTGCAGCCAGTCCAGAAGGAATTCATTCAAAAAAACAATGAAAATCACAAACTTTCCACTTCCTTTTCACAGAATAAGCAGTTATTTACTCCACAGTTGTAATAATTTATTCACTGGGTAAATCTTGTTTCATATTTTGACCCTTAGACGCATAAATGGGGTCAGAAAATGACCCAGTGGGTTGTTATTCTTCAAAGATTTTTCAAAATAAAAGTTTGAATATTTTAATATTTCAAGTATTCTTCACAAAACATGTTTGTGACATGAGGCCATTTGCATTTGTATTAATTTTTTAATTAATTTTAAGAAATTATAGGATTTGAATCACCCTTTTTTTATTTTTTGCAATAAATATAAGCCATTTCTCTTATTTTGCTTTTAAAATAACAACCCAGTGGGTTGTCAGTCTTTAAAATCTTTCAAAATAAAAGCTTGAATATTTTCATATTTCAGGTGTTACTCACAAAACATGTTTGTGACATGAGGCCATTTGCATTTTTAATTATTTTTTAATTACTTTTAATAAATTGTAGGATTTGTTATTATTCCTACAATATTTTTTGCAATAAATAAAAGTCATGTCTTTTATTTTGCTTTTTAAATAATAACCCAGTGGGTTGTTATTCTTCAAAATCTTTAAAATTAAAAGGTTTATTATTTCCATATTCCAGCTAATCCTCATAAAACATGTTTGTGAGATGAGGCCATTTGCATTTTTATTCATTTATTTGATGAAATACCAGTTTTTGTATCACTTACCCCACTTTTTCCTCATTTTTAGGTCAAAAATTAGGTCAATGTTTGACATTTTTCACTTTTTATTCAATCAATCCGGTATCAAAACATGCACATACATGTATATATTTTGTAAAATGTGAATAAAAAGTGAAAAATGGACAGGTCATGGAAGAGGTCAAGGGTTAAAACACACTTTATAAAGGGTGAACTGGTCCTTTAATGTGTTTTTTCTCACCTCTGTGCTGCAGACACAGTTCAGGGACTTCGTTGAAGTGGATCCGCTCCACCTTGGCGATGAGCCCGGCCACATCATGAGGAATTTGCTCCATTACGGCTTTCTGCAGAATCTCCTCATCCATCAAAACGGGTTTAGATTTACCACAGTGACCAGTAATCATCCTGCTGCCACTCACTGGACGTCACTTTCTGGCCAAAGGAGACAAGTCAGCCATGTTTAGTTCATGTTAAACCTTGTTTGTCCAGTTATAATAATGACAAATGAGTATGTAAGAAAATAAATAGTTTGTAAAATCCCTCCTCCTTTAACCTTTAACCTATTTTATGCTACTTGCAATAGCTTTTCCCTTACAAGTAAACAGTCAGTTTTGTACAAAACAAAAGAAATAGTCGTAGTTATAGGAAGTAAATAACTGAATATTCTTGTGTATATATAAATATGTTGATATATGTTATTTGGGAACCTATTGTATTTAAAATCTACTGATTCTATATCTGTATTGTTGTGTATGTTTTAAAATCAAAATAAATGAAATTAAAAAAATGTAGACACGTGCTAAACATTTGCTAACGCCATCGTTATAATGAATGAATGGGTTTTCCAGACAATTGTCGTTAATAAACGTTAACGATGTTATTAAATTACTATTTACCAACAACAAAAAAAGCTAAATATAAAATACTGTTTTTTTATTTCTTATAAAATGTACTTAAAAAACGAATAAATAAGCAATAGAAGTGTTTTTTGCTTCGAAAAAGACATGAACTTACCTCTGTTTAGAAACAAGTTGTTACCTAGCAACGGGCTGAGCGAAGCTGCGTTCAAGTACCACCAAGTGGTCAGTAAACGTGAGTATTAATGTATCGTCTTAATGAAAACGCAAAAAAAGTTTAGCTATGATGACGCCAGGATTTTGTGAGGTGGATTTATTTTGTTCTAACTTCTTTATAAAATATGTGATATGTTCAACATTGTAGTTTTCTATTCTGTATTTATATTTAAAATAAATATATTATGTAAATGTGTGAGCAAAACAATCGACAATGAAACAAAAGGAAATTATGTTTTCTAGTAAACATATTTATATGAATAAACATGTTTGCAGTGCTGGAAAGTAGTTAAGTACATTTATTTAAGTAATGTAGGTACAGTTTAGAGGTACTTCTGCTAATTTTCTATTTTATTATGTTCAGGTTTTTCTTTATATTCTTATTCTATATGTTGTTATCGTCATTGTGTGTAATGCTGCTGCACCATTGTAATTTCCCAGCTATTCTATTCTATTTCATTCTATTGTAATTAATGCTATTATATACTCCCGCTCCATTACATTACTGCATTTATTTGACAACTTTAATTACTTTTCACATTATGATTTTAGTACATGTACGTATTAGTACATGCACATGTATTAGTAAATGTACACACAAGTTTATTTTACTGTTAATACTTCTGTACTTTTAAAAAATACTTTATTTTATAGTATTTCCTGACGCTATTTATTCTTTACCAACGGACCTGACTGCTTTGTCCGTCACTAGATGTTTGTGAACGCAGCTTCATTTTCTATATATGACGGACAGCTATATCAGCCATACATATTGAAGTTTGGGATTTTTCATCCAATAGGATTGACTGGTGGGCGGGGCTTAGTGGTCCCGCCCCAGGGCCTCAGCCTCTGTCATTCCCGAGCGGATTGTTTGTTGTCAAAATGGAGTTCTTACTCGGAAATCCGTACAGCACTCCCGTGGGCCAGTGTATAGGTACGTTACACTTATTAAACATTAATTAGAGATGTAAAATGTGCAGTTTACTCTAACATTCGTTGCTTATTACTTAGGATATGCGGTGGAAACAGCGAGCTAGCGGGCATCATCGCAGCAAACGTCATTCAGCTAACGTTAGCCTGCTAGCATCTGTAACTTAGTCCGCTGAATCACTGTGTTCATGATGACAGGAGCAACTTCTTTATTTCCAAGTTTCTGGGAAGTTAAATGAAAGTAAATAGTGTGTTCAGGGTTGTGACTTAGCTCAATAAAGACGCTTAAGAAGCCAGATTATGTTTAGTTTGGGATGCAACCTTAGGTAGAGCTGCTCGAATAAGGAAAAAAATCATTATCACGATTATTTTGGTCAGTATTAAAATCACCATTATTAATTTTTTTAGTTACACAATGCATTTATTCAGCGTTTGGGATGTTAAACTAGATTTGTTTATATATTAGATATAATCTTATTGCAAATCATGCTCTTATGTTGATATTTGGTACAGTTTAACTCTCTTAAAAAGGCTTTAAAAAATTAAAAACACATGCTATGACAAGTTTTCTAGTATTATTTTCTAGGTGAGTTATATATTTAAAGTTTAGCATTCTTTTTTACACCATTTGACATGTCTTGGCACAAAGAAAATGGCACAAAATCGTGATTTTTGTAAATGAAATTACGAAACAAATGGACTTTTTTGGACTCTTATAATTACTGCTGCAACAATAATCTTATATATATGGTTCATCTATCTTATATTATATTTTATTTATTTTTGTATGTAGTCTGTATGCAATCTTTTCTTTCCTTGCACGTCTCTACTGCTGTTGCTAATGCAATTTCCCCACAGTGGGACAAATTATCTTATCTTAATCGATAAACCAATCAATCATTCAATAAATCACCTTTATTTTCATATCTGCTCACAGTCAAATGTTCTCCCTTCAGTTCATTAAATTCTGTAATAAAACATAGTGATGATAATTAATTAAAAATAATTAAAAACAGCAAGAATTCCTTCCTGAATCTCTGTGTATCCGGTACCTTCTTCCTGACCGCAGCAGAGGGAGGAAAAAGCCTTTTACCTGGGTGTTTGGGGTCATTAAAGGTTAAAAAAGAGTTGTGAAACATGTTTATTAAAAAGAAAAAGCTGCCTCAGAAGTACAAATGATAGGGATTTGTTTTTTAAATCCATAAATAGTTAGAAAAACAGCTTAAATGCAATGTAATGTTCCAAAACCGAGAGGAGGCGGCGGCCAGCTCTGCTTCCCACACACTTTGTGACGTGGAGGAATCTGATTCCAAGATTCCAGCCGGATAAATAGTTGCCTGATGTCTGAATTGTTGGTCTTATGTTTCCAGTTCATCCGAGGGGAAAAAAAAAATCACTAAAATAGGGTTAAACATCCAAAAACCTCCACTTACTTGAATGTAATTAGTAGGCTAATACGCAAAACAGATTGGTTTTAATGTGACTTACCCTTTCCCATACATTTATCAGACATATTATGTTTTCTAAATCTTATGGAACTGGTCATTATTTAATTCTGCTGCTTAAATCTTTTAAGATGCATCAAAAAGCTAGCATGGATTAATGAAGGACAGTGTAAATGTCTTTCATTGGAAACTCTCTGCCTTATTCCTGGGTGTAAATTTGAAGGCAGGTTATAGCGAAGGAGGAGAAGCTAGACAGACGTGTGGTCCACCTCCCACCACGCTTTGGTGTGGCTGCATCAGTGGAGGCTTCAGGTTTCCACGTCACATTACTGTCGCTCAGTGTTGAACCTGAATTTTCTCCCAGACTTATTCCGAAGTCACAGGATCCGCTCGTAACGAGTCGTTTAGCAAAAGTTTCTGGGTGAAATGTCGTGGAGCAAAACTGAAAGTTGATGGAAATAAGCAAACTGAAAGTAAAATACAGATTCTACCCTAAATACTTTGGATGTAATGTTAAAATAAACCAAAAAAACACCTGATACAAGTCCAGCAATGAGTTTTATTGATGAATCCCAGTATTAAACCTCAGCTCCAACATAAATAAAGTGTTTTATTACTGTTCCAGCATCAATATATATCATCAATATCCACATCATCAATACAATAAGAACATAGTTTAATAGAATATCAGTAGTAGAGACTATTTACATATTTAATTTAATTGTCTCCTTTATAATAAACATCTTACAGAATATATTCTTCATGTTCTATAATGATCCTCAGTGGGATTTATAGGATTTTATGGACAAATAATTGACCTTTGACCTCTAATTATTAAGATTATTTTATCTGTAGTAAAACACATTTATAGATATATATTTTTCCAATATTCTAACTATATTTGCTCTATAACAGCAACTGTCTATCTGTAATAAAACACATTTTTTTAATATCCCGTTGGTAAAATTAATCCAATATCGAGTAGAATTATCTTAAAATATCTCATTCTATTGGCAGATTGATTATTTAAAGCTTTATTTTTCTTGATTTTGATCAATTTAGTCTTGTTTTCAGGTTTTTTAGATAATGATATATATTTTAGGTTGATTCTACTTATGTTTTTTCAGTACTTGCAAAATAATTAGAATTTACTTAATTTTTTAAGAGATTTCTACTTAAATGCATTAGGATGTAATTACTTTTATTTCTTATTTTTGGTACTAAAATGATAGTTAACTCCTACATATTTATGTTAAATCTAATAAAAACTTTTAGCTGTTTTTCTGTCTCAGTTTTCAGTAAATTTAACATTCAGACAATAAATTAAATCAAATATTTTACTTGCCTGCACATTAAATTACTCTCATTACTTTAGTTTGTTTTAAGGAAGAACAGAATATTTTAGAATTAATTAAAAATACATAAAAACACATTCAAATCTTATAATTATGTCAGCTCTAATCTAACTCTATATATATTAAATAAATTGATTGCACTTATATTTTTTCAGTACTTACAGAGTAATTATTTTATTTCAACTTCCTATTTTTGCTACTAAAATAAATTATGCAAATTCAGTCAATGTGATAGTTTAATTCCAACATATTTAAATTAAATCCGATCTAATTGTTTGTTTGTATCTTACTTTCAATATTTTCTTACTTTTCAATGCATTTCTGCACATTAATTTAAATAGTATGTTCTTTTCCTGGAGTATGATTCTATTTAAACTCTATTAACTAACCTAGATAAAGACATGCAGCGTTTTCAATGGGTCAGACTATTTATTCCAGTATAAAAGCTGTGTATAGACCCAGTTTCCTCTGGTTATAAACAGCTTTTCCAGCCTCCCGCTGATCAGCTGCTGTGTGCCATCTCATCCAAATCGCTCCAGCTTCATATTCTACACAAGTCATTGTAGGTCATGCATTGACGTCTTCAATTTCCCTAATTTTCCCTTTCTCATTGTGAAGTGTCCGTTTACCTGAAACAATAAGAGGGCGGCTTTATAGAGGCTTTTCATTTCCTGAGTGACCGAGGAAGGTCAGGTGATGAATGCTGTGGGCAGATGGACAGGTATCTGATAACACAGGAGGTACATTTAGTTGGTTTTAGCGTTTTATTGGGGTTATAAGATGGTGTTTGTGTTTTGTGAATGGCTTGATTTGAATGGCTGTGACTTGCAGGGTGGTTTAGTTGATTAATTGATTAGTTGCCAGCGATTCAGTGATCGCCAGCTGCTTTGATGAGTCATTTTGAAGGAGAAAACGTCCAAATTCAGATTATTTCCTGCTTTCTTTAGTCTTCTATAATAGTAAACTGATGATCTTTGGGTTGTGGACAAAAAAAAGACATTTTAGCTTGAATCTTCAGCTTTGGAGAAACACTTATCCACATTTTACACCGTTTAATGAACCAAACTAATCGATTAATCATTTCAATTATAGTTAGCAACTATTTTGATAATAGATTAATCATTGTGAGTCATGTTTTTAAGAAGAAAATGTCCAAATTCTCTGGTTCCAGCTTCTCAAATATGATTATTTCCTGGTTTTGTCTGGTTTAGTTTTACACCATTTTATGAACCAAACGACTAATCGATTAATCATTTAAATAATCAGCGGATTAATCGGAATAATTGTTAGTTGTAGCCATAAAACCAAATACCTTTAGGTTATGGATAAAACAAGATATCAAGATGTCACTTTGGTGTTTGATCATCATTCTTCAGTAGAACTGCAACGATTAGTTGATTAATCGATTAATTAAGTCAGCAACTATTTTGATAATAGATTAATCGTTTTGAGTCATTTTTTAAGAAGAAAATGTCCAAATTCTCTGGTTCCAGCTTCTCAAATATGATTATTTTCTGGTTTAGTCGTCAATATTTTACACCACTTTATGAACCAAACGACTAATCGATTAATCGTTTCAATAATCAGTAGATTAATCGATAATCAATCATTAGTTTCAGCCCTAAAACCAAATACCTTTAGGTTATGGGTAAAACAAAACATCAGGAAGTCACTTTGGTTCATCATTCTTCAGTAGAACTGCAACGATTAGTTGATTAATCGATTAGTTGCTAATTATTGCATCATAATCAGCAACTACTTTAATGATCGATTAATCAGTTTGGGTCACGTTTAAGAAGAAAATGTCAAAATTCTCTGGTTTCAGCTTCTCAATTATGGTTAATTTACAGGTTTTTCTAATTACGTTTTTTTTTAACCAAACGAATAATCGATTAATCATTTCAATAAGCAATATTTGTCAGTTGCAGCCCTAGTTGTGACATCACAACTTCACATAAGTCCTGATAGCTCATTTTAAGCCACAGTTTTTGACTAAAAGTTGTATATATTTATCTGTATATTGATCATTTTGAAACATGGGGTCGTATTTATATTACACTTTGACCTTCTTATCAAAAAAATACTAAAAATCTCAGTTTCTATGATGTTAGTAGACGATTAATCACTTAATAATTTAAGCCATATATCAAAGTTTGTACATGAGTCTATAGATCTAATGACTCTGGCCTATTTTCTGTCATTTTATAAACTTATCCACTTCTTAGTCCTTAGAAAAATACTGTAAAAAAGTAAAGTAGAGAAGTTTTAATGCAGTAATTATTTCCATCAAAGATCCTCTGGTTCCTTCTGGTTCTATGATCACTGTTAATGAGAATCTGCAGCCTTTTCTGAACCTTTCAGGAAGCAGCTTTTGGTTTCAGCTGGTATTTAATGAATTTAAACTAGTAATTAAATAATACTTGACGAGGACAAAGCAGAGACGAGTGTTAAAAATGACAGATAGTGTAAAGATGGTGCCAGTGGGGGACGGAGGTTTGCAGCTTTGTCGGCGGTGTGAGGCGCGGCCTGGTACCGTTAGAACCATGTGATCCACTGGTTTCTCTGGTGGGTCCATTCCCAGGACCAGGACCATGAATGAATGCACTCAGTGGGCGTCTCACTTCATTAGGGAGAATGTTCCGTTTCATTCTGGACTATTCTCATCGTCTATTAGTAGTTGGGTTCATGAAAATGTCCATCGCTGTTTCCCAAAAGCTGAAGATTACTGCTCTGCATGTGTCTCTAATTTAATTTCTACTCATTTTAAGGGCAAACATTTAGTGGATATGGCTGAAACTGTTAACAAATTGGTTTTAAATTGGGCTGCAAGTATTTTGATAGTTGATTAATCATTAAATAATTAATCGATTAGTTGTTTGGTTCATAAAAATGAAGTAAAATGTTGATCACTGTTTTAAAACCAAAGTGATTAACCTAAAGATATTTGGTTTTAAAGCTGCAAGTAACGTCTAAAATAAAAAAAATAGGCCTTTGGTATATGGCTTAAATTATTAAGTGATTAATCGTCTACTAACATCATAGAAACTGAGATTTTTTGTATTTTTTTGATAAGAAGGTCAAAGTGTAATATAAATATGACCCCATGTTTCAAAATGATCAATATACAGATAAATATATACAACTTTTAGTCAAAAACTGTGGCTTAAAATGAGTTACCAGAACTTATGTGAAGTTGTGATGTCACAACTAGGGCTGCAACTAACAAATATTTTGATAGTAGATTAATCTATCGATTATTGAAACGATTAATCGATTATTCGTTTGGTTCCAAAAAAACCTAACTAGAAAATCCTGTAAAATAATCATAATTGAGAAGCTGAAACCAGAGAATTTTGACATTTTCTTCTTAAACGTGACCCAAACTGATTAATCGATCATTAAAGTAGTTGCTGATTATGATGCATTAATTAGCAACTAATCGATTAATCAACTAATCGTTGCAGTTCTACTGAAGAATGATGAAACAAATGACATCTTGATATCTTGTTTTATCCATAACCTAAAGGTATTTGGTTTTAGGGCTGCAACTAACAAATATTCTGATTGATTGTCGATTAATCTACTGATTATTGAAACGATTAATCGATTAGTCATTTGGTTCATAAAGTGGTGTAAAATGTTAACGACTAAACCAGAAAATAATCATAATTGAGAAGCTGTAACCAGAGAATTTGGACATTTTCTTCTTAAACGTGACCCAAACTGATTAATCGATCATTAAAGTAGTTGCTGATTATGATGCATTAATTAGCAACTAATCGATTAATCAACTAATCGTTGCAGTTCTACTGAAGAATGATGAACCAAAGTGACTTCCTGATGTTTTGTTTTATCCATAATGTAAAGATATTTGGTTTTAGGGCTGAAACTAATGAATATTCTATTGATTATTGAAACGATTAATCGATTAGTCGTTTGGTTCATAAAGTGGTGTAAAATATTGACGACTAAACCAGAAAATACTCATATTTGAGAAGCTGGAACCAGAGAATTTGGACATTTTCTTCTTAAAAAATGACTCAAATCAATCAAAACAGTTCACTCTTAATGCGATAGTTGATGATTAATCAATTAATCGACCAATCGCTCCATCTCTATTTGAATTATTATCTACTAGAGCTGCAACTAACTACTATCTTGATAGTCAATTGATTATTGAATTGGTGTAAAATATTGACATTTTCTTCTTAAAAAAGATTTAAATTGATTAATTGATGGTTGGTGATTAATATAATAGTTGTAATAGTTATAATAGTAGTTAACTAATTGATTAATTAACTAATTGTGTAGCCAACATCATTCTAAAGCTGCAGTTTGATGTTTAGTGATTTAATAATTTCCTAAAGATTGATATATAATAAATACTGATACCAGATAATTTGGACTTTTTTATATTTATTTTAATTTGGAATTTTCTTCTTAAAAATCGAATCAATGAATAAATGATCCAAATACTTGCTAATTTTTGCAGCTTTAATTTCAAACTGCAATCCTTGTTAATTCTATTGAGATTTCCTCTCATTTCCTATAAACTCTCCTTCCTTCCACCTGTTGTAAACGATGTGAAAGTGGAATCCTCTCGCGTCGATGGGGGGGAAATGAAGCCGTTTCCTCAGTCATTTAACATTCTAACAGCTGAAAAAACAGCGGCCGCCCTCCTCCCTACCGTTTAATATCGTTTTGACTCCAGCTGGGGAAATAACACGGCTGCAGTGATGAACCGGCATCGCCTCCACGGCTCCGTCTCCTCCTTCCTCTCACATCCGTCATGTCGGCGGCTGCCGGTGTGTCGTTAAATTCGCTCCGTAGCCTCTCATCGGAGGATAGCCGGTCTCCTCTAACAGCAGCCTGTCATGGCCTGGACGAGGCCGGCAGCCATGACTTATTCACGCTTTCTCTCATCAACGTTTCACACACTGGGAATCACAGACGCTGCCTTTGTTGTTGTTTTGTGGGTCACAAAATAAACCAAAAAACGTAGAGTGCATTTTAAATGGGCAGTGGTACTGTACAGTTGTGGTGGATGAGGTGAATAAAGGCAAAATCCTTATCATAAGTTGTATTTCGATGCATTTTATATCCTGAATCAATAAGTGAAGATATTTTAGGTTGAATCTTCAGCTTTGGTTAACCATTTTTTTTGGAACATTACTTTTATTATTATTTTTTTAAACCATTTTTAAAAACATTTTTAAAACATTATTTTTATTGATTTTTTTTTTTTTTTACATTTTTTTGAACATTATTTTTATAGATTTTTTTTTTTTACATTTTTTCTAACATTATTTTTATTGATTTTTTTTGTTTTTTACCATTTTTTGGAACATTATTTTTATTGATCTTTTTTTACCATTTTTTGGAACATTATTTTTATTATTATTTTTTTAAACCATTTTTTCGAACCACATTTTTATTGATTTTATTTAACATTTTTTCGAACATTATTTTTATTGATTTTTTTTTTACATTTTTTCGAACATTATTTTTTATTGATTTTTTTTGCCATTTTTTGGAACATTATTTTTATAGATTTTTTTATTTAACCATTTTTTGAAACATTATTTTTATTGATTTTTTTTTTTTTTTTTTTACCATTTTTGGAACATTATTTTGAAAGATTCTTTTTATTTAACCATTTTTTGAAACATTTTTTTAAAATTTTTTTAACAATCTATAACTGCCTAAATACAAAATTTTGTATTTTTTTATTATTATTATTATTATTATTATTATTTGGGTTTTTTTTGCAATTTTAGCAAATTTTACCATTAGAAATAGCTGTGGCATCACAACTTCACGGCTCAGGTTCTGAATACAGGCTGTGTTTATTTTCTCTACAACAAACACATCTAATTATAACTAAAAACCAATTAAAATGAGTATTTTTATTACTGCACTGCAGTTTAACCTGCAGTAAACTGCCATTAAACCTTCTATTTCATGTCTTTGTGTTGTTTGCAGAGCGGGCCACAGATGGAGGCCTTCAGAACGAAGACTGGACCCTCAACATGGAGATCTGTGACATCATCAACGAGACGGAGGAAGGGTGAGTTCTGTTCTTCTGTCTTCTGGTTTTATTCCTCACATTCTGCTCGTTGTGCTTCTCGTGTTCCCACAACAGTTTGTTGTTTTCTGACACACTGACTGACGGAGTGACCGCAGCAAATAATACACTGACCACTGTTCTTCAGCAGTGGACGCCACAGAAAGGCTTTTGTCTGCTGTAGGTGTCAGCGTCTGACTGAATAAATGGATGAATGAACGTATGAATGAGGGTTTTATATCAGCATTCCACGTTAAAACATGTTTTTATAAGACGCCGTTAAGATTCTGTCAATGCCAGCTCATTAGATTCTTTGTAATGTGAAATTCTTAAGTGCAATTTAACTAAAAGGCGTCATCCGGGGTTGGGGTTAATGTAGTTGTTACCAAGGCAACAATCAGTTCCTTTTTAAAGAAAGAGTGATTTTATTTTTTTTTAATTTATATTTTCCACATTCTTCATTCCTACGCACAGTCATTGTCTCGGCGTGCGACACGGGACACACACACACTATCAGGAAGAGAGAAAGTGTGTGTGTGTGTGTGTGTGTGTGTTTCATAGAACACAGAATGTCTTCAGAATGTCTCAAACTGGGGTCCGGGGACCCCCAGGGGTCCCTGAGGGGATGTCAGGAGGTCCCCAGAAAAAAGGGGAATAATTTATTTTAACTATATTTTCCATCCATAAGAGACAAAATGACAGTAAGAAGAAGCGTCTGTGTGGTTATAATTAAAAATAAATACATTATTTTGTTTAATTTAGTAGTATTTATTTCCTATTATTTGTGGATTAGTTTTCCTTTTCACATGAATTTATTTTATTTATAATTTTATAGTTTTTTTTTATATTAAATATTTGGGAAAATGCAAAAAACTTTATCAAATGTAGAGAACATGTATGTAATTTTACATACATGTAATTTTATATAAATACATATTAAATTTATTCATATTTATTATATATTATTAATTAATTAATTAATTTTGTTAATTTTTTTTTATTTTGGGAAAATGAAAATGTTTTCAAATGCAGAAAATATTATATTTCTGAATCATGTATGTAATTTTAAATACACGTAATTATATATATATATATATATATATAGAGAGATTTTATTAATATTTATTATATATTATTATTTATTTATTTTATTTAGTTTTAATTTTTTTATATTGTAAGAAAAGGCAAAAAAAATCAAATGCAGAGAATATTATATTTCTGAATCATGTATGTAATTTTACATACATGCAATTTTATATATTTTAATTTTATATATACATATATTAATTATATATTTATTTATTTATTTTTTATATTTTGGGAAAATGCAAAAAATTCAGAATATTCCATTTCTCCATCATAGACATAGAACACTGTTTGTTCCCTTTCACATAAATTTATTTAATTTAAAAAATTCCACATTTATATATATTTATTATATTCCATATTAAGGTGTAATTGAATACATAAATAAATTAATAAAAAATAAATAAAATGGAAAAATAATAGACAAATGCATTTTTTTATGAATTAATTAAATGGAAAATTAAGTAAATATGGACATTTATTTATATATTTATTTATGTGCTGAGTTATTTATTTATTTTTTATTATGGCAGTTTCAGCCTTCCATATTTTGCTCTTGGGTTTCTTACGCTTTCTGATCTAAAACATCTTTTTTTGTGATTTTTAAAGGGCATTAAATGTTTAGCAAATTATCCTGCTCAGCTCCAGAGTTGAAATTCAGGAGATTCTCCTGAAAATCACATCGGGAAGTGGTAAAAAGAGTAGCAGAGAATGTGTCGACCTGAAGGAAACAGGTGTTCTGATCACGGTAATCCTTCATCCCGACCTTTAACCCTGACTTTTCTGCTCGTTTCAGGCCCAAAGACGCCATGCGAGCTCTGAAGAAACGACTCGGCGGCAACAGGAATTATAGAGAAGTGATGCTGGCGCTAACGGTAAGAAGCTGTTTTTTTGTGTAAACTCCTTTAAATTCAGCTGATGCAGCCATGGTCACATTAAAGGATGCATAAAACCCTCCACATCCTGGTCATTTTATCCCACAGTGACTCCTCTTCACTTCACTGTCAAAGCTGCTGTTTAGTTTTTTTTTTATAGAAATCCGTGTGATACGGCTCATCTTTTATTTCGTTTATAGCCGCCTGCTTTTCCAAGCTGCTCGGCTTTGATCACTGGGCTCGTTAAAAGCCCACGCTGCCAGATGAAAGCGGTTTTTCTTTTTCAGCCGCACAAACTTTTCCTCCTCCCGTTCCCCGTTTGATCGTCGTCCTCCTCTCTGCAGGTGCTGGAGACGTGTGTGAAGAACTGCGGCCACAGATTTCACGTCCAGGTGGCCAACAGAGACTTTATCGATGGCGTCATGGTGAAGATCATCTCGCCCAAAACCAACCCGCCGACCATCGTGCAGGACAAAGTGCTGTCGCTCATACAGGTACAAAAGCTGCTTAAACACCAAAAAACCTGGTCAAACACACAGAATATTCTATTAATGAATCATGTTGAAAAAATCAGGGGAAAATATCTTGTATTTAATGAAATTAGTCCAATATTCAGAAGAATTATCTTGAATTGGCAGGTCATTTTGGCGAATATTAGGTCAAAAACAAATCCAACAATATAAACATAGCAAAAAGTACAATAAGGCTTGTATATAATGCAAAATAGGACGTGATAAAGGTCAAATTGTGCCATTTAAGCAGCACAAAAGGTCATAATTAGCAGATAAAATGTCCAAATTATGACATTTTCGATTAAAACTCATGCAATTTAATCTTATTTAATGAAAACAAGAGAAAATTTACCAAAATCAAGAAGAAAAAACTTGTATAATGTGTTTCTTTACACAAAAATGGGGGAGAAATATGAAGATTATTTGAAGAAAAAACATGAATTGTGATTTTTCTGGTAGATATTGTGAATATCTAACTAAATATTGTGTACTGCAAAAAATAAATCTAATCAGGGAAAATATCTTGTATTTATTAAAATTAGTCCAATGAGTAAAAATTAGATAAAAACTTCCAAATATGAGATAAAACGTCATAATTATGAAATAAAAATGTCAAAATATGAGATAAAAGTCAAAATTATGAGATAAAAACTTCCAAATATGGATAAAAAGTCATAATTATGAGATAAAAAACTTCCAAATATGCATAAAAAGTCATATTTATGAGATAAAAAACTTCCAAATATGCATAAAAAGTCATATTTATGAGATAAAAACTTCCAAATATGAGATAAAAGTCATAATTATGAGATAAGAATGTAAAAATATGGATAAAAAGTCATAATTATGAGATAGAAACTTAAAAATATGGATAAAAAAGTCAATTATGAGAAAGAAACTTCAAAATATGAGATAAAAAGTCATAATTATGAGATAAAAACTTTCAAATATGAGATAAAAAGTCATAATTATGAGATATAAATGTAAAAATATGGATAAAAAGTCATAATTATGAGATAGAAACTTTAAAATATGGATAGAAAGTCATAATAATGAGATAAAATTCATTCAATTCATTTAAAATAGAATAACTGAGACATCATATTGTTGAAATTTCACTTTTTTTCACTCGTCTCATTAAAGATGAGTTTTCTCTGAACGTGGCCCATGAACTGAACTGAGTTTAACACCACCGCTCTACTATATAATTATATTTATTATCAGTATTACATTATTCAACACCCAGTCTCCCAGGTGGACTCACCTCAGCCTGCTGCTGCTGCTGCTGCTGCTACTGCTGCTGCTGCTGCTGCTACTACTGCTGCTGCTGCTGCTACTGCTGCTGCTACTGCTGCTGCTGCTACTGCTGCTGCTGCTGCTACTGCTGCTACTGCTGCTGCTGCTGCTGCTGCTGCTGCTGCTGCTGCTGCTACTGCTGCTACTGCTGCTACTGCTACTGCTGCTGCTGCTGCTACTGCTGCTGCTGCTACTACTACTGCTGCTGCTGCTGCTGCTGCTGCTGCTACTGCTGCTACTGCTGCTGCTGCTGCTGCTGCTGCTGCTGCTGCTGCTGCTGCTGCTACTGCTACTGCTACTGCTGCTGCTGCTGCTGCTGCTGCTACTGCTGCTGCTACTGCTGCTGCTGCTGCTACTGCTGCTACTGCTACTGCTGCTGCTGCTGCTGCTGCTGCTGCTGCTGCTGCTGCTGCTGCTGCTGTTGCTGCTGCTGCTGCTGCTACTGCTGCTAATGCTGCTGCTGCTACTGCTGCTGCTGCTGCTGCTGTTGCTGCTGCTGCTGCTGCTGCTGCTGCTGCTGCTGCTGCTGCTGCTGCTGCTACTGCTGCTGCTGCTGCTGCTGCTGCTGCTGCTGCTGCTGCTGCTGCTGCTGCTGTTGCTGCTGCTGCTGCTGCTACTGCTGCTAATGCTGCTGCTGCTACTGCTGCTGCTGCTGCTGCTGCTGTTGCTGCTGTTGCTGCTGCTACTCTCCATCTCTGTTCCTGCTGTCCTCTAATTATTTATAGTGCTGAGACCCCAGAGATTCTCCTCTTTTACACTCTCTGCCCTTTGCTGCCTCTTCTTACACTGTCTGGGTCTGGGAGGACGTCCACCTGTCTATTTTTCACAAAAGGAACAGCACATTTATGCAGATTTGGTTTATTTTCTATAGGTTGATGTGTGTATCGTGTTGTTTTAGGCCTGATGTGTGTATTCTGGTGTGTTGTTTTAGGCCTGATGTGTGTATTCTGGTGTGTATCGTGTTGTTTTAGGCCTGATGTGTGTATTCTGGTGTGTATCGTGTTGTTTTAGGCCTGATGTGTGTATTCTGGTGTGTTGTTTTAGGCCTGATGTGTGTATTCTGGTGTGTGTGTGTTGTTTTAGGCCTGATGTGTGTATTCTGGTGTGTATCGTGTTGTTTTAGGCCTGATGTGTGTATTCTGGTGTGTTGTTTTAGGCCTGATGTGTGTATTCTGGTGTGTATCGTGTTGTTTTAGGCCTGATGTGTGTATTCTGGTGTGTTGTTTTAGGCCTGATGTGTGTATTCTGGTGTGTATCGTGTTGTTTTAGGCCTGATGTGTGTATTCTGGTGTGTGTCATGTTGTTTTAGGCCTGATGTGTGTATTCTGGTGTGTTGTTTTAGGCCTGATGTGTGTATTCTGGTGTGTTGTTTTAGGCCTGATGTGTGTATTCTGGTGTGTATCGTGTTGTTTTAGGCCTGATGTGTGTATTCTGGTGTGTATCGTGTTGTTTTAGGCCTGATGTGTGTATTCTGGTGTGTTGTTTTAGGCCTGATGTGTGTATTCTGGTGTGTGTGTGTGTTGTTTTAGGCCTGATGTGTGTATTCTGGTGTGTATCATGTTGTTTTAGGCCTGATGTGTGTATTCTGGTGTGTTGTTTTAGGCCTGATGTGTGTATTCTGGTGTGTATCGTGTTGTTTTAGGCCTGATGTGTGTATTCTGGTGTGTTGTTTTAGGCCTGATGTGTGTATTCTGGTGTGTGTATCGTGTTGTTTTAGGCCTGATGTGTGTATTCTGGTGTGTGTGTTGTTTTAGGCCTGATGTGTGTATTCTGGTGTGTATCGTGTTGTTTTAGGCCTGATGTGTGTATTCTGGTGTGTGTGTTGTTTTAGGCCTGATGTGTGTATTCTGGTGTGTTGTTTTAGGCCTGATGTGTGTATTCTGGTGTGTTGTTTTAGGCCTGATGTGTGTATTCTGGTGTGTGTGTGTGTTGTTTTAGGCCTGATGTGTGTATTCTGGTGTGTGTGTGTGTTGTTTTAGGCCTGATGTGTGTATTCTGGTGTGTTGTTTTAGGCCTGATGTGTGTATTCTGGTGTGTATCGTGTTGTTTTAGGCCTGATGTGTGTATTCTGGTGTGTATCGTGTTGTTTTAGGCCTGATGTGTGTATTCTGGTGTGTTGTTTTAGGCCTGATGCGTGTATTCTGGTGTGTGTGTGTTGTTTTAGGCCTGATGTGTGTATTCTGGTGTGTGTGTGTGTTGTTTTAGGCCTGATGTGTGTATTCTGGTGTGTGTGTGTGTTGTTTTAGGCCTGGGCCGATGCCTTCAGGAGCAGCCCTGACCTGACCGGGGTGGTCCACATCTACGAGGAGCTGAAGAGGAAAGGCATCGAGTTCCCGATGGCTGATCTGGACGCGTTGTCTCCCATCCACACGCCACAGAGGGTGAAGACACACACACACTGATTTACTAACATAGATTTACATGCATAGGGTGTCAAACATGTGGCCCGGGGACCAGAACAGGCCCAGTAAAGTGTCCAATCCAGACCATAGGATACAGAAATGTGAAGTCAGTGAGAATCTTTCACGGCTCAAGATAAAATATTTAGTTTTATTAGTGAATGGTTTGTAAAACAGGAAATAACTTCACCTGCTGCTGAAAATATGAAATATTCATCAGTGAGTAAATGTTTTGTGTGTGTGTGTGTTATAATGTGTGTGTTATTGTGTGTGTGTGTGTTATTGTGTGTGTGTGTGTGTGTGTGTGTGTGTGTGTGATAGTGTGTGTGTTATTGTGTGTATGTGTTATAGTGTGTGTGTGTGTTATTGTGTGTATGTGTTATTGTGTGTGTTATAGTGTGCACGTGTGTGTGTTATTGTGTGTCTGTGTTATAGTGTGCACGTGTGTGTGTGTTATTGTGTGAATGTGTTATAGTGTGTGTGTGTGTATCTATTATTGTGTGTATATGTTATAGTGTGTGTGTGTGTGTATTATAATGTGTGTTATGTGTGTTATAGTGTGTGTGCGTGCGCATGTTATAGTGTGTGTGTGTTATAGTGCGTGTGTGTGAGATAGTGTGTGTGTGTGTGTTATTGTGTGTATATGTTATAGTGTGTGTGTGTGTTATTGTGTGTATATGTTATAGTGTGTGTGTGTTATTGTGTGTATATGTTATAGTGTGTGTGTGTGTGTTATTGTGTGTATGTGTTATAGTGTGTGCGTGTGTGTATCTATTATTGTGTGTATATGTTATAGTGTGTGTGTGTGTGTATCTATTATTGTGTGTATATGTTATAGTGTGTGTGTGTATTATAATGTGTGTCCGTGCGCATGTTATAGTGTGTGTGTTACAGTGCATGTGTGTATTATAGTGTGTGTGTGTTATAATGTGTGTTTGTGTGTGTGTGTGTTATAGTGTGGAGTCAAGAATTGATTTCAAATGTCGTCCTATTTATTAACCAGAAGAAGAACTAAAAGAATCTATGTCTGAACTTAAAGCAGGAAAAGCCTTTTAACTTAAAATAGTGAAGGTGCAATAAGCCTGAAATGTTGGTTTTTGATCTGAAATGATCGATCAGTCCGAGGATTTATCATTTCTGCAGAATGAACTAACTGAGTTTGAGCCTCCTGGTTAATATCCGGTGACTTCTTTCCTCCAGGGAACACCAGAGGTGGATCCGGCCATGCTCAAGTACCTCGCTCCTGCATCACCGGCTCCTAAACCCGCCCCAGCACCCGCCCCGGCTCCGGTCCTGACCCCGACCTCCACCACACAGGTGTCCCACATGCCCAACCCCATCACAGCCACCGCCGAACAGGTGAGAGGCAGCCACAGCAGCTTATAGGAAATAAAAGCTTTAAAACAAGCAGAATTATCACCTGCTGCACCACAAGTCTTAAAAACATTGTTGAATTTGGAAATACCACCTTAAAAAGGCTTAGAAAAAGTCTTGAATTTTGATATCTGGGTCTTAAAATGCATACAGAAACTTCTTTACCACTATTATTTATGTTAAATAATATAGTCCAAATAAAAAATGGCGGAACTGTCAAGTCACTGTCACTGAATCTTAGTGTCATTTTCAGGGTTTTTAATTTAGAAAATGTACAAATTAATAAAAATGGGTTTTCTTTGCTCTGTGAAATGGGTATTAATTTAAATAAATGGACCCTGTAATAATAAACATTTTAAAAAGTCAACAGAAAGTTCTATTTTTGCTTTTAAACCTGGACCCCTGAGGGTTTAATTAATTAATTATTAGACTTTTTATCATTCTGTTTGCTGTAGTGCATCATTTATTTAGTAAAAGAATATTTTATATGGACGTGGATGCATTTATACCTTAAAATATTCACTCAAAATCAATTAATAGATTGACCGTTGTAGTATTCATCATATTCACAAGTTGAATTTAACATTATAGAACATTTTCAAACAGGAAGTTCTAGTTTTTCTATCAAAACGGCACCTCTAAAGGTTTAATTAATTAATTAATAGACTTTTTTA
>CM060482.1:2699234-2789234 GCA_030544235.1 Lepturacanthus savala | reverse complement strand
TTTGAGGCTCTGATACAGCCCACGTAGCTGCTGGTGTTGTTGCATTCTGTTGATCTGTGTGTGCTCTGTGTGTTTGTGTTGTGGCTAGCTGATGGAGGCAAGTATGACACCACCACCACCACCACGTTCTACCGAATATAATGACGAATACGTCTCAAACCCAGACGACCACACGTCTACATCACACACTAGAAGCTTTTTAATCCTCCTCCTGGTGTCATCGTCAGATCTAGTGCAGACTTGTTGCTGCTGTTCAACCCTCCGTGTTTGTTCCTGTGTTTAAACCCTGATTAGTAATGATGGATCAGACTGTGTAGATCAGAGGTGTCAAATATGAAGGGTCCAAACCAGTAGAACTGTAGGAATTCTGTCATTGAGAAGCTTTACTTCATCTGCTGCTTAAAATACTAAATATTGTTGAGTAAGTAAATGTTTTGGAGTAAAGTGAATATGGAAAAAACTGACGTTTTGTTGAAATTACACTTTATTTCCTATATAATCTCTCCTATTTTGTAAAGTGAAGGTAAATTAATAATATAAATATGTATATTGTTGTCAGGGCTGAACTATTTTAGTAAAAAAAAGTATTTTTTTTCTGGCAGATATCGTGAATATCTAAGTAATAACCTGAAAATATGGATAAAAAGTCATTATTATGAGATAAAAACTTTAAAATATGGATAAAAAGTCATAATTATGAGATAAAAACTTCAAAATATGGATAAAAAGTCATAAATATGAGATAAAAACTTTAAAATATGGATAAAAAGTCATAATTATGGTATAAAAACTTCAAAATATTAATAAAAAGTCATTATTATTAGATAAAAACTTCAAAATCTGAGATAAAAAGTCATAGTTATGAGATAGAAACTTTAAAATATGGATAAAAAGTCATAATTATGAGATAAAAACTTCAAAATATGGATAAAAAGTCATAAATATGAGATAAAAACTTTAAAATATGGATAAAAAGTCATAATTATGAGATAAAAACTTCAAAATCTGAGATAAAAAGTCATAATTATGAGATAAAAACTTCAAAATATGGATAAAAAGTCATAAATATGAGATAAAAACTTTAAAATATGGATAAAAAGTCATAATTATGAGATAAAAACTTCAAAATCTGAGATAAAAAGTCATAATTATGAGATAAAAACTTCAAAATATGGATAAAAAGTCATAAATATGAGATAAAAACTTTAAAATATGGATAAAAAGTCATAATTATGGTATAAAAACTTCAAAATATTAATAAAAAGTCATTATTATTAGATAAAAACTTCAAAATCTGAGATAAAAAGTCATAGTTATGAGATAAAAACTTTAAAATATGGATAAAAAGTCATAATTATGAGATAAAAACTTCAAAATCTGAGATAAAAAGTCATAATTATGAGATAAAAACTTTAAAATATGGATAAAAAGTCATAATTATGAGATAAAAATGTCAAAATATGGATAAAAAGTCATAATTATGAGATAAAAACTTTAAAATATGAGAAAAACGTCATAATTATGAGATAAAAACTTTAAAATATGAATAAAAAGTCATAATTATGAGATAAAAACTTCAAAATCTGAGATAAAAAGTCATAATTATGAGATAAAAACTTTAAAATATGGATAAAAAGTCATAAATATGAGATAAAAAGTTACAATTATAAGGAAAAACTTAAAAATATGACATAAAAAGTCATAATTATGAGATAAAAACTTCAAAATATGGATAAATATTCATAATTATTAGATAAAAACTTCAAAATATGGATAAATATTCATAATTATTAGATAAAAACTTCAAAATATGGATAAATATTCATAATTATTAGATAAAAACTTCAAAATCGATGATAAAAAATATAATAATGAAGATAAAAAAGCTCAATTTTATTTCAAGTTTCTTTCTAAATTAAAAACAAAAAGCTATAATTTAAAATCAATTGATTAAGAGGAGGAAAATCTCAAATTAGAACAAGTTCTTATCTTATCATATATCATTTCACATAAAATTGAAGGTTAATCAAGTGCAAATATTTATAATATGTTTGTCTAAAGGAGGATTTTAGAGGATTATTAGGATTATTTGTGTGTAAATTCATCCTTTTGATCAGATTGTAGTGAATGTGTCCCATGAATAAACTCCGTTTGACACCTCTGGTGTAGATGATCCATCCTGTAGACTCCAGTAGCTAAAACAGAGACTCAAATCAAGCTCAAAGCTCAGAATCTCATCGTTTCTCTCTCTCCCCAGATGTTGAATGAAGCCACGGAGGACAACCTGATCGACCTGGGTCCAGGTTCTCCTGCCGTGGTCTCCCCCAGACTGGCCTCCACTTCTCCACCCGTGTCCACCTCCGGAGCCACGGCTTCTCCAGCCCAGAACCCGACCGCGGCCGCGCTTTCCTCCGCTCTCAGTGGCCTCGGTACGAACGGGAGACACTCAGCTTTTTGGCTTTTTAGAAGCAAGAAAGTTAAAAAAAACAGGTTAAAAATGTGGCTGCAGATGGGAAATAAACCTAGAAAGAGTTCTCCATCACTGCAGGCTGTTAATATCTGGTTAATACTTAGATATATTACATTACATATAGAATATGTCAGCTCAGTAGTGTAGAAGTTGTGAAAAATGGCTTTTAAAAAAACTTTATTGAGTGTTTTCTTATTAACAAACAAACATGGACATAGAAATAAAGAGTACCCCCTCCCTCAAGGCTTTTAAGACAGGAATGAAATTAATAAATATATTATATAATATATATATTATATATTAGTATCTTATATTGTATTTTTATAAATATATAAATAATTTTTTATAGATTTTTTTTCCTCAAAATTGATCAAAACCAAGATAATTTGACTTAATATTGGATTAATTTGTCCAAAAACAAGATTAAAATAATAATGAATTTAAAAATGAATTATAAATATATCATGTGTGTATATACAATATAAAATACTGCAGCCAGAAATAGAGACTAAAACACTTAATTATTTTAATTATTTGGATATTTATATCTTTATACATTTATTTATAGAAAAAAACAAGATAATTTGAATTAATATTGGATTAATTTGTCCAAAATCAAGATTTCTTTTATAAATAATATTCCATTTTTGTGTGTATATATAAATACACATATAAATAATATAATATCTAGTATGAATATAGAATATAAAGAGTAGGAATGAAATTAATAAAATAAAAAAATAAATAAAGTTCAAATAAAAAAAATTAAAATAAAAAAAAACATTAAAACAGACAAAAACAATTAATTATTGTAATATTTAATTTATTGGAATCATTTTTAAGAAAATGTCCAAATTCTCTCTAATAATTGATTTATTTTTATTTTATGTATATATATTATTTTATATTATATTTTTAAAAATAAATCTTCAATTATATATTGCTATCTCATATTGTTTAAATTATTATATTATTATTATTTTATTTTATAAATGTATAATTTATTTTTTATAGATTTTTTTTCTCATATTTGACCAAAACCAAGATAATTAGACTTAATATTGGATTAATTTGTCCAAAAACAATAAATAATATTCCATTTTTCCACCTGATTGTGACTAGAACTGCAACGATTAGTCGATTAATCAATTAATCACATTAATCAATGACTATTTTGACAACCGATTGATCAATTTGAGTCATTTTCAAGAAGAAAATGTCCAAATTCTCACAGTAAAGTGATGATGTTTGGGTCGTGGACTGTTGGTTTGGTCCATTTTATGAACCGACTAATCGATTAATCGATCACTGCATTGATTCATTGATCCTTTTCTTCATCATTCTCCTTTTTCTCTCCCGTTCTGCTCCAGACGTTTGTTCGGACGGTGCCGGCGGCCGTAACCGTGACGACTTCGACATGTTTGCCCAGACCAGGAGCAGCTCTCTGGCCGAACAACGCAGGAAGTACGTCTCCATCCTCACGTCTTGTTAATTTAAACACTTTTAAATACTGTAAATCACCAAATAACAGCAGAGATTCACTTAATCACCAGCTCTCCTTTAATATCCTTTAATATCCTTTAATATCCTTTAATATCCTTTAAGAATTTGAGTAAATTACCGTATTATTTCCAGTTTTGCCACAATTAATTGTTAAAATACAGTATTTTAAAGTAGAAATCCAACTTGTTGCACCGTGATATACTTGAATTTACATGTTAATTTAATTTAATTCATAGATTTACTTTTGTTTGTTAATTAAAAAACAATTACAAGACTTATATGGTGCTTTTTAGACACTTAAAGATGCTTGATATTAACCCTTTGATGCCTGAATATATTTAAAATAGTATAATAAATTAATTATCTGATGATAAATTAAGTACAGATTAGCACATTTAGATAGGTTTGATGCTAATTAGTGACAATAGACAGAGATGACCTTTGACCCTCCTGTGCTGGAAACTCACTTTCAACAAACCGGCATTGGAGGAAGATGCTATTTCTAGGAAAATATATAAAAAAAAAACAGGAATTAAGGAGAATCAGGTCTGAACAGGTGGGTTTTACCTTAGAAACACCACGTATTGTTGCTGTTTTACATCCATGGTGGATTTTGCTTCAATCGTTATATTATAATTGACTTTTTCTCATCGATTTTAAACCAGACGCTTCCTCTCGTCCGTGTTATTCGTGTGTTTTGTGGACAGTGTGAAGTATGAGGATCCTCAGGCTCTGGGCAGCTTGGCCTCGGCTCTGGACGTGAGACAACAGAACACGGGAGGGGTGAGTCCATTGATGCAGCTTCTCTGCCGCAGATAATGAAGCCTGGATGCTGCGTTATTCACCTGATGTGACCAGTGGTCACCTGCAGGCTGGAGTTTATTCCACAGCCATTTATAGCTTAAACGGGTTGAAGTATAGTAGAAGTGTTAGCGTTCTAACATTTAAATCCCAGTTCCCTCATTCTTACACTTGATATCAGTGAATCCAGTTCTGTTGGTTCATACAATCAGTTTGCACAGAGGTACACGCTAGTTTTTTTTAGTTTTTTTCCCCGTCTGAACACACATTGCCAATATATTTGCTCGGTTATCGCTATGTACACAGGCGCGATTCTGAAAATGAAAAGCGCCGATAACACGCCGTCAGATGCTCTATGACAGGACGTTATTATTTGAGGAAGTTCAAAGTCTCTTCTTTTTTTTTTTTTCCTCATTTTCATCTTTTTACGGAATGAAACTTTCACCATTTTCTCTTTTTTTTTCTCCTCTCTTTCCTCCTTTTTAAGTGAGACTCTTGCATATTTGACTCCTGGCCTGTCTGTCTCTCTCTTCCTGTCTCTCTCTCTCTGTCTTTCTGCACTGTGTGCTATGCTGTGGTGGGGCCTGCTCCCTCCTTTCTCTTGTGTAAGGTGTTGTTCTGTTGTTGATTCAGCTGAGGGTAAAAGGGGATGATAACCCGGCAGATCAGGAGCTGCCCATAGACAGCTGGCTTATTACCCAAGGAATGGTGAGGACTCCATCCTCCAGTGTGTCCTCCTCCCTTCACGTCTCACCATCACCCCCCTCTGCTCTCAGCCTCCTCCGGGCATCACCCCCAGTCCTCATTTCCTGTCCTGGAACTCAAACGAGTCCAGAACCAGCGACGTTCGCCCCCTTAAAAAGCAGCTGCAGGTCTTGTACTCTAGTGTTGGGCAATAAAGCTCCACGGCTGATTCATCAGAGTAAAATCAGACGTGTTCCTCTGGTTATTTCATCTAAAAGGAGTCCATTGATTTTAAATAGCTGCTGTGATATCAGTGGTTCTCAATGTGAGGCCCGTGGACCCCCAGGAGGCCTTGAAGAGGTGCAGCCGGGTCCCCAGAAGAAAGGGGAGTCATTTATTTTCATTATAAAGTAAAGTAGGACTATTTATATAGGACTGTCAATTAAAATAAATAAAATTATACATTTATTTAAATTTATATATTTTATATATTGAGATGGAAATGAATGGGGTGAGTGAATAAATACATTTAAAAATAAATAAAATGGTAAATTAATTAAATATGGACATGTTCTGGTATATTTTATGTACTGAGTAGTTTATTTTAATATTTATTTAAAAAGGAAAACAAATTATTTTCACTATAATTCCACAATGACAGAATGTAGGACCATTTGTATAGACGACTGCTATAATTTAAAATAAATATATTTATTTAATCTAGTATTTATTCATTATTATGGATTTATTTAATTTTAAATATTATTAAAGATTATGTTATATATTATTTTGATTATATATGTATATATTGAGATGAAAACAAATGGGTGAGTGAATAAATACATTTAATAATTAATAAATAAAATGGAAAATTAAATAAATCTGAAATTATTACACAAATAAATTAATTTCATTAATTAATAAAATAGAAAATTAAATAAATATGGACATTTGTTTGGTATATTTATTTATATACTGAGCCATTTATTTATTTAAAAAAGGAAAAATAAATAAATACATTTATTTGATATAGTAGTACTTATTCCTTATTATTTATGTATTATTTTCCCTTTGCACATGAATTTATTTAATGTAAAATATTTTTATATATTATTATATTATATGTATATGATTATGTTATTTATTATTATTATATATTTATATATTAGGATGAAAATGAAGATGAAAAACAAATGGGTGAGAGAAAAAAACATTTAAAAATTAAAAAATAATAAATAAATGAAAAATTAAATGGATCTGAAATTATTACACAAATCAATTAATTTCAAGAATTAAATAAATGGAAAATTAAATAAATATGGACATTTGTATGGTATAATTTCTTTCTTTCATTTATTTATTTATTTATTTAAAAAAAGGAAAATAATTTATTTTAAAATAAATAAATACATTTATTTAATTTAGTAGTATTTATTTCTTATTATTTGTATATTATTTTCCCTTTGCACATGAATTTATTTAATTTAAAAATATATTTTCTAATTTAAATATTGAGGGGAAAATTAATGGAGTGAGTAAATAAATAAATAAATTATTGGAAAAAAATTATAAATAAAATGAAAAATCCAATAAATGTGAAGATAATAGACAAATAAATAAAATTTATGATTGAATTAAATAAATAAAATGATTTTGGCCTCATTGGTTCTGATATTTTCTTTTATAAATAAATAAATATAAATATAAAATCTGTCTAGTTTAAGTTTCAGGGTCCTTGATGTGAACCACTGATATAAATAACATTTTCATTTTTATCCAGATATTTAATGCAGATATTTAATCCGTATTAAATTGCCCACCTCTATTGTACTAGTATAACATTGTCTGTGGATGGAATAATGCGTCTAAAGTCCAGCAGCTTCCATCTCTTCACATTCACCCACTAAAACATCGGAGGAGTAACAGATATCACTGCTGCACAAAGGTCCAATCAGCAATAATCAATCGTGTTGAATGATAAATGCTGTTTGAGACTCGGTGCAGCGATGAGTATTTGTCTCTAATCTCTAATGGTCTGTGGATCCTACTTAATTAACTAGATCAGGGGTGTCAAACATGTGGAACCGGCCCCTAAAGGGTCCAATCCGGCCCCACTGATATAGAATATTGACAGATTTGGTTTGTAAAGTAGGAGATAACTTCACTTTATGGTTAAAATACTACATATTATTCAGTAGATGCAAATATCTTGTATTTAATTAGTCTAATATTGAGTAGAATTAGCAGATAAGTTTCCAAAATGTCAGAATTTTGACTTTAAACTGTCCAAAATACAACATTAAGAAAAACCTGTAAATTAATCTTGTTTTAAGAAAATAAAACTAAATTGTCCAAACTTGTAATAAGCCAAATTCTGAGAAAATAGAATATAATAATTCTACTCAACACTGGACTAAGATATTTTAATTTATTAAGATTTAACTTACTTCATTATGGAATAATAATACAGATATATTCTTGAAATTTGCAAAAATTCAATCTTATCAATGAGAAAAATATTATATTTAATACATTTATTCCAATATTGAGTAGAACTATCTACTAAAAAAAGGTTTAAATATGAAATAAAAATATAAAATAATATTAAAAAGTCAAATAAATTTAATTGGCCAAACTCAGCCAATAGAATTTGATATTTCTACTCAATGTTGGACTAATTGTAGAATAAGTGGAATATCATAGTGTTTTTATTCTCATGACGTCTCCCCTGTGTCGTCAATTAAAGATTAATTAATAATTTAATTATTTATAACGTATTTCTCTACATTAAAAGGGAGTTTGACACCACTGCACTAGATAAACTATAAATAACTCATGTTTTATTCTAACAAGAATAGATTTACTGACTAACTCAGTAGTTTTGATATTTTAACCGACTGTATGATACGTATAAAATGAATATAAAGAATATAAAGTACGACAGCAGTTTAATTGCTGTGAGTTCTGATCAGGACAGATTCCTCCACTTTCTGTCTTCTTCACATAGTTGCATGTGTTCATTTTATTTTCTTGTGAATGGTTTTCACTGCTCCGCTGCCTTTGGCTTCGCTCCTTCACTGCTTTAAGTGTGACATCATGAGGAAAAGCACCAAGAAGAAGAACTTAGATCCTTTACTCAAGTAAAAGCATCAAAACTCCTGCATTTATACGCCTATTTATAGACGTATCACCAGCTAAATACACTGAAAGGTATTTACTTTGCAGGAAATCAGGTTGTTACTGATATTAAATATATTTAAAAGGTCATTTCTGTATTATTTTAGCTGGTAAAGGTGATTATGGATCGGCTATAAAAAGAGTATAAAAAGATCGAGTATAAAAAGTCCGATATTTCCCTTTTTATAAAGTAGAATATTCAAGTTCAAGTAGACGAGAACTGTCCTAAAGTTCAGTATTTGATTAAATGTTCTGCAGCAGCAAATAATAGAAGGGAAAAAATAAATGTCTCTATTGAAGTTTGACGTCAAACGTGAACTTTGACTCATCACAAGGTTGAAAGAATGTGGGAAAAAAGACGTTTTTATGTATAAACGAGAACAAAAACAACATCTAAGTGACTTTTTCCACCGTCTCTGAATGCAAATTCATTAACTACTGAAATCCTGGGTTTATTTATCGGGTTTCCTGCTATAAATGATAATAAATGTGGAATATAGACTTAAACTAGAATTAAAATAAATCTACAACATGTGAGGTGACGACAGAAGAGTCAGAATCTATTTATGTTGCTGTTATAGAGACAAAATACTTGAAAACAAGACTAAATTGATCAAAATCAAGAAAAATAAAACTTAAAATAATTAATCTGCCAATAGAATGAGATATTTTTAGATAATTCTACTCAATATTGGACTAATTTTACCAACAGGATCTAATAAAATGTGTTTTATTACAGATAAAAATACTTAATTTAAAACTTAAAATGTTAGTCTCAGTCTAATCTGCAATGCAAAGGTCAATAATTAATAAGATAAGAGGTCAAAGGTCAATTATTTGTCCATAAAATCCTATAAAAGATGTTTATTATAATGGAGACAATTAAATTAAATATCTAAATAGTCTCTACTACTGATATTATATTAAACTATTTTATTATCGTCTATCTTTATGGTGCAAATCAACCATTTAGATAAAAAACTGAAATTATTTAAGTAAAATACACACAATTAATTATATTCAATTCTATTTTGGCATTTTCCTAATTCAATATTAACAGTTATATTGTCTATATATATAAATATGCTTGTTTTTTCTGTGGTAAATCAGCCAATTAGATCAAAAACAGCTGATATTTAAGTAAATTAGACACAATTATTGTATTAAATTCTACATTAAATATGTAAATAGTCTCTACTACTGATATTCTATTAAACTATGTTCTTATTGTATTGATGATGTGGATATTGATGATATATATTGATGCTGGAACAGTAATAAAACACTTTATTTAGTGTTGGAGCTGAGGTTTAATACTGGGATTTATCAATAAAAAGGTTAATTAACACATGTTAAACACTTAACGCTCATATTTCCGAGCAGACCTTGAACGCATCGTGATCTATGACTGACAGACCCACGTTTCAATGCCGATAAAAAGGAAAAAATCACAGTTTTAAGGTGGACTTTTGGATTTTATCAGGTTAATTTTCATGCTTTTTAAATGGAAATGGACGGAGGGTTGTTTTCATCACCTCACTTTTTGATTTTGACAGAAAAAAAACAAACAGGAAGGAGAGTTTTTCTGCAGAAAAGCCGTGATGTGGCTTCTTCTTCTTCTTCTTCTTCCTCCTTTTTTCCCAGAAATCCTGTTAAGGAACATGAACCTCATCGCAGTCCCTGCACGCCATGCAGCGTTCTCATGCTCTATGCAGCCTGTGTGTGTGTGTGTGTGTGTGTGTGTATGAAGTGTGTGTGTCAGCAGTATGTGTGTGTGTGTGTGTGTGTGTATGAAGTGTGTGTGTCAGCAGTATGTGTGTGTGTGTGTGTGATTGCTCTGCCTCTCAACAGACCCAGTGCTTTTCGGCTCCCCCCTCCCAAACCCTCCACATCCCAATCATCAATCTCTTAATCACGTTCACGCGATTAGCTAATTAACTAATGATGTGGAATAATTAACAGCGCTGTGTGACATCAGTCGGCAGCTGTTAAACCGTGTCAGCGCTGCACTAAACTAATGAGAACAATACACAACCTGGGAGCTGTCCTTCCTAGAACGCTGATTAGCACAACTAGACGAGCCGTGGACCTGAGAGAGGCTGAGTTTTCACACTGAAACTTTGATTTATGTCATTTTTTTTGGTTTTTATCATCCTCCTCTGAGTCTTTGGTGATTCTTGTTTTGTTTATGTGTGTGTTCGTGTTGTAATTTTTTGTTTTTTGTGGCTTCTTGGCGCTGCCTATCGTTGTTTTTTTTGTTTTTTTGTCCATGGCTTTGCTCCATAGATCCCCGTATCGCAGTCCTCTGTCATGGATGACATAGAGGAGTGGCTCTGTGCTGACGTGGTGAGACTTTTCTTTTTGGTTTTTATCTTGATTTATCCCCTTTCTCTTCTCTTCTTCTATCCTCGCTTTAGTTTTCTTTGATTTTCATTCATCCATCTCATCAAACTGGACTTTCCTTTTCATTTGCTTCACCTCTTATTTCCACCAATGACGTAGCAGTGAAGTGTGAAGGTGTGACTTACCTGTGCTAACACATCTCTATAATCTGCATGTGGAGGTTGAGCTGTTGTTCCGTCTAAATGTTTTTATTATCAATTCACTTCTTGTCTTTATAGAAAGGTGATGCTGCAGAGGAAGGGGTGACCAGTGAAGGTCAGCGACCTCCATTAAACTCTATTATAATTCCATTATTCATGTTTTTAAAACCATGTGACCAACAAGTTCTCACGTGATTCGTCGCCATTTTATTTTTGCAGCATTAATTGACGTATTGTCGACAAATATTTTGTTGGTCACGTGGTTTTAAAAATGTAAAACACACACCTCATGTGTGTGTGAACCAGTGATAGTGAATCACATGCTGCAGGTGTGAAAATGACAAATCAATCATCTGATTTAGAGATTTTGTATAAAAATATATTGGTATGTTAATGCTAAAGCAGCATGTTTACATAAAACCTGAGAGTTTTACCTTTTAAATGCAGTTTACTGCATGTTTTATGTGTTTCAGCAGCTCAGATATAATAATAATAATAATAATACATAAGTTTTATATATCGCTTTTCCTGGTGCCAAATAATTATGTTTAGCTAGATGAGAAAGTAAAAAAAACATTTTAAAATACAGTTTATATAGGTATTATTTTCTTTTTACATTTTTGGGGTTATTTAGAGATTAAATAATTAAATATATATATGTATATTTATATAATTAAATGAAAAAAAAATTAAAATTAAAAATACTAATTTTAATTTAATTTTTAAATTTTATTTAATTTTTATAACATTTTTATTTATTTAGTTTTTATTTAATTATATACATAATCTATATATTTAATTTTTATTTAAATTTAATTTTTAATTTTTTAATTTTATTTTTATAACATTTTTATAAATCTTTTATTTATTTAGTTTTTATTTAATTATATAAATAATATATATATTTAATTATTTAAATATGTATTATTTATATAATTAAATAAAAACATAATAATTTAATTAAATTCACCTCTTTTCTCAGGAGGAGCACAACTTAAGGTTCTTTTACTTAAAATCTTTATCTTCTATCATGTCACTAAAATAAAACCCAATTTAGATTTTTAATTTTGAGTAGAAAATGACAGTCAGACTTAAATGGATTAATGGCCAATTAAATATATGATCCACCTATAATATATATATATATATATATATATATATATATTATATATTCTATGACATTTATCCTAGAATAGCACAGGTTTTTATAGGTGTCTTTTCAGGCGTTTTAGGTCTGAATGAGTGTCTCTGGGACGAATCTTCTTTCTTTTCAGAGTTCGATAAGTTCCTGGAGGAGAGGGCGAAGGTCGCCGACGCCCTGCCGTCGCCCCCCGGCACTAACCCCGCCCACCCGGCCCGCGCCGCCGGCGGATCCCACAAGAAGGCCGAACGCACGGAGGACGCCCTCTTCGCCTTGTAGACTCTTCTCGGAGAATCTTAATTCCTCTCCGGGGGGAATGGGAGGGGGAATCCCAAGGTCCCGGCCCCTCCAGTCCCGTGGGTTTGATCCCCTTCGCCGCGGCCGGCGTCGCCCTTAACGTACAGAGGTCCAACGTGTTCACCGCGCACCGCCGCGCCGCGTTCTGCTATATATGGATGTATTAATCTGTAAAAACGTGGGATGTTCTCGTCTCATTCGTTAAAACGCTCCACCAAAGGAAGACGACCCCCCCAGCTCGTTTAAAGATGTAGTATATTACTGCGGGATTAATGGGAAAAAAAAACAAAAATCTCAATTAGGAATTCTACTGTGTTATTTGACTACATTCGGGCTAATTGTTGCTAATTTATGCATTGTTTTAATGGTTTGTTCTGTACTATGTACTAGCGCTGTGGTTATGGTCGATTCATGCATTTTTGCTATTGTTTTTTTCCACAAATAGTCCAGTTAAGAGTTATAAACATGCTTTTAACACTGAGACGGCACATTTTACTACCCACTTAGCTAACTAAGGAGAATTTCAGCTAAGGAATAAGGACTAAAAAAGCACTAGTTTGGATTTTCTGTGATGAATTTGGATAAGGGGAAGGAACGTGCACATGGAATATTACCCTACTCTTGAAACTTTTAGCCATTCCAAAGAATGTTTAGGCTTAAAAAAAATGTATTTGTTATAAATGTTATGGAATCATGAACATTTTCCTTCCCCTGTTATATATTAATGTCTGTGCACTTTGAAGCAAAAACAAATCTGTATTTTGTCCTTTGTGTTTACGAGATGGTTACTATTTTTCTAGGGGGACGGGAAATGGTCTTTAGACTGACTTCATTTTGCACATAACTTTTCTAACTGTCTAATTGAAGCACTTGTTCACACGACACGATCCTAGAGGGGAACAGATCGGAGGAAAACAGGATTTAAAGGACAATAAATGAAGATTAAAGAATTAAAAACGGCCTAACATAGCATCTGCAGCGTAATCATCTGAAAGAACCAAGCTTATAGCTTCCAATAATGCACTATTGTAATGGATGTATTCATATATATATGTAGATCTTCACATATTCTATATTGTGTACTCTATATAGTATAGAATACTCTATACTATGTATTCTATATACCTCAAAATGCATAAATATTAGTTTCTGTATCTGGTTAATAATGTATTGGCTCATAGTAACATCCAGAAAGCAGAACTTTATGTATTAATTCATTCCCTGATTGTATTTTTTTATAGTTCATGTGGTAAAAAGGACAAAAACATGCAGTTCTTACCCTTCGTTGTTGGAACTTCTGGCTGAAACATGCAGTAAAACAAGCGTAATTGTACTGTCTTTGTTTTTTTTTATGATTCATGGAGCTGCCTGAGAGCATTCCTGCGATTTGACTGATTTTCAGACTGACTGAAGTGTGTCTCTGGTGGATTTAAGAAAAAAGGAAACGTGTCTTCATTCCAGATCTTTCCATTGAAGATTCCTCTATAGTAAAAAACGACTTGTTGAAATACATTTGTCAGTATTGAGGGAAACGTTCGTGATTTGTTGTATTAACCGCGACAGTGACATAGACGCATTCGTTGTGTCTAAATAATCAGTTAAATATTTAAATGTAGTTGAGAATAAAACGATTAATGAGCTTTAACTTTTTTTTTTTCATACTATATGGTTGTGTAGGTTTAATAAAAGGTTGCCAGGTAACTTGAGATAATAGCATCGAATTTACAATCAAAAAAAAAAAAAAACGTAACCGGAGGTCCTTTAAAAGGGAACTTGACTTATTTTTCTGTGTTTGTATGTGACTTATCTCTGGACCTGTAACTGCACCGTGTTAACTCGCTTTTTATGAAGCTTTAGCCTCGATCGCAACATGTATTCCTCGGAAATTCTGGCTACGTCACAGCGGGAACTGAATGTCTTTTCGTACCGGGGGGGATAAACGCTGTAGACCTGGAGGAGAGAGGCTTGTTTTCTTGTTCTAGTGGATGTCTCATGTCTGTTTGGCTTGTGCCGTCTGCTGCCATTAATAACGGGTCATTTGTTTGACCCTAATTGCACGTATGTAACTGCCCAATAAAACACTAGCAATGTGTGACCTCTACCTCAATATTGTTTGTGGTTATTTTACACCTATGTGTGTGTGTCTGTGTGTGGTTTGTTTATTCATCTTGGTGGGGACAATGGTCTGAACGATTTTTTTGGAGTTGACATTGTGTCTCTCATTTAGAAATGGTGGTCCCCAGAATGCAGGTATTTGACATGTGACCACACAGGGTCACATAAACTTGTATGTGTGTGTTTGTGTTTGTTCGTTTGTGCGTCTTGGTGGAGACATTCAAAGAATATGGAGTTGAAACTATGTCTCATTTAGAAAGGGTGGTCCCCATAGTGTAGGTATTTGACATGTGACCACACAGGGTCACATAAACTTGTATGTGTTCTAGCTTGGTTCAGACATTTGCCTGATTTGATTTTGAGTTGGAACTATGTCTATCTCATTTAGAAAGGGTGGTCCCTGTAGTGTAGGTATTTGAGAGAGACCCCACAGGGTCAGATAAATGTGTTTTATCTAGCTTGGTACAGACATTTGCCTGATTTGATTTTGAGTTAAAACTGTGTATCTCATTTAGAAATGGTGGTCCCCAGAATGCAGGTATTTGACATATGACCCCACAGGGTCACATAAACTTGTATGTGTGTGTTTGTATTTGTTTATTTGTGCGTCTTGGTGGAGACATTAGAAGAATATGGAGTTAAAACTATGTCTCTCATTTAGAAAGGGTGGTCCCCATATTGTAGGTATTTGACTTGTGGCCACACAGGGTCAGATAAACGTGTATGAATGTGTGTGTGAGATTGTTCTTTTGTTTATCTATCTTGGTGGGGACATTAGCCTGAGTTAGAACTATGTCTATCTCATTTAGAAAGGGTGGTCCCCATAGTGTAGGTATTTGACATATGACCCCACAGGGTCACATAAACTTGTATGTGTGTGTTTGTGTTTGTTCGTTTGTACGTCTTGGTGGAGACATTCAAAGAATATGGAGTTGAAACTATGTCTCATTTAGAAAGGGTGGTCCCCATAGTGTAGGTATTTGACATATGACCCCACAGGGTCACATAAACTTGTATGTGTGTGTGTGTTTGTTCATTTGTGCGTCTTGGTGGAGACATTCAAAGAATATGGAGTTGAAACTATGTCTCATTTAGAAAGGGTGGTCCCCATAGTGTAGGTATTTGACATGTGACCACACAGGGTCACATAAACTTGTATGTGTTCTAGCTTGGTTCAGACATTTGCCTGATTTGATTTTGAGTTGGAACTAAGTCTATCTCATTTAGAAAGGGTGGTCCCTGTAGTGCAGGTATTTGAGAGAGACCCCACAGGGTCAGATAAATGTGTTTTACCTAGCTTGGTACAGACATTTGCCTGATTTGATTTAGAGTTAAAACTGTGTCTATCTCATTTAGAAATGGTGGTCCCCAGAATGCAGGTATTTGACATGTGACCCCACAGGGTCACATAAACTTGTATGTGTGTGTTTGTATTTGTTCATTTGGAGTTAAAACTATGTCTCTCATTTAGAAAGGGTGGTCCCCATATTGTAGGTATTTGACTTGTGGCCACACAGGGTCAGATAAACGTGTATGAATGTGTGTGTGAGATTGTTCTTTTGTATATCTATCTTGGTGGGGACATTAGCCTGAGTTGAAACTATGTCTATCTCATTTAGAAAGGGTGGTCCCTGTAGTGTAGGTATTTGAGAGAGACCCCACAAGGTCAGATAAATGTGTTTTATCTAGCTTGGTACAGACATTTGCCTGATTTGATTTTGAGTTAAAACTGTGTCTATCTCATTTAGAAAGGGTGGTCCCCAGAGTATAGGTATTTGACAGATGACCCCATTTCGTCAGATAAACCTGTGTGTGTGCTCCATTATCTATCTTGGTGGGGACATTGGCCTGGAAGATTGTTTGTAGTTGAAACTATGTATGTAATTTAAAAAGGGTGGGCCCCAGTGTGTAGGTATTTGACATATGACCCCACTGAGTCAGATAAACATGTGTGTGTTCATGTTCATTTGTTTATCTATCTTTGTGGAAACTTTAGCCTGAATTTGGAGTTGAAACTATGTCTATCTCGTTTAGAAAGGGTGGTCCCCAGAGTGTAGGTATTTGACAGAGGACCCCACGGAGTCAGATAAACCTGTATTTATGTGTGTGGGTGTGTTTGTTCATCTATCTTGGTGAGGACATTGGTCTGATTTTATTTTGACTTGCAACTATCCATCTCGTTTAGAAAGGGTGGTCCCCAGAGTGTAGGTATTTGACATATGACCCCATGGAGTCAGATAAACGTGTGTGTGTGGGGGGGGGGGAAATTGATTTTATTTTGAATTGAAACTGTGTCTGTCTCTTTTTAGGATGTATGGTCCCCAGAGTGTCGGTATATGACATATGGCCCTAGAAGGTCAGATTAACCTGTATGAATGTGTGTCTGTCATTTATCTATCTTGCTGGGGACATTGGCCTGATTTGATTTTGAGTTGAAACTATGTGTGTTTCATTTGGAAAGGGTGGTCCCCAGAGTGTAGGTATTTGACAAAGGACCCCACAGTGTCAGATAAACCTGTTTATGTGTGTGGGTGTGTTCGTTCATCTATCTTGGTGAGGACATTGGTCTGATTTTATTTTGAGTTGCAACTATGTCTATCTCGTTGAAAACGGATGGTCCCCAGAGTGTAGGTATTTGACATATGACCCCACGGAGTCAGATAAACGTGTGTGTGTGGGGACATTGATTTTATTTTGAATTTGAAACTGTATCTGTCTCTTTTTAGGATGGTCTGATTTGATTTTGAGTTGAATCTATGTGTGTTTCATTTGGAAAGGGTGGTCCCCAGAGTGTAGGTATTTGACAGAGGACCCCACGGTGTCAGATAAACCTGTGCGTGTGTGTGTGAGAATCACCCGCTTCCCCTTGCCCATGCTGATGCAACCAGCCCTCAATCTTGCGCTTAACTGGCCACTCGTCCTCACATGAGCTTCTCCCCTCCCCGTACATGGTGGTTCCTGCACTCGGTTTAGCAGACACTAAATGTTTTGCACCACAGATATTTATAGAAGGGGTTTATTTACCAACCTATACCGTTGCTTGTTTAGGATTCCTGGCGTGCTGCCAGTAAGCAAGACAAGACATGCACCTTTTATGCAAACAAACGCCCGCTGCACGCCAACGCCGCAAGGCTCGCTGCCACTGATAAGGCTTTTTCAATATTCCTCCACTCCCACAACAACTTTCCTGTGCTACTCCAGGTCGCTGACCTATTTCCCCACCATGCCTTTGAGGGGCTCCCCCGCCTTTTCTATGCATGTGGTTTGTGATATGTTACTGTTATCTGACGCATATTTATCTGAAATATTCACCATTTATTTGTATAATAAGTGTTTTGTTTTCTGACATAAGATTTATTTTACAGAGATAAATGAATTGTAGAATTATAGTGAGTAGTTTTATAAATGCCCAGTCTACTGTGTGTTATATATGTAATATAATATATATAAATAGATAACAATAGATTAGGAGGTTCCTCTGGGAAATTGATAACTGCTATATAAACACCTTATTATTAGTTAGTTATTATAGTTCTTGTAAAGTGCACATGGTATAAGGTAATTACACATGGAATTATTGGAAAAATAGAAATAAATTACACATGGTTACCTATTCTGTGTACATTATTATGAATTATATAAATATAGTACAATAGCTATAAGGTACAAGTCAAGATATTAAATTGAAATGATATAATATATACAATAATAAAGATATTAATATAATATTGAAATAAAATGTAATATTCTACATGACTAGAAAGGTTATATATAATAGGAGTATATACATATCATATATTACTATTGTAGATTGGTGTAGTTATGAATTTTGTAGGATTATGATTTATATTATGATTATGTAGTAGTTCACAGGTTTTATGTTAACAGGTTCCTGATAATTATAGTAATATGATATTTTTCCTCATTTAATTCCTCTTCAGCCACCTGTTTCACCTCTATTACAGCAGAGAAACAATCTCTTGTGTCATAAATATATAATATAATATATATAAATAGATGATAATGTGATATTTTCCCTCATTTAATCACACTTCTGCCACCACTATTACAGCAGAGACCAGAAACACATGATGTAATCACTTAGACCCGGAGATGTGACGTCAGATCACCCCACTCGGTTTCCGCGCTTCCCATTGGACGATTTCCACTGGTTCTACAGGAGGGGGGCGGGGCTCCGCGTCACACAAACTTGACTTTAGGTAGACCCGGGCCAGCCCGGCTCTGATTGGCCGGCCGGGGCAAACCCACAATAAACACACACACACGCTGTTTTCCGTTAAAATGCAAAGTTTGTTGAAATAGTAATATCGTTTTATATTAATTAACAACTATAAATAACTGGAGTGAATGAGCATTTGTCGCGTTATAGTATATATCCGTGCTCGGTAGATAACTATTTAACAGTACGTCCCGCGTTATTTCATATTAGCATCGCGGAGACGTTATAATTATGTATCTATAATATTAATAATCGCGCCTGAGTGTTGATTTTCCTCTAAAACGACATCCTCGTGTTCCACATGCTGCGGTGACAATCAAAACAACCCTGAGAAGCGGTGACGTCGGAATCCGGGTCGAGCGCTCTGATTGGCTGCGGCGCCTGTCAATCATCCTCGGCGAGGCGGGTTCGTCTCCAGCGCCGTGAATGAGCTCCAGTGTTCGGCTTTTTACAAGTTTTCCCTGCAGGATCATGGGGGAAGGAGTGAGCAGCTAATGACAGATTGAAATATAAAGGAAAGAAAAAGCAGGAAAAGTTGCAGCGGACTCAGCGGGAGCTGGAGCTCCTCTGTTTGGTTTTTGTGTGGTTTTTTCTCTCGTGGCAAATGTAGGCGCGTGTGAAGTTTCACATTTTAACAGGATAAAAGCACGAGAGAGTCAAGATGAACAACCTGTCGTTTGACGATGCTTCGCTGGATAATCTGGACCCGACTCTGTCGCTGAATGACCCCAGCGACATCGACACGGCCCTCCTGAGCGACATTGATGGTAAGAGAACACGTAATAGCATAACATTTAGCTTAAGCTAACAGGAGAAGCTAACATAGTAAAGTGGTCGTGAAGCGAAGCCCCGCCCCCCGCCTGCTCCTCAGACACGAGGTTACTGTCGGTCATTCCTCCTCTTTTGGGTTCACGAGCACCTCGATTCACCCACAATTAACCAATTCCGCTCATTTTCCTCTGATTTGTGCCCATTTTTATGATGAAACTGAATATATTTTCATAGCTGCCCCGCCTTTTTTCCCTGTCTCTTTTTTATAGATATAAACACGTGTTTCGTCACGTTTGCATTAGTTCCACATTCATACATTCATATCTCAGAAGTTCACAATCTTATGCTAAAATGTATAGACATAAAGTGAAGAAAGCCTTTATATAGTTGTTAATATAGGTGATCTGGAAAAAATAACTTCTTATAGGTATGTGTTTGGGTAAAAGGAGTCTATAAACTACACATTCCAAATAGAAATATTATCATTTAAAGCATTTATTTGCAGAAAATCACAAATGGTCAAAATAAGAAAAAAGATCCAATGTTTTCAGACCTCAAACAATACAAAGAAACAAGATCAAATTCATTTTAAAACAATTTAAGAGTTAAAAAATCTGCATTTGGTGCAATAAACATTATTTTGAATCATAGCTTTTATGTCTTGGCATGCTCTCCACAGTCTTAAACCATTGTTGAGATATATATATATATATATATATATATATATATATATATATATATATATATATATATATATGTATATGTGTGTGTGTGTGTGTGTGTGTGTGTGTAATATCAGTCAAACCAAGGTCAATGTCTTGGAAAATTACTGAAAATCTACTAAAAATCTTCAGCTCATTCTTTTCTAGAATGGTCTTTATCTGTTTTTTACTGAAAATTATTGAAAATTGCCTGAAAAACCTGTAATGGCTAATATGCCTCTACCATATGTGTAGATTTCAGGTGGGGAATGCAATATTTAGAACACGTAAATATAAAAGGCTTTTATTTTGAAAAAAATCTAACACATTGAATTATGCCTGTGTGTGTGTTTACTCGGCAGGGATCATATTAAATGAGGAAAAGTTCATATATATATATATATATATATATATATATATATATATATATATATATATATATATATATATATATATATATATATATATATATATATAGGAGAATATGTATTTGAAAATAATATAAATATCACCTGGTTTGTGATTCTTTGAATAAAGATATTTCCACCTTAAATTCCTGCACTTTATCAATGTTCAAACAGAATCAAACACCCTTCATCTCTGCAATAATAAGTTTATTTATGATATTATAGACTTATTTTATCATCACCTGGTTTGATTCTTTTTTAAAAACATGCATAAAGACATTTCCACCTTAAATTGGTGCAGAAAAACACACCAGAATGCAAGATATGAATCAGTGTTCACACACATTTAACCCCCTGATGTCTCCAGTAATGCGTGTATTCCTGAACCCTGCAGCGTGCATATAATAGACTTTAACTCAGCCGTTTCTCTGTGACGTCCTAAACTCTGAGTATTCCCTAAATGTGACCGGCAGTAACCCTGCTGGATGCTGCTCGATGGTAACCTCGTGCAGACGGCCTCCCTCTCTTTCCTGTCTTGAGCTGATCGGCATAGCAAGTCTCTGAGACGCGCTCTGATTGGTCAAGAGCGATCACCTCATATAAAACACTGGTTTACAAATCCAGGCTGCTGTTTCACCGCTGAATCAACATGCTCTCACTGGAGCTACATGTTTTATATCACATATATACACATATATTTTAATAGAAATCCCCAAGTGAGCTGCTTTAGTTGAGATTTTTTAAATATTGTACATGTTTGGCATCTTTTCCAGAGCGAGTCTATGAGCAGGATGTTGTCCTGTTCCATTTGGAACATGATATTTTCTCAAATAAATAAGACAATTAAGCCAAATAAACCACAGCAGCTTGTTTGGAAAATAAACATTGAGGTAAATCGTGGATCATGCAGACTGAAACCCATGAGCCTATAACTAAATGAGTCTTTTTGGATCACACGGATGTTGTTTTCCACTGTTGTATTTTAAATATACGCCTCGTTTTTCATGCGTTGATCAGTTTATGTATTGATTTTGGTTATTGATCATCGACTGGAACACATCTCAGTTTCTATTTCAAGTTTAACTTCGTGTTTATCACCAAGAATTCGACCAGTTTACTAATATTTATCATCCAACAGCTCGGCCCACAGTTGCAGTAATACTATAAATTGCTTAAATGCACATGAATTATATAAGTAAGTGCATTTAATTTAGTACATTTACTCAAGTATTATACCTTAATACAACTTTGAAGTACTTGTATTTTACTTGAGTATTCCAAGACATGTATAATAGATGTTATATATTGTTTTTATTTATAATTAATGTAGACATTAAAGCTTCTTTTAATACTTAATGCAGCTGCTGATTATCAGTAGACATTATATATAATAAATATAACCCAGTTTTTTGCTTAATAAGTTACTACTTACAATACTTTTAGTACATTTTTTAACTATAGGGCTACTTTTATAGTTTATTGCAGGACTCTGACTTGTAATAGAGTATTTTATGCTGTGGTATTACTACTTCTAAGTACTTTTTACCCAGACTGTGTGTATGTATTCTTATTTAATTTCTAGACTTTATTGTGTCTGTACAGTCCATGTCAGTATATACTGTGATTAGGGTCAGTATAATATAATGATAGTGATTTATTTCCTATTGTCTGAATATGAAAGAAGGGAAATAAATGTGTTTATCTGCTGTAATTTTCAGCAACTTTAAGCAGTAATGTGCCATGTGTTGATTCCTTTCTTGAACTAAATCAGTTTTTTTCAGTGCACATTTTAAATTTTAGCTGGTTTATTCTAAACTTTAGGATTCCTACAGGGTCTTAAAAAGCCTTGAATAAGCATTGAATTCATGAATTTAAAAATAATACCTTAAAAAGTGTTGAAGTTTTATATCTGGGTCAGTATATAACTTCATCGTACTACTACAGGTGAGGTTTTAGTCAAAAATAGTTTATATGAACGTAGTATTCAATACAAATAGAAATGAATAAATTAAAATAAATAGTTTCTTTGCTGGGAGATCTGTTAAATAGGTATTAAATTTTATATAAAAGGTCTTAAGACAAGTAGGAAGCATGTAAAAATCATTGTATTGTTATCCAACACTATATTAAATGCTCTGTCACATTAAACTCATGCTACTTCCTCCTTGCATGAAGTTATTTTCACATGATTGTGGTTGTATTTCCCTTTTGTTACTATAATATTGTGTAATTTACTTTCAAGTTCAGTTTGTTTCCAGTAATCAACAAGAACAACAAGTTGAAGTGTGTGTATGTGTGTGTGTGTATGTGTATATATATATATTACTGAAAGTTACTGAAAATCTACTTAAACTTTGAGAAAACTTGCTGCAAATCTACTGAAACCTATAGAAAATTTTTGAAAGTTTATTAATGATCTACTGAAACTTGCTGTAAAATCTACTGAAATTGACTGAAAATTACTGAAAGTTTACTTAAACTTGAAAGTTTACTAATAATCTACGGAAACTTGCTGTAAGTTAATGAAAATCTACCAAAACTTACTGGTAGTTTACAAATAATCTACTGAAACTTGCTTAAATTACTGAAATTTAGTGAAAATTACTGAAAGTTTACTAATGATCTACTGAAATTTACTGAAAATTACTGAAAGTTTTTGAAAATTACTGAAAATCTACTTAAAATTATTGAAAATCTGCTGAATATTTATTAAAACTTAATGAAAGTTGACTGAAAGTTACTGAAAGTTTATTAATGATCTACTAAAACCTGCTGTAAATTACTGAAATTTACTGAAAATTACTGAAAGTTTATTAATGATCTACTGAAACTTGCTGTAAATTACTGAAATTTACTGAAAATTACTGAAAGTTTATTAATTATCTACTGAAACTTGCTGTAAATTACTGAAATTTACTGAAAATTACTGAAAGTTTATTAATGATCTACTGAAATTTGCTGTAAATTACTGAAAATCTACTTAAACTTACTGATAGTTTACAAATAATCTACTGAAATTTGCTAAAGTTACTGAAAATTACTGTAAATTACTGAAATTTACTGAAAGTTTATTAATGATCTACTGAAACTTGCTGTAAATTACTGAAATTTACTGAAAATTAGTGGAAATCTGATGAATATTGACTGAAACCTACGATCTATGGAAACTTGCTGTAAATTAATGAAAATCTACCAGTAATTTACTGATAGTTTACACATAATCTACTGAAACTTGCTAAAGTTACTGAAACTTGCTGTAAATTACTGAAATTTACTGAAAATTACAGTTTACTAATCTATTGAAACTTGCTGTAAATTACTGAAATTTACTGAAAATTACTGAAAGTTTATTAATGATCTACTGAAACTTGCTGTAAATTACTGAAAATCTACTGATCCCAGTTTTCATAAATGTGTTGGAATTCAACAGACGCTGCTCTAGAATGGCTGGGATACATGTAGAGATGCTGATTTCAGGGAAAAATGTCAGTTTGTTGTTTTAAAACATAAATTTACTGAAACTTCATTATTGGATTATTGACAATCTACTTAAAATCTATGGAAATTTACAGAAAAATTTACAGAAAATTACAGAAAATTACAATCCTCAGTTCATTCTTTTCCAAAACAGTCTTTGTTTTATTTTTTTAATGAACTCCTTTTACTGACGACAGTAAATTTTACAGTAAATTTACTGTAAATCTCCTGACACTTGTATTAACTATATATATGAATGTATTTTGGATCCGTCTGTGCTTCCTGTCCCTCAGACATGCTGCAGCTCATCAACAACCAGGAGATGGAGTTTGTTGGATTGTTTGATAATCCTCCGTACACCGGACCCTCGGCCCCCCAGGAGCTCCCAGCTCTGACCCAGTCCATCACCTCGTCTGCTGCACCTCCCTCCACACCTCCTTCCTCCTCCTCCTCCTCCTCCTCGTCCATCCTGAGCAGCAGCCCCCACCTGGACGCCCTCCTCGGACCCCCCATCACCCGCAGCTCCTCCACCCCGGACAAGGCCTTCCAGCCACCCACCTTCCAGCAGTCCCCCCTGGCCCAGGTGACCGGCCCGGCCCCCCGGCAGCAGCCGGCGTCCCCCCAGCAGGTCCAGACCCTCAGGTCGGCCCAGGTGGACCAGCCCCAGCCCCAGACCCTCCTCAGCCAGTCCCCCCCGGCCCAGGCCGCCTCGCCGGTCTTCAGCTCCACGCCCCAGGCCCTGTTCACCACGTCTGCACCGCAGACTCCACCTCAACCCCAGACCCAGCAGCAGACACAAGTCCAAGTCCAGGTCCAGGTCCAGACCCCGGTTCAGACCCCCCAGACCAGGACCAACTACAGCAGTCCCACCAGCTACACTAGTAAGTAGATGTTGATGTTAGAGAAGTAAAAACAAAATATAAGGTTGATGATAAAAGTTAGAGCTGTTTAGTTGAATCTATTGATTATTGATTAATCGATTAGTTGTTTGATTCATAAAATGGTGTAAATTAAAGGTTCAACCTAAAATGTCTTTTTTTTTTTTTTGTCCAGACCGACATTTTCTAATTAAAAATGACTCAAATCTATTAATCGATTATTAAAATAAGTTGATTAATGTCATAGTTTGTGACTAATTGATCAATCGACTAATTATTGCAGCTGTAAAACCAGGATTTATTGATTTCACCTTCAGATTTTCTTCAAATTGAAGCATTGAGCTGCAACGATTAGTCGATTAATCAATTAATTTCCAACTATCCAACGTTAATCATACTGATCAACCATTTTATGATCCAAACAACTAATCAATCAATCAACTGTCAGAATAGTCGTTAGTTCAAAGACAAAGTCTTGAAATCGCTGGATGGAATCACAACATTTAATTTAATTTATTACACATATATAAATATAAATAAAATCCTTCATTTGTCCACGATTCACCAGCAACGTCCAGATTTCTTGTTTTATAAATAACCTAAAGATATTTGTTTTTAAGGCTGCAATTATCAACTATTCTGATCAGTTATTAAATAATCAATCGATCAGTTGTTTGGTTCATTAAATGGTGTAAAATGTGGTGAAGATTCAACCTCAAAATAAATATTTATCACCTTTAGTCTCCAGCTAATTGTTAGCGTTTTTGGAACTTTTGGGATTAGAACAATAATTTTTTCTTCACTTTTGCTTCTCCAGTTTTTTTTTTTTGTCCACAACCCAAAGATCATCAGTTTATTATTATAGAAGAATAAAGAAACCAGGAAATAATCAGAGAAGAGAAGCTGGAACCAGAGAATTTAGACGTTTTCTCCTTAAAAATTACTCAACTTGATTAATCGATTATCAAAATAGGTCAAATCAAATGTGGGGTTCCTCAGGGTTCCGTTCTAGATCCTGTGAAGTTTCAGTCATCAGTTTATTATTATAGAGACTAAAGAAACCAGGAAATAATCAGAGAAGAGAAGCTGGAACCAGAGAATTTGGACATTTTCTACTTAAAAATGACTCAAATCGATGAATCAATTATTAAAATGGTTGGCAACTAATCGATTGATCGACTAATCATTGCAGTTCTACAAAAAGGAATCAGGATGTTTAATGAATTTGAGTCTAATCTGTTTGTTATTCTATCAAATGAATATTAAAACCAAACACAACCACATATTCACTGAGAGAATCTGGCTTTTAAAAAGGAAATTGCTCCATTTTTCTAAAAAATAAGAGTCGTAATGTTTCCGTTTTCGTGATTTCACCTTCTAATGCACAGTAAATAATACAAGAATATAGAGAAACAGCTGCTTTTTGTACACAAATGCTAAGTTTTAGCAGGTTTGAGTGTAGTTTTGGATGTGTTTGGTGTCCTGAGTTGAACCCGGAGCTGCTTTTTACGACTCTGACTCTATTGAGCCTCAGCTGATCGTCCTAATCTAATAGACTTTGTTCAGTCATCAGACAGTTTTTCTTTTTTTTGAGCTACATGAAAACATTTGTCTGGGCAGGATTCCTGGTTATATACACACTGCAGCACTGCAGCATGTACACCAGTTCCCACACCACCTGGAAAACCTGGAATACCATTGATTTCCCCAGTCTTATTTATGGAAAATAAGACAAAAACCTGTAAATTATTAATGAAATCTTAAAGGACCCTATTACATGTTGATTTAAACCACTGCCATGTTTATTTCCACTGTTTTTAACATAAACTAATGTGATTTAACGAGGCTAAATTAGCATTAAAGCTATCAATCAGTCAATTTGAGCTAATTCAAAAATCTTTATTGTCATTATCCTGGATAACGAAATATTTGTTGGACCTGCAGCTTGAATAGAATTAAATAAGAGAATAGAATATAAGTACATGTTAATAAATAAAAATTAAAGGTTAGTGTATAACACAAAAATGTAGTTTTCAAGCTGTCGTTACTTATTCTTTCAATACAGCATTTCATCTGTGAGTTTTTATATATGATGATATAAAAACTATGAAAAAAGGTGGAGCTAAACAACTAAATAAAAACAATTATAATAATAATTAATACGCTAATGAGTTGTTTGAGCTACAGCTGATTCTAATGATTTATTAATGTATTTATGTAGTTTTCTGGCATTTGTATAGACTCTATTATAATGGATAATGGAAGAACTCTGACACACACAGAACTTACTGACGCCTGTTAATTTGGAAAAAGCCAGTTACACGTCTCTTGTTAATTTTTTAAGACGCAGTTATAAGTTTTTATTCCTCCCTCGTGATGGTTACTCATAGTAGAAGGTGTTGGCGGCCATGTTGGAGCTGATAATTCACCCTGAATGCTGTTATCACTGATTCCTGATAGTAGATAGTGTGTCACCTATTGATCTACAAACCCTTAGAACCAGTAACCTCCACTGTTGCGTCACTGCCTCTAATTAACCGACGTGGATGCTTACGTGATGGAAAGTGATTCAGCAGTGAACTCGCTGTGGTAACAGTCTCTCTTTCTTCCAGTTGGCAGCCCGGTCAGCGTCAGCCAACCCGTCACCTGTCTGTCCTCCTCCCCTCCGACTGTCCAACCCGTGACCATCCAGGCTCAGCTGCAGGGCATCTCCACGTCGGCCAGTCCTCCGGCCCAGACCATCGCCTCCCACGTGCAGCAAGTACCCGTAAGTGTGTTAAAACCGGGACCTGGAGTCCTTTTTTTAGACTTTCATTAGACTTGAACTCGGTGATTTGTGTGTTTTTCAAGGTGCTGCTGCAGCCGCAGTTCATCAAGGCTGAATCTCTGCTGCTGACCACCCTGAAACACGACCCCTGCATCGTCACCACCGTGGCGTCGCCCACATCCCTGGCCACCACCACCCCGGTATACACCGCTGTGTTAGACGTGCTCTTTAGGGATGATCAGCCCCCAGCGCTCACTCATTTGTACATGTTGGAATGATGTTCTCAAACATTTTCCAGTGATGTTTGACCCCTTTGACCCCACCGACACACGCTGTGCTGTAAAATCAGCGTCTGATTTATTAAAGATAAACATCTTGTATCAGTGAACCTGACAAATATTGCAAAACATTGCATGTAGAAACAAAAAAGTGACCTCCAGGAAGAAATAAAACCAGACAAAACCCAAATATGCAAAATGCTAAATTCATATTAGTCTCTGTTATGGTAGGAAATGGGTTGCCAGGTTGGAGTATTGTGCAGGGGAAGTAAGTTTTTTACTTAATATAATATTAAAATGTGGTGAAGCAGTCCCTAAAAATAGCCTAAACCCACCTCTCTACTTTAATATTTCTACTTTTATTCATTTATCGATTTCGATGATCGATTATTGCTTGCTTCATAAAGTGGTGTTAGATGTCGATCAGTGTTTACTAAAGCTGGAGATTCAACTTAAAATAGCAGCCAACAACCCAAAGATCGTCAGTTTATTATTATAGAGACTAAAGAAACCAGGAAATAATCAGAGAAGAGAAGCTGGAACCAGAGAATTTGGACGATTTTCTACTTAAAAATGACTCAAATCGATTAATCGATTATCAAAATAATTGGTTATGAATGTGATAGTTGGCAACAAATCATTGCAGCTAATATTCTTATATATTTACAGACGTTTTGTGAACTGTTTGCAATTAAGAGCCTCAATTTACAAATGTTTTGATAGTTGATTAATCAATTACTAAAACAATTAATTGATTAATTGCTGGGATCGTAAAATGTTGATTATTTCTTTCTCAAAGCTGAAATCACTTTAAATCACACTTAAAATCAGTTTACTATTATAGAAGAATTCTATTTATAATAGTTTTTATAATGTTTTATAGCTGCAGAACAGACTTATATATTTATACTCATTATATATACAGTGGGGAAAACAAGTATTTGAACACCCTGCTATTTTGCTATTTCTCCCACTTAGAAATCATGGAGGGGTCTGAAATTTTCATCGTAGGTGCATGTCCACTGTGAGAGAGATAAACTAAAAAGAAAAATCCAGAAATCACAATGCATGATTTTTTAACAATTTATTTGTGTGATATAGCGGCAAATAAGTATTTGAACACCTGAGAAAATGAATGTTAATATTTGGTACAGTAGCCTTTGTTTGCTATTACAGAGGTCAAACGTTTCCTGTATTTTTTCACCAGGTTTGCACATACTGCAGGAGGGATCCTGGCCCACTCCTCCACACAGATCTTCTCTAGATCAGTCAGGTTTCTGGGCTGTCGCTGAGAAACACAGAGTTTGAGCTCCCTCCAAAGATTTTCGATTGGGTTCAGGTCTGGAGACTGGCTGGGCCATGCTAGAACCTTGATATGCTTCTTACGGAGCCAGTCCTTGGTTTTCCTGGCTGTGTGCTTTGGGTCGTTGTCGTGTTGGAAGACCCAGCCACGACCCATCTTCAATGCTCTGACTGAGGGAAGGAGGTTGTTCCCCAAAATCTCACAATACACGGCCCCAGTCATCCTCTCTTTAATGCAGTGCACTCGTCCTGTCCCATGTGCAGAAAAACACCCCCAAAGCATGATGCTACCACCCCCATGCTTCACAGTAGGGATGGTGTTCTTCGGATTGTACTCTTCATTCTTCTTCCTCCAAACACGCTTATTGGAATTATGACCAAAAAGTTCTATTTTGGTCTCATCTGACAACAAAACTTTCTCCCATGACTCCTCTGTATCATCCAAATGGTCATATGCAAACTTAAGACGGGCCTTGACATGTGCTGATTTAAGCAGGGGAACCTTTCGTGCCATGCATGATTTCAAATCATGACGTCTTAGTGTATTACCTACAGTAACCTTGGAAACGTTGGTCCCAGTTCTTTTCAGGTCATTGACCAACTCCTGTCGTGTAGTTCCGGGCTGATTCCTCACCTTTCTTAGAATCATTGAGACCCCACGAGGTGATATCTTGCATGGGGCTCCACTCCGATTGAGATTGACCGTCATGTTTAGCTTCTTCCATTTTCTAATGATTGCTCCAACAGTGGACCTTTTTTCACCAAGCTGCTTGGCAATTGCTCCGTAGCCCTTTCCAGCCTTGTGGAGGTGTACAATTTTCTCTCTTGTGTCGTTGGACAGCTCTTTGGTCTTCGCCATGTTACAAGTTAAAGTCTTGCTGATTGTATGGGGTGGACAGGTGTCTTTATGCAGCTAACGACTTCAAACAGGTGCATCTGATTAAGGATGATACATGGAGTGCAGGTGGACTTCTAATGGGCGGACTAACAGGTCCTTCAGGGTCAGAATTCTAGATGACACACAGGTGTTCAAATACTTATTTGCCGCTATATCACACAAATAAATTGTTAAAAAATCATGCATTGTGATTTCTGGATTTTTCTTTTTAGTTTATCTCTCTCACAGTGGACATGCACCTACGATGAAAATTTCAGACCCCTCCATGATTTCTAAGTGGGAGAAATAGCAAAATAGCAGGGTGTTCAAATACTTGTTTTCCCCACTGTATATATATATATATATTACATTACACTTACTACAATCTGTCTTTTACAGTATAACTTTAGTTTTTCACCTTATTTATTTATGTATCTGACTCTATGTAATGGTCTAATAGTGTAATAACTGTCCTAAAACATAATAAAAGTGCAGAAACAATAATTTTGCTTATTTATATTATTGACCTGGTGAAGAAAAAAAATGCAAATGTAATAATTTAGTACTTTTATTATGTCATTGGCCAGTTATTATATTATATTATAAGGCAAGTTTATTTGTATAGAACATTCCAACAAGTTTATTCAAACTAAAACATTAAAAAGCATCAAGATCAAATTTCTGAACAGTTGATTGTTCACATAGGCCGAGACCAGTCATTTGTTTTTACTGTTTAATAAAGGAAGTATTTAGAACCATCATGTTGTTGATGTCTCCTCTCAGGCGTTCATGGGCCTGACGACGGTTCCCGTCATGATGGACACGGAGAAGCTGCCGATCAACCGCATCGCCATCAGCGGGAAGCCGATCGGCCAGCCGCACAAAGGAGAGAAACGCACGGCCCACAACGCCATCGAGAAACGCTACCGCTCCTCCATCAACGACAAGATCCTGGAGCTCAAAGACCTGGTGGCGGGCACCGAGGCCAAGGTGGGAGACGGCAGGTGTCAGAGGAATAAAACCGCCGGTGTTGGTTGTTTTTATAGCTGCTGTTGTTTCTGTCGTAGCTCAACAAGTCGGCGGTGCTCCGTAAAGCCATCGACTACATCCGCTACCTGCAGCAGTCCAACCAGAAACTCAAGCAGGAGAACATGGCCCTGAAAATGACGGCTCAGAAGAACAGTACGTGTTGTGTGTGTTGTTGACCTTTTTCCTGATGAGGAAAGCTAAAGCTCTAAATGAGACGGATTAGAGGTCGGAGACGTGTCCGCTGTGGGTTTCTCTCTGATTGACCCTCTTAACCCGGCTCCTCTCCTCCATCCAGAGTCTCTGAAGGACCTGGTTGCCATGGAGGTGGAGGGTCCGGCCGACGTGAAGAACGAGCTGCCGACGCCGCCGGCCTCCGACGCCGGATCCCCGACGTCCTTCTCCCACTGCAGCAGCGACTCGGAGCCAGACAGCCCCATGGGGGAGGACACCAAGGTACGACCCTGCAGGTCACTGCTGCTTCAAAGCAGCTCATCTGGTTGAATTCAGCAGACAATTCTGGAAATTCTTCAATGGGAATAAACGGGAATAAATCCCAAATTGACACAACTGGAAGGTCGGTCCCAGGATTTCAATATTGACCAAGTACTAGTTGGTAGAAATATATTGTAGAATAATAATAGAATAAAACAACCAGATTTAAAGGGACAGTTCACCATTTTCGGCACAGCAGCAGGTGATTCACCTTTTTTGTTGCTGTTTCACTGTGAATTAGATCTAATTCTACACTTTCAACACAGGAATAATGACATACCCTTAAATTAACCCGTTAAACTCAGGGGATTTTGGAGATTGCTCCACTAATCATGTACAAATATAGTGAAGCTATACATCAAATTAAACAGGAGAAACTCCACTACAAGCACATATAAGTCATATTTACACACACCAAACACAACTCCAACACCAAGCTAATTAATTAACAAATATGAAAATCGGTATACGATCATAAAGCCAACCCACTCTCCACATTTTGATGGCTAGCGCTCTGATACTTCATGTTACACAAACAAATGACATCTCATATGAAAGCTGAGACTGTGACGAGTCCAACGGTACCATCAGTGTAGCTTTATGACAAAAACTCAGCAAACTAGCAGCCAAAAAACACTACAGTAAAAAGTCGCTTGTTTGAAGCGACGAACAAAAAATGTGTTTTTTAATAAAGGGCTGGAGTTCAAGGGGTTAATATGTTAATTAGATGCCAACTTTTACTTTAATCAAGTCATCAGAGCTCAACTTTTGCTGCATTTCAGTAAATTAGAACATTATGAATTGATTAAAAATCATAATCCAACACCAGAACACTGGGCTTTCTCTTTAATCTGTGAATAAAAGAATCTATGACACAATCTTTTTATTGTAAGCTCAGAAAACAGCAGCATGACACAGACAGCTCCGACTTCCTGCTGGGTCTTTAAAAGTCTTAAAAGCATTTATCAAATTGTAGATAATACTTTAAAAAGTCTTGAATGTTGATATCTGGGTCTGTGCCCTAAAAACATTGTATAAGGATGCATTTAATACCTTAAAATATTCACTAAAACTCAATGAATAGGCGTTTTATTATTCTGTTTTCTCTGATAAATCATATTCATAATGCCCTAACTACTACAGGTGAGGTTTTAGTGACACAATATTTTATAATACAAATATAAATTAACAGAATAGAATAGTTTTTTTTAATGTAGAGCCTTGAATTTAACATTTTCTGACATAAAGTTCTATTCTTTTTCCAACGTGGACCCCTGAGGCCTAATATCTACCAGACACATGTATTTTAACAGAATTCAGGACGATGTATTTGATGTTAAATGTCATTTTCCAGACATGTGGTGCTTTTTATCCGAGTGTGTGTGACTGTAGGGAAACGTTAATGCCCGCCCCCTCGTGCTGCAGCGGCTGCAGCGGCTGCAGCGATAGCGACGCTTTGTTTCCGCCGGCGTTTTCACCGTCCCGTGGTGTTTGTTGATCGTCCCAACAACACGCAGCTTGATGAAAGGCTGAGTAATCTACTTCACTGATGCTGCAACAAAATGCTGCTTAATGAGAAACGCTGAAGGATTAGTGGAGTGTAGAGGTGAACATCACCGGCTGAATTATATATTTATATAAAATAAAAAGCTGCTTTCTGGTTCATTTCTATGTTAGAGTATTATAAAGTTATTATGGCTGCTTTTTATCGGAGTTGGACTTGGATGGAGCAACCTGGTTATTAATGATGAGTCCAATTAACGGCTATTTTGATAGGTAATTAATCGACTGACTATTAAAAGGATTGATCGATTATTGCTTGGTTCATAAAGTGGAGTTAGATGTCGATCAGTGTTTCCTGAAACTGGAGATTCAACCTAAAATAACAGTCCACAACCCAAAGATCATCAGTTTATTATTATAGAGACTAAAGAAACCAGGAAATAATCAGAGAAGAGAAGCTGGAACCAGAGAATTTAGACATTTTATACTTAAAAAAGGACTAAACGATTTATTAACTAATTGTCTAGTTTCCTGTCATGTTACTGGTTTATATATTATAGTAATTGAGGATATAAATGAGTATTAATGTAATAGTTTATCAGAATAGTTGGTTATATATAGGTTCCCAACATTGTTACATTAAATATATCAACTATAGCCTTTAGTCTCCAGATAATCGTTAACATCTTTGTAACTTTTGGGATTAGAACAATGATTTCTCTTCACTTTTGCTTCTCCACTGGTGGATCTGGACCAAATTTACACATTTTTATTGTCCAGACCAACAGTCCACAACCCAAAGATCATCAGTTTATTATTATAGAGACTAAAGGAACCAGGAAATAATCAGAGAAGAGAAGCTGGAACCAGAGAATTTAGACATTTTCTTATTAAAAACGAATCAAATCGATTAATTGATTGAGTTATAGGTTATTAATGTGATTGTTGGTAACTAATCGACTGTGCTATAGAGATATTGTATACTGTGTAGTTGCAATTAAGAGCTTCAATTAATGTCTATTCTGATTAATCTATTAATTATTGGAACGATTAATTGATTAGTCGTTTGGTTCATAAAATGGTATAAAATGTCAATCACGGTTTCTCAAAGCTGAAGATTCAACCTAAAATCAGTTTATTATTATAGAAGACTAAAGATAATCAGAGAAGAGAAGCTGGAACCAGAGAATTTGGACGTTTTCTACTTAAAAAATGACTCAAATTGATGATCGGAATCAATAGTTGCCGACTAATCGATTAGTAATTCTCTTCTACCGACCGTTTAAATGAGTCTTTGTTGTGTTCCTCAGCCTAACGTGGGTCTGTTGGACGGCCCGGCAGCAGGCGGCGGTGCTGGTGGGATGTTGGACCGTTCCCGTATGGCTCTCTGTGCCTTCACCTTCCTCTTCCTGTCCCTCAACCCTCTGGCCGCCCTGCTCTGTTCGTCCAGCAGCAGCTCGGCCGCTAACGCTAACGCCGCCGCCGCTAACCACCCAGCGGGAAGGAGCGTCCTGGGTGTTGATCTCACAGGTAGCAGAGTGTGAATGATACCAGGGAATTTATAGAATTATACACTCTTTATATTAACTGTTTAAATGTCGAATAGATCAGATGTATTGTTATAAATCCTTAAAGTGTTAATAAATCATTAATAACTCATTGATGTACTAGTTATAGCAGCTAGTTCTAAGGTGTTAATCTGTGTGTGTGTGTGTGTGTGTGTGTAGCGGACTCATGGGGCTGGATGGACTGGATGCTGCCCACTATACTGGTCTGGCTCATCAACGGGATCCTGGTTTCTGGAGTTCTGATCCGCCTGCTGGTTTATGGAGAACCAGTAACCAGACCCCATTCTGGATCCTCTGTCCTGTTCTGGAGGCACCGCAAGCAGGCCGACCTGGACCTGGCCCGAGTACGCTGACATATACGTGTTAAAATCCATTTCAACAACACTTTAATGAACCCGTTCCTCCTCTGTATGAACATCTCCGTCGTTGACCGACTTCACCTCCTCATTCATCTCCTTTTCCTCTCCTCCACAGGGGGATTTCGCTCAGGCCAGCCAGAACCTGTGGACGTGTCTGAAGGCTCTGGGTCGGCCCCTGCCCATCTCCCAGCTGGACCTGGCCTGTGCCGCCCTGTGGTCCCTGCTGCGTTTCTGCCTCCAGAGGGTCTGGGTGGGCCGCTGGCTGGCGGCCAGGGCCGGAGGGCTGCGGTCGGACCGCCCCCTGCAGGACGACGCCTGCAAGAGCAGCCGCGACGCGGCGCTGGTTTACCACCGGCTGCACCAGCTGCACATGACGGGTAAAAAACTACAAATATAAACAGGTTGTAGTTTAGGTTGTGGCAGATAAAGCATATGTGTCCAAACCCAAGGCCCGGGGGCCAAATCTGGGCCGCACAGTCATTTTCTGTGGCCCCACCAGAGGTTTCACGAAGGCCACAAAGGTTGTTTAAAAACAGGAAAGTTTCAGTTTTTCCTTCTTTTCCTTCGTTGAAATACATCTGTCATTACTTTCTGGTTCTTTCTACAACACAAAACCATAGATTCAATCTTTGAGAAATCCATTAAATAAATAAATAAATCAGCATATTCTGGTATGAGTCTCTAGAATAAACAGGAATATATGGGAATAAATTAGGATATATAAGAATTAACAGGAATATATGAGAATAAACAAGAATATATGGGAATAAACAGGAATACATTGGAATAAATTGGGATATATACAAGAATTAACAGGAATATATGGAAATAAACGTGAATAAATCTGGAATTTACTAATTGAATGTTGTCTTTGTACGACTTCATTAACTCTAGAGTCTTTTTCACAATTAAAAACAGGAAAGTTTCAGTTTTTCCTTCTTTTCCTTCGTTGAAGTACATCTGTCATTACTTTCTGGTTCTTTCTATTCTTTAATATTTATCATAGCAACACTAAACCATAGATTCTAATCTTTGAAAAGTCCATTAAATAAATCAAATGGTTAATAGTAGTTATCAGCATATTCTGGTATCTAGATATCTGATGATTTTTTATATATATAACATTATTTCTGCATCAGCAGATTTTTAAATTCTGCTTAAAAATCTTAGCAAATTGTCACCAGTGCTATTATTTAATGGAGAGGCAATTATCTAATATAATAACATATATAATAATAATAATTATAATACGTAGATGCATAAAACATCAACAAAGATGAAGAGAAAATGCAAAATGTGTAGGAAGAAGTGTAGAATTATTAAATTCTACTCCTCTATCAGTCATATCAATATGCAAATAATACTCATTCTCATAATTACTATAATAATATTTTATTATATATTGATAATTGCACTGATATAATCATAGTTTGACCTTTTATTTTAATGTCGTTCAGGATAAATCTACTAAATATCAGACTAATTGTATTAAATATCAGATAAAATCAAACTTTTTGCAATGCAATCAACATTATTTAGTATTTTCAGCAGCAGTGGAAGTTACTTCCTGCTTTACAAACCATTTAATAATCAAAACTATCAATGTTTTATCTCGAGGCCTGAAAGAGTCTCACTGATAAGACGTGGAACATCTTTTATCATCCAGTTATTCCCCCTGCTTTAAAATAACCAGGAATTAGCATTAAATGAGTAGAAAACAGATGCATAACATGATTGTTAGTGGCTCAACTCCTCTAATTATATGCATGAAGACCCAGACTTTAACGATTACATCATCAGACCCGGTTCTTTCCAGTTTTTTTAATAAAATGCTGATTAATCGTCGTCTCTGTGCAGGTAAGCTGAACGGCAGCCACCTGTCAGCGGTCAACATGGCTCTGAGTGCCGTCAACCTGGCCGAATGCTCCGGTTCCTGCCTGCCCGTCGCCTCGCTGGCCGAAATCTACGTCTCGGCCGCTCTGCGGGTCAAAGCCAGCCTGCCGAGGATCCTGCATTTCACCTCGGTGAGTCCCCTCGCTCGTAGAATATTAACACGGCTCGTTACGCCGAGGCGCGGGGTGAACGCTCCGGCCGCGTCGGCCGTCCAAAAAACCGCTTAACGCCGCTCAAATTTAATCAGCTGCTCTAAATTCATCCGCCGGAGCTCGGCTGTCGGACGTGGTCGTTATCAGCTGCTGCAGCACAGGTGAGTTAACGACCTGATCGGCTAACGAGCGGCGGCGGCGGCTGATGTTTTTACCGTTTCGGGAGAAAACGGATAGAAAATAAATGAGACAAAAAAGTTTCTCAATAAACGAGAAGCTGATTTAACTGAGTCCATTTATCAAATGTCTGTGAAGATAAATAAAAATAACAAGGTACAACATTAACATTACATGATGGTAAAGAATGGCAGGCGTTACCATGGAAACTAAAGCATAAATGCATAAATTAATGGTCTTAAACAATGACCAGAGCACATGTTTGTTAATCAGTGAGTAGCTGTGTGTTAAACTTATTATTATTATTATTCTATTGATTATTGAAACAATTAATTAATTAGTTGTTTAGTTGATAAAATGTGGATCATTGTTGTAGATTCAGCCTAAAATATAAAGAAAGCAGGAAATAATCAGAGAAGAGAAGCTGGAACCAGAGAATTTCTACTTAAAAATCACTCAATTAATTATCAGAATAGTTGGAGATTAATGTAAAAGATGCTAATTAATATATTAAACGTTGCAATTCTAGTCTGTTGGTCGTGTTTCTTTGTTATTTATCAATTAATCAGTTATCTAAATAGTTGATTACCATAAATGACCAAATAATAGCAGAGTTTTAATTAACCGCAGGTGAATAATCTGATAAATAATGAGTTTAATTTATTAAAAAGAGGAAAAAACAGATCCAGGAAGAAGAGGTGACAACTGATGCTGCACATTCTTCACAGTCAACACCCTCCCTCTCTGCTGATATTGATTATTGATTAACTGTCAGCACGACATGAAATTCAATGAGACGTTTAGAAGAATGTCAAGTTCAGGAAGCATCAAAAGTAAAAGTCCTTATTCTGCAGATTAATAGAGTTTATTAAAGAGTATTTGACTGTTTTAATCCATTAATGTGGAAACAATTAGTGATACCTGGAGTAGATTAATAGTAGATGTACTGCAAAATGTACTTTATAGTATCAGAAGTACTCATTATTGTAGTACTAACAAGAAGTAAGAGAAAACAAAGTATTATTTGCAAGATTAACTTCAAGTATTAAGAGTAAAAGTACTCGCTATGGATGAAGTAGTGAGTAAAAGTAAGAAAAACTGTAGTTTTTATCGTATAAGTGCTGATTGAAAATGTTTCTTGAGTAAAAGTACAGAAAATGTACTTCAAATATTAAAAGTACTCACTATTGAAGTATTGAGTAAAAATAAGAAATACTGTGGGTTTAAAAAAATACTCAATAATAAAATAATAATAAATAATAATAAAAAAAATAAAAGTCCTGAATTAAACATGGTACTTAAGTAAAAGTCCTTTATTAAACATTTAATAAAATAATTTCTCTTATAACCAATGACACGGCAGCATTTAAACTATTCTATACAAACCTTATTGTATGTTTTTGTTTTATTTTCTTATTTAAAAGACAATTAGCTGTAATTTATAATTACAATGTGCAGCCTGTTCATGTGGTTTTTGACAATAAAGCTGAGTTGAATTAGATTTTTTCCCAGGCAGGAATTTGTGTGTGAGCTGTTATTTGGTGATTTACGGTAATGTAACGGTCTTGTTTCCCTCCTCCTGCTCCGTCGTAGCGTGTTTTCCTGAGCAGCGCCCGCCAGGCGTGTCTTTCGTCCAGCGGCAGCGTTCCTCCGGCGATGCAGTGGCTCTGTCACCCCCTCGGCCACCGCTTCTTCGTGGACGGCGACTGGGCCATCCGCAGCACGCCCAAGGAAAGCATCTACAGCCAGGCCGGCAACACGGGTCAGTCCCGGAACCCTGATATCGGCCGCCGCGGCTAAGCCCTGACGCGCGGGTGCGTTTTTACGCGGGCTGACGTTAATCCGTTTGTTGATGCTCTTACAGTGGATCCTCTGGCCCAGGTGACCCAGGCCTTCAGAGAACACCTGCTGGAGAAGGCTCTGTACTGCGTGGCCCAGCCGCACGGAGAGAAAAACACCAGCCAGGGAGAAGGGTGAGCGAAGAGAAGCTCCAGAAAGATTCATTCAGGCACATGTATCTTTGTTATAGCTGCACAAATCTGCCCATTAAAGAAAATCGATGTATCCCATGTACATAATTATCTTTGGGGGGGGTTAAAAATCATCATAATCTAAATAAAATGACTCTTTCTGGGAGGAAACACTTCATAAAACATAAAAAGTTGTCGACTATCAAGTCAGACAAATATATGAATCATTTTATTTTAAGTATAAAATGTCTAAAATAGACTTAAATGCTCATAGGCTTAAATAATTTATTTGATGAAACAATTAGGAACAGAACTAAACTGTTGGTGATAGTTTTTAACCTTCTATTGCATAGTTTTACAGCAATAGAAGAAGAATTACTTCATTTTTTTACCATTATTTATGAAGAGGGGGCTTTTATTTTGAAGGATATACATTTTATGAGGTCACATGACCAGGATATCCTGTTGGATCATGGAGCATCAATGTCTCACAACCAAAGCTTGTCTTTTATTCAGAATTTTACGGTTATAATGTTTTTTTTTTCCTAATATGCTAAAAAATATATGGAAATAATATGCAAATATAGAAAATCCCTAGTCCCATTGATTTAAATAGCATGAAACTGTCCTGAACTTTGTTTAAAAACATACATTGAGGTAATAAAACCACGTCTCAGGAATATTTTCTGCAGCAGACGGTTAATTTTCTGGATTTGTTCGTCTGCAGGGAATACGCTGACGCCCTGGAGTATCTGCAGCTGCTGATTAGTGCATCAGATGCAGCCGGTGCCACATCCCAGTCCTTCGCTATCGGCTCCAACATGGCTACTGTGACCGGTAAGTGGGTCAGCGACCATGTTATGTATCAGTAGGGATGAATATTAAAGGGATTTTATCAGTACAAACACTAATATCCATACTTTTGTTGAAGGATCATAACAAATTTCTCATCCAAACAACTGGATTTATCCAAATCTTGATGCTTTGACATGATGGAACCGTGTTTAACTAGTTAACCTGTCGGTTTTAAACATTGAATTCATGTTTTTAACTAACAAGAACCTGGAAAACCTGGAAAATGATTGACCAGTCATAGAAAAACAAATAGAAAATGAGAAAAAAGATCAAATATCCTGGAAATTATCAAGTTATCCTGGAAAATTACGTGGCTAAATTAGCATTACAGTCAATTTACAGTCTTTTCCTGTCATTATCCTGGATTACATACAATAGAATAATGATTAGAACAGAGGTGCATGTTAATAAATAAAAGTATTGCATAATAAAGGGGAATGTATTAGTTTATGAGATGATAACTCGTCTCTGTAGCGGCTGAAAATGTCCTAAAAAACCTGGTTCCATATGACGTTAGTGCATTTTGCTGCAGTTTCACACACTTTTGGAACATTTGCTCCAGTCGGCCGTGACTGTGGAGCGTTAAAGCTGCAGCGTCATTATAGGAGGTCGTACATGAGTTATATAATGAGTTAACATTAAATACCAATAGCAGAACCATTTATTCTGCAGCTTATAGCTACTGAGCCAATTAGGAGCCGCTGCTCCGTCCCCATCCCTATACATCACTGAACCAAATTGCCCTTCATGTGAAATTTAGGGTGATACGGTGTATATATATTGAAATTTATAGAAACCGGTGGGTCATTTTTTTGATAATTTAGCGTCTCCACTGAAACATCAGTACCACGAGCAGCAGCAGCAGCAGCAGCAGCTTTTGAGTCGTAGCCAGAACTTTTCTTCTAAAAACCCTTGGCAGCCGAACTTCCACCGACTTATCTTCTCGGAGAAAATTGCGTTTTAATTTATTTTTCCCCGCATCTTTTTCCTCACCTGCTCCCGACCGTTTCATTTCCTTAATGCGCTTGCAAAATAAGGAGCGGCGAGATAAAGTTTCATCTTTTTTTTTTTTTTTTTGCACAATTGAGATGGAGTAGCCTGATTTGCACCTCGGCCGACTTCCACCCTCCCACCACTTCACTTTGTCCTCACCGATCACTGATCTGAGGGAAAAGGAGGAGGGGGGGGGGCTCGGTGAAAGGGAGGCGTCCGCTAGATTGCTTCATCTATCTTTAGCGCTGTCAAATCGGTGATCACCTTGAGAGGAGGGAGGGAGGGAGGAGAGGCTGCGGGGATTTTAATAGGAGACTTTTCTTGGCAGAGCCTCAGGTTGCTCACAGTGTCAGAAGTGTGTGTGTGTGTGTGTGTGTCGGACGTTAAATGGAGTAGTTTTCCCTCGTGAGGGAGTTGTCAAAATGGCTGCTTTCTCTCAGCGTGTTGTGACTGTGCCAGAGGGGAGAGGCTGATTGATTGACTCGGAGGTCAGAAACGCAGAGAAGTGAACAACGGGCGTTTTTTTTATATTTGCGCTTCTGCTCATCTTTTCCTTTCCGACTTTCCAGGTTGCGACCCCCACTCCAAGTGGTGGTCCTCGGTTGCCGTGGTGATCATCAACTGGCTCCAAGGAGACGACGCCGCGGCGGAGAGGCTGTATCCGACCGTCGAGCATCTGCCCCGAAGTCTGCAGAACGCTGAGTGAGTCGGGCTGGAACTCTGCTTTTTTTTTTTTTTTTGTTTGATAATGCCAAACAGAGGACAAACACACACACACACACACACACACATTCAAGTAAACATCACCAACAGGGGACTTCTGTTTCTGGTCATTTAAGAAAAAACAAAAGTATAATTTAGGCCTTAAACGCCTATAAAATCCAATGCTGTTGTAGGATAAATGTCCTTATCGCCTGAGGGTTTTCTGCAGAAATACTAGAAATTCAACGCCTATGAAAACCTTAATATCGAAGCCTTTAAACTGCATAAAAACACAAGATTAATTGCATTTAAAAGGTAAGACACTCAGGTGTTATTAAAACTGCCTTAGCACTAACATATTAACACATTTTGGTACAAAACCTCAAAGTCAGATACCAAAAAACACTCTAAAAAGACCCAATGATAGAGCATCACATGCTGCGGACGCCGTTAAATGATGATAAATCACGTAAAGCAGTGGAGATGTGTCGTGTTTCTCCATCACAGCAACTTTCTTTTAAGTTTAAATGATGTGAATGGGACCTAAAAATGGCACATTGTTATCTACATGAGTGCTTCTCCTATTAATTTTAATGAAATACGTTAAAAGTTCCCTTTGATATTACTAATAATGACTGATAAGAATCACAGTTTTCATTAGTTTAATATTTCTTCCATCAAAAATGTCTTTCATAATATTCCTAACTTATTGTGAGTAGAGTATGATATGAATGGGACCTTAAAAAAAAGCCCCCTATTGGCTGGGTGGTCCACTGTTGGGCAGGTATATAGGAACACCACACACACACACACAAGCATAGAAGTGAACATTACCAACAGGGGACTTCTAATTAATTGCCAAGAGGGGACTTGGAGCTTCTTTTAAGTTTGAGTTAAATAATATAATATGAATGGGACCTTTAAAAATGTCCCTTGTTGGTCGGTGGTCCACTGTTGGACAGGTACACAAGTGCACACACACACACAAATACAGCTCATTATCATTTTTTTTGATTCTATAAACTACTGACAACATTTCCCCCAATTTCCAAATTAAAATATTATCGTTTAGAGCATTTATTTGCAGAAAATGACAAATGTTAATCAATGATGTTAATCCCAGCTTTCATGCTTTCCACAGTCTTTACCATTGTTCTCCTGGTTCCTCTTTAGGCAGAATGAGGTGTTCATGTGTTGGAATTCAACAGAAACGGCTGGAATACATGTAGAGATGCTGGTTTAAATAAAATAATAATAATGTAGTGGTCTTTTATTTTTTTTCCAGAGCTGTACAAGCTAACATCACCAACAGGGGACTGTCAGGGTAGACTGCCAACAGTGGACTTCTGGTCATTTTGGAAAAAAGAAAGATAACTATGCAGTTGTCCACTGTTGGATAGGTACACACACACACACACACACATACATCTACCCCTTTAACCTGTGTCCTCTGTCTCTCGCCCTGTCAGGAGTCTCCTGCCCAAGGCGTGTCTGAACACATTCCGGGCGGTCCGCGCTCTGCTGTCCAAGCCAGAAAACTGCCAGTTGAGTCTGAGCTTCAGCGACAAGGCCAGCGGCCTCCTCCGAGACAGCCTCAACCTGGGACCACACTGCCACAGCTCCAGTTTAGACAAGGTACACACACACACACACACACACACACACACATACATACACGTCCTCGTAAAACACGCTGATGTTTATTATTCCTAAGAGGGACGTTTTTAAAACGTATAAAACTACATGTGACAGATGTGCTCCACACGTGTGTGTACAAAGTTGTAAACAGGGGAAATTGCCCAAACATAATCACACACACACACACACACACACACACACACACGGTCTTTGCACAATATAGAGCCACACGCTTCGCCGCAGATGGTGCATCCCTTCGTAGCGGCGCGGCGGCGTCCTGCCCTCTGGAGTTCAGCAGATGGTGATTGTGGTGGATGGGCGGCTCCGGGTGTGTGTGTTGTCACGTCTGCACGGACAGAGCCGCGGTGCATTGTAGTTGCATTGCATGTGTGTCTCAGCAGAGTGCAATGTTCCTGCAGTGCAACACGGAGCTGGGCCACCGACGGCACGACACACACACACACGCACACACACACACACACACACACACACACACGGAGTGAGCTGAAAATGCCCTTCAACTCTTAAGTTGAACTCTGTTGTACTAGAGATAGGTGAAGAAATGCAATAACAGGACTGAATTCATGCTACTTATGATCATTTAAACTTAAACCTGTTCCATAACTGAGAAATTCTGTCTTCTTAACACACATTCTTAACACCTGTGCAATCAAATATATATATATATATATATATATATATATATATATATATATATATATATATATATATATATATAAAGTGTAATAGATGCCTAAAGCCTAAATACAAAGCACATCACAGTACAACAACATGGATTTTTACTTAAAATACTGTAAATTACCAAAAAACAGCTGAAGTGTTTATTTGTTTTAATCATTTAAAAGACCAGGCCTTTATTTGAGACCATTACAGTAGTGTAGTTAAACATCTCATGGCTGTTTTACCACAGAAAGTTTGAGTTTCATGTCTTATTTCTTTATTTTATTGCTGCAACAGAGATGTGGTGATTGATAATTAATTAATATTATGGATTATGGTCATATGGACATAGTATTAATACTATGGAGGATGTTCTTTAAGGTCAGAGGAGCTGAAGATAAATGTTATAATAGATTTAGTGTTTATTTGGAATCAGCGGTTATTTATTAAAATATAAACCTGCACCTGCATTTAATTAAAACTCAGCTATTATTTGGTAATTCTAATTATTACACTTATAATAAGATCCTTCCTGACATTATTAGTCAGTAGTTGTAGTTTCGTAAGTTGTAAAATCACATTTTCAAACTTCCTTTATTGAATTTTTATTTGTTTTTGCACAGAACCGTACAGTTGATACAATAATGGTAGAAAAAAAGGAAATAAAACAAATACTTCTGTCTCATATTCCTCAACTTTGAAGTGGAAATCCAACATTATGTTTCCACAGCAAGAATATTTATTGAAACCGTACACACACCTTCTCATTCTATGTGTTTTCTTGACTATTTCCATTGTAGATTCTCACTGAAGGCATCAAAACTATGAATAAACATGTTAATGGTGTTATATTCTAGTTTCTTCTGAACGTGCTCCATAACCAGATTTGATTTGACGTGTTTTTGACGTGTTTTTTCCTCCAGGTTGTCCAGTTGCTGTTGTGCGACCTCCTGTTGGTGATGAGGACCAACGTGTGGCGCCTGCAGCAGCAGGGGACCAGCCCGGCGGGGTCAGGGTCGGGGTCGGCGGGTGCAGCCGCCGCCGCCGGCCCGGCGGGGGTCCACCAGGCCTCGCCGCCGGAGCTCCAGGGCTTCCAGCAGGACCTCAGCTCCCTACGCAAGCTGGCACACAGCTTCAGGCCGGCGATGAGACGAGTACGTACGACACTCGCTGAGGTTTAACTTCAGGAAATTACACCTCGATACGAGTCTGAATCCTCTGTGGAGCACAGTTTGACAAACCTGAATTATTAACCTTCTATTGCATAGAATGGAATCAATTATTTTATCTTCATTTTTTCTAAAAAGCTGCGATCTAAAATCTAGCTAGGTGTGAAAAAGAGGCTTTTATTTTGAAGGGTATACCATTTATGAGGTCACATGACCAGGATATCCCTATCGCTAATTTGGATGTTGATGCTGACATAGATTTGTTGCCATTAGCAACAATATGCAAATAGGAAAAATTGCTAGGCTTTTATTTTGGAAGGACATGCAGCTTATAAGGTCACATGACCAGGACATTTGACATGTCTCACAACCAGAGGACGTCTTTTATTCAGAGTTTGGGTCAATTTTTACCAAATAAAAAATATAACTCACTTTATAAAACTTCATTTATTTTATTTACATTTAATTTAATTTTTAAAAAATGTAAATTCCCAGTTCATAGAAGCTAATGGAGTCCCAGTGACTTACACAGCATCAAACTGTCCTGAAACTATGTTTACAACTTTTCCTCATGTCACATATATCGATTATTTCCTCCCTTTTAAGTAATAACAGCACTTTTTACCATGTCTCTGTGTTATTTGATGCAACAGAGGGTTAAAACAAGGTTTACACAAAGCGCAGCTCCTGTGTTTGTGCGTTTGTTTCGTCAGGCGCTTTAAAAACTCCTGAGAATTTACTTCCTGATGCTCAAACACACACGGAGCAGGAGATTCCTCCAGAATACAAAATGGCTACGAACTAAGAGAAGCAGACGGATGCAGATCTGTCCTGTGCACATATTTGCAGGCAGTCGGTGGAATCCTCTGTGGAAATTAGCCGCGAGGCGTTGGGGGCGCACGCACACACACACACACACACACACACACACGCCCACACACACGCACACACACACACAGACGCCCACGCACACACACACACGCCCACACACACACGCACACACACACACACACACGCACACACACACACGCACACACACACACACACACACACACACACACACACACACACACGCCCTCGAGGCGAGTGTTTTTAGCCACGTTGTTCACTCGTCTTCAAAGTGTCTCTGAGGTAGAGCTGAACGTTCACTATGAGTCATCATCACTGGCTCTAGTCCCTCCTCCTCCTCCTCCTCCTCCTCCTCCTCCACCTCCTCTTCCTCCTCCACCTCCTCTTCCTCCTGCTCTCATCTCTCCTCCTCCTCCTCTTCTTCCTCCTCCTCCTCTTCCTCCTCCACCTCCTCTTCCTCCTGCTCTCATCTCTCCTCCTCTTCCTCCACCTCTTCCTCCTCCTCCTCTTCTTCCTCCTCCTCCTCCTCCTCCTCCTCCTCCACCTCCTCTTCCTCCTCCTCTCATCTCTCCTCCTCTTCCTCCACCTCTTCCTCCTCCTCTTCTTCCTCCTCCTCTTCCTCCTCCTCTTCCCCCTCCTCCTCTTCTTCCTCCTCCTCTTCCTCCTCCTCCTCCTCTCATCTCTCCTCCTCCTCCTCCTCTCCTCCTCCTCCTCTTCCTCCACCTCTTCCTCCTCCTCTCATCTCTCCTCCTCCTCCACCGCCTCTTCCTCTCATCTCTCCTCCTCCTCTCCTCCTCCACCTCCTCTCATCTCTCCTCCTCTTCCTCTCCCTCTCATGTCTCCTCCTCCACCTCCTCTCACCTCTCTCCTCCTCTCATCTCTCCTCCACCTCCTCCTCCTCTGATCTCTCCACCTCCTCCTCTCACCTCTCCTCCTCCTCCACCTCCACCTCCTCCTCCTCTCACGTCTCCTCCTCTCACCTCTCCTCCTCCATGTCTCCTCCTCTCATCTCTCCTCCTCCTCCTCCTCTCATCTCTCCACCTCCTCCTCCTCTCACGTCTCCTCCTCTCATGTCTCCTCCTCCATGTCTCCTCCTCCTCTCACGTCTCCTCCTCCATGTCTCCTCCCAGTTGTTCCTCCATGAAGCTACAGCCAGACTGATGGCGGGGGCCAGTCCCACCCGGACCCATCAGCTGCTGGATCGCTCGCTGCGACGCAGGGCGACGCCTGGAGCTAAGACAGGTGTGAAGCTACATGTTGACATCACACGATTCACATCAATAACAAGCAGCAATTTATTTATATATATATATACTACAGTTCACAAGTGTTAGAACATGTGTTTTTACTGTATATATGACAGCAGAGAGTGTATTAATACTGTTCCAGCCTGTATTCAGAAACTGAGCCTTAAAACAAGCAGTCATGACTTCTGTGAAGTTGTGATGTCACTACTGTCCTATACAGTCACCAGCAACAGCCATATAAAGAGGAGGAGGAGAGGCTTAGAAATGGACTTAAATAAAGTTTGTAAAGTTGCTCCAACCAAGTTTCTGTGGTTAATTATCCCCCGTCTGTATCTCAGCATGGATGAAGCCTGATGTCTGGGTCTTTTCTAGGACTAGAGCTCTAGAGCTCAGCAGAACCCCATGATCTAGACCTAGTTAGTCAGGAGTTCATCCTACAGCTACATAATTATATATGGTTGATGGAAACAAACCCTGACGTAGGAAAACAGCTAAAATCTGAATCTCAGCTTTGATCACGCTGCACGTAGTTTTTCTCTATAAAACGATGGATCGTTCAGCCTTTGATGTTTCTGTTTGTTCAAAGTTTAATTCAGGTTTGACATTAGTTTCCTGTAATTTATGCGATAAATCATGGACGAGGCAACAGTTCAGATCAGGCTTCCAGTTCCTCCTTTTTTAAAGTTTGCACATCTGGAAACAGGCAGATGTGGAAGAGACTCCTGTTTATTATTCTAGTAAGTTCTGTTGCTGCAGAGTTTCTCATCAGATCCACTTCCTACTCCACACAGAACTCTGTTAGATCCTCAGTGATGCACCCATGAAGTTTGAGGTGGATCAGATGAATCGTTGTCTCGATCTGTGAAGGACAGTCATACATGGAGAATACAGATAGACGATGCTACAGCGCCCCCTGTTGGTCACTCTGACATCACATCTACACCTGATCAGTTTTCAGGACCCTCATCAGCATTTAATCAATTAGAACTCTGACACTTTTCCTGCTATAATTAATAAAAATAAATGTTAAAGTTAACAGCTGTTCACCATTAATGCTCCTTTTCTTTGATTTGATCCCAAATGCAGCTGAGAATCAGTGAATAGCTGCAATCAGAGGCTCCAATCAGCTTCTTGTCTGTTTCACTAAATCAGTGATTAAACCAGGAGACGAGTGATTGGCTGATTACTGAGGATGGAGATCATTTATCTTTAATGATATCGATCCTTTTATCGAGCCTCCAGTCTTTATCGGTCGTGGTATCGATACTTTTCTGTTTATTTTTACACGTTTCTCATCCAAACAACTTGTTTTTAATCAAGTTTCTCCACCTAATACTCATATTTCCGAGCAGACCTTGAACACATCGTGATTTTTTTTTTATCATATTGCTTAAAAATCCTTGTAACACCCAGAAAAACCATAGTTTTAACCTGCTTTATCCTGCTTTAACTTGCTGTTACACACTTTATTAAACTTTTAACCTCGATCCAGGCGTCACTTTAAAATTGTCTTTGACTAAAACTAGAGTAAAATACTTTATATTTTCTTTTCTCGACTAAAATTCCAGGACTTTTCATCAACTAAAATGTACCAAAGCAAAAAAAGAACATAATTTGACTGAATAAGATATAACTAAATTGGAAAAATAGCCAATAAGATGATGCTAATAAGCGGGGAGTAGCTTTTTGTGATGACGTCGCCGCATTTAGTGCCGACACCACTGATGGTAACGAAAAAAAAGGCGAACAGTTGATTAAAAGGAAAAAGAATTATAATTTAAAATAAAAAAAACGGTTGAATAAAAGGGGAAAATTGTAAATTAATTAAAAATTAAAATTAAGGAATTAAAAATGAGCAAGAAAAAATAAAAAAAATGCTGACAAATTGACAAATATTTTTCGTCTGATCTTTTATTGCTGAACCGTGTTTTCCTACTTTTTTTAAATAAAGTTTTCTTCCTGTCTTCCACGCACAGAGGAGTGTGAGACTCGTCCTGGGCAGCGGGAGCAGGCGGAGGCCGTGATGCTAGCGTGTCGCTACCTGCCTCCTTCCTTCCTGTCGGCGCCGGGCCAGCGGGTCGGGATGCTGGCGGACGCCGCCCGCACGCTGGAGAAGCTCGGAGACAAGAGGACCCTCCACGACTGTCAGCAGATGATCATCAAGCTGGGCAGCGGCACCACCGTCACCAACAGCTAGAACCCACACACGGACACTGTACATAGAAACAGGCAGCGAAGACACTCACACACACAAAAACACACGCTCTCTTACGTTTCTCTCTATGGCGTGCAGCTATGGATCGGTATCATGGATCCTCCCCTCCCTCCCGTCATCACCACAGCATCACAGGCACCTGTAAAAGCTTCTTCTTACGGATCTTTACCAGAATATAAGAAGCGTTTTTTTATCTCGTGTTGAACGTGTTGCAGCGCCACGGTTTGACCACCGGGGGGAGACACCAGCTCCTCCCTGTGTGAATGTGTGAGGCAGGAAATGAAGAGATAAATTATCCTGTTATTCTATTTTAAAACAGACCAGTGGTGAACTATTTGATCTTTAAATGGGCCGGACCTGTCAAAAATTACATTAACTACTCACAGTAAGTTAAGGATGTTGTTATTTACATCAATGCTTTTCCTATTTGGTCTGAATTTAAAGAAATAAGTAAAAATTCTATTTGATTTTTGCTAATATTGAATAAGAAGAAACAGCATTTTCATTAGTTTAATATTGAGTATCTCAAAAAATGTATAAAATCCACCAAGTAAAATGCACCTGTACATTTCTTCATTATAAATATTTACACGATTAATTAACCTGCAATTTACAAAATGGGAGCGACGTCATGAGGAAAAAGTGCAATTTCAACACTAAGATATTCCAGTTATTATACAGTGAAATTAGTTAAATCTTAATAAATGAACATATCTATAAATGAGTCCAATATTGAGTAGAATTATGTTGAAATATCTTATTCCATTGGCTCAAGTTATTTTTAAAATATGAGATAATTAAGATATTAGGTCAATTTATTCTCATTTTCTTAAAATAAGATTGAATTGTTTGACTGTTTTTATCTCATATGTTGGACAGAAACTAGAAATAAGCAGAATTATTTGCTAATTCAAGATAATTCTACTCTGAATTGGACGAATTGCACAAAATACAAGATATTTCTCCCTGATCAGATTTCAGTGATTTTTGACCGGATCGGACCCTCCGGCGGCTCCTTTCTGGCCCCCGGGCCTCGTGTTTGACACCCCCGACATAGAATAGAGTGCCTGATGAGTTGGGAGCGGCGGGCTCTTCTGATTGGCTGCAGCGTGAGACGTTTCTTTGATGATTTTTATTTTTGGGCTTCGAGTCCCGTATCTGCACTAGGCCTGAACGGCTGATTCAACCAGATAAGTAATAATATGGCTTTATGAGCTTATTTTCATATAGGTCCTTCTTTTGTTTTGCTGTGTACATATTTTAAAATGTATTTATAATCTGTATGAACTTTGATTAAGCAGTATTTTGCATAAGCAGAGTGATAAATGCTTATTTTCTTCCCTCGATGCCGGTTTTTATTTAATGATGTAGTTACTGTTCAATGTAGACGTGTCGGAAATGGTTAAAATATCAAGTGATCACAGCGACTTCTGCTTCATATCGGTGGGTTTGGACACGTCGGACACACGTGCAACTACGATATCATGAAAACCGTTGGCTCCAACTGTGATGTGAAGCTTTTTATCGTCCACGTACAACATTCAAATTGCAAAAGTTAATTATTTGTCCAAAGAAACGTAGAGAATCCTGGTTTTCTTTCCCAGCTCCGCCGCTTTCACTCAGTTTCATGCTCCTTTTTTTAATTTAAGTTTATTTTTGTTTTGTTTTTTTAGAGGAATGTAAAAAGAAAAAACGAATCTTTGGCATGTGTGTTTGTCCAGGACCAGTATGTTTTATAGTTTGTCACTAATGTGAAAAAGAAGAATTAGAAACAGCAGCCGCGTCTTCATGTGTCCCAAAACTGACTCGTCTTGTTCTTTTATTTCTTTTATGATGTAAATATTAAAACATTTTGTAAAGAAGACGTCGATGTTTTCTGTGGTGTTTTTTATGGGATTAAATATCCAAATAGGTCGTTTTAGATTTATTTCTACATGAAAAATAATGCTAATAATAAACTGTCTAACTGAACATTCTGGTAAACCTGTAAATTTAAGTCTAGAAAATGAGAAAAAAGGTCAATTGTTCTAAAAAATTATGGTAGACAAAATAGAAAAATTATAAAATATACATAAAAGTATAAATTCAATATTAAATACATTTTTGTTAACAGGAAAATAACTAAAAATAAATTAAAGATTAAAATGATTAATAAATGTAATATTCTATACATTTGATAGTTGTTTTTTGCATTTTCCCTAAATAAAATAAATAAAAATAGAATATGTTAAATATTAAATCATGTGAAAGGGAAAATAGTACAGAAATAATAGGAAGTAAACATTTTTATATTAATATTATTAATAATGCACTTTATATTAAATATTTTAAAAATTGGAAATATATTTATATATAAAATTATATATGATAATAAAATTATATATATTATATAAAATTATATTAAAAATTTTTAAAATATATAAAACTATTAAATATTAATATTAATTAATATTATATTATAAAAATATTAAATTTCAAATAATACGCAAATAGGAAATAGATTAAAATGATTAATAAATGTAATATTCTATACATTTGTTTTTTTTGCATTTTCCCTAAATATAAAAATAGAATATATTAAATATTAAATAAATTCATGTGAAAGGGAAAATAATACAGAAATAATAATGGTTATTAAATGTAATATTTTCTGCATATGATAGTTTTTGCATTTTTCCAACATTATTATATTAATATTAATAATGAATATTATATTAAATATTTTAATTATTTTATATATTATAATTTATTTAAATATATATATAAAATTATATATTTCAAATATTACATAAATTCATGTGAAAAGGAAAACTATACAAATAATAAATGAATTGATTGAAATAATTAATGTAATATTCCTTGCATTTGATAAAGTTTTAAACATTTTCTCTAAATATTAAATATTTGTTAAAAATAAAAAAATATATAAAACTATTTAAATAAAAATATTAAATTATTTTTAAATAATAGGAAATAAATTGATTGAAATGATTAATAAATGTAATATTGTCTGCAACTTGTTTTTCCAAAATAAATAATAAATATTACTAATAAATAATAATAATAAATTAATAAATATTATTATAATACATAGTATGTAGGAATATTATATTTATTAATATTTATTTATTTATAAAATATTAAATTGGTTTCAAATAATAGGAAATAAATAGATTGAAATGATTAATATGATTAATATTGTCTGCAACTTTTTTTTCCAAAATATAAAAAATAAATATATATAAAATTATATATTAAATAATAAATAAATTTACATGAAATTAATCTTCATTAATAAATGTAATATTGTCTGTATTTAATAAAGGTTAAATATTAAATAAATTTAAAATAATAGATAATAAATTGACTGAATTGATTATTTTTTTTGCATTATCACAAAATATTAAATATTTAAAAAATATATAAAATTATAAATATTTTAAAAATGCATATCAAAGGGAAAATAATACATAAATAATAAGAAAAAAAGTTTTAAAAAATTGTGTTTTCCAAAAAAATTGCTGTGTGTAGATGTGTGTGTGTGTGTGTGAGTGTGTGTGTGTGTGTGTGTGTGTGTGTGTGTGTGTGTGTGTGTGTGTGTGTGTGTGTGTGTGTGTGTGTGTGTGTGTGTTGAGTAAAGACAAAAAGAGCAGGCGTTGGTCATAGCAGCATTGAAAGGTGCTGGTATATTTAACATTGGCGTTACAAAAAACATTTCAAACAAAGTGATGCTGTCGTCAATCGATTCCAAACAAATAAAGACATGAAAATCAACAAAAAAACAAAAAATAACGGGGCATGCTCCAACTCAGGACAAGTGACATTCCCAAAAAAGGTCGTTATCGTTTTTCTTTTCCGTCAATGGATTCTTTTAATAACATTTTTATAAGCAATAACATATTCCATTTTATAGAAAATAAACATCTCTAGGAAATACTATACACAATTATATTAGTACATCACATCTTACATTTAAACAGATTCAAATACTTATATACACCATTAAATAATGAGCTTCATAAAAGAGGACGTTTGGTGTGTGTGGCGTTTTTGCACTTTCTTTTATGCTCTAATACTTAAATATGTCTGGGTTTGACCGTCGTGATGAAGGCTACATCGTTTCTGGAGATTCACAAACAGACGTGTGTGTGTGGTTGTTTCTTTTAAACAGGAATATTTTCTGTACACAGACATGAAGTGAGATGAACCCGGATGATGATCGACCTACTGTACATGTTGAAAAATGTGCACACGGTTTGAATGGGAGTAATCACTCTTTAAACAAGAGTTCTCTTCTTTTTTTCTGTTTTTTTTCATTAATATTTCATTTTTTTTATATTATTATTATTATTATTAATTCTGAATAACACAAAGCTTGACATATACCAAGGGTGACGCCATAATGATGTCATATAGTCATAATGCACATCAAAATACATCTCCGAAGATAAGAGCGTTATATTAAAATACTGCGTCCGTTTTTTTTTCTTCTTCTTCTTCTTAACTCTTCCATATCAGAATATTTAGAACCTGTAAACCACGTCATCATGTACAGTTTCCCCCTTTTTTTTCTTTTTTTTAAACGTTTTCGTCTCGTTTTAAACACAAACGTTGAGATAGGTACATCCAGTGGTGGTTGGCTGATGTTGGCTTTTTTTTTTTTTTGCTTTTTTTAAATTTTTTTGATGCGTGACATCTTGAATTTGGAGATGCACTTCTGCACACACACACACACACACACACACACACCGATGATGCGGCCTCTTGGCACACAGACAAGGTGATGCTCCTGTCCAATCAGTGTCCTCCAGGTGTGTGGATATGACAGCGAGCCAATCAGAAGGCAGAACACACACACGCTCCTCGCTCTGCATTTCAAACATGTGCCTCTCTGAGTCTCTAAGCGGCTCCGTCCTCCTGTTTCCTTCCAGGAATATTTCCTGCTGCGTCTGAGAAAACACACTTTTCCCGTTCCGGGTTGCGGCCTTTTCGCTCTCATCAGTCTTCACCGTTGGTTTTTAGGTTTCGGTGGCTGTTAGGACGGCGTTTTTTTTTTGTTTTTTTTTCTGGATGGGTGGTGTTTGCCTGGCTGAGAGGTGGTGTTGATGGTGGATGTCGATGCACTGGAATATCTTACAGATCCTGTGGAGAAATAGAGGAGAGACTCATGTAAATATGAGTTACAGACACGTCTGAGTGTTCACAGCAATGGATGAATTCATCAGATCCTTAATTAAAAGTAGAAAATCAGTTCAATTACAAGCAAAAGTCCTGAATTCAAAAAGTATCATCAGCAAAATGCATGTGTTATACAGGCTGTAATAATATATCCTTCTCCTGCACACTGTAGGCTGCAGATGGATGCATCTGGCTGGGCCAAACCAGTTGGATGCATCTGGCTGGACAGAACCAGATGGATGCATCTGGCTGGACTGAACTGGATGGATGCATCTGGCTGGACTGAACTGGATGGATGCATCTGGCTGGACTGAACTGGATGGATGCATCTGGCTGGACTGAACTGGATGGATGCATCTGACCAGGCGAAACCAGTTGGATGCATCTGGCCGGGAGGGACCAGTTGGAAGCATCTGGCTGGGCCGAACCAGATGGATGCATCTGGCTGGGCTGAACTGGATGGATGCATCTGACCAGGCGAAACCAATTGGATGCATCTGGCTGGGCGGAACTAGATGGATGCATCTGGCCGGGAGGGACCAGTTGGAAGCATCTGGCTGGGCCGAACCAGATTGATGCATCTGGCCGGGCTGAACTAGATGGATGCATCTCGCCAGGCAGAACCAGACGGATGCATCTGACCAGGCGAAACCAGTTGGATGCATCTGGCTGGGCCGAACCAGATTAATGCATCTGGCTGGGTGGAATCAAATTAATGCATTTGGCTGGGCGGAACCACATGGCTGCATCTCGCCAGGCAAAACCAGATGGATGCATCTGGCTGGGCCGAACCAGATTGATGCAACCGGGCTGGGCGGAACTAGATGGATGCATCTGGCCAGGCGAAACCAGTTGGATGCATCTGACTGGGCCGAACCAGATTGATGCATCTGACCGGGCTGAACTAGACGGATGCATCTGGCTGGGTGGAACCAGATGCATCCGTCTGCAGTGTGCGGGAGACGGATGCATCTGGACCCGGCTCCACTGTGAAAGACACAGCGGGAACGCCTAATTGTGCTGCTTCACGTCCCCCTCCTCATCCTCCTCTGCAGCCCCTCGAGTGTCTCTCCTTCACCCTTCAGACAGAAACCCTGAGACCAGCAGCTCTTATCTCTCCTCTGAAGCCTCCTCTCTTTTCCCTTTCACCCTCCCCGGAGTAACACTCATCTATTTTATTTTTTTTTATTTTTACACCTTGTTTTTTGCTCCATTTGTTTCTGTCGTTTCTCTCTGATGTAACTGCCCCCGTTTGCCTTTTGTTCCCACTCAGCCGCAGCAAAAAAACAGCAGAAAACAGCCTGTTTTTTCCTGTTTCCCTGTTATTACATGCATTGTTTTTTATCTTACAGGTAACCTGTTAATGAACCTGTGTGGACGCTCCTCAGTGGGAGTCCCTGAAGCTGTGGAGCAGCATGTGTGTGTGTGTGTGTGATTCCAGGTTCCAAGTGAACACACATGGATTTCAGAGGGACCCATGGGCGGGGTAGTTGTGTGTCTCGAGTGTGTGTGTGTGTGTGTGTGTGTGTGTCTGCTCTTCCCTTTGATTGGGCCGCTCAGTGTAAATTGGCGCCGACCAACACACACACACACACACACACACACACACACACACACACACACACAGGCCTTCAGATCCCTCAGCTGATGACAGCTCTGCCTCAGCCTCGCTAACAACAACCTCTCCTTCCCATCTCTCTCTCTCTCTCTCTCTCTCTCTCTCTCTTTCTGTTTCTCACACTCTATTTCTGCCGCTCAGACGTGGGAGTGGAGGTGGAGAGAGGAGATGAGAGGGGAAGGGATGAGGAGGGATGAAGGGAGGACGGCTGAGAATGGGGAAAGATGAGAGGTTGGAGCAGAAACAGCGGGGGAGCCGAGGAGCAAAAAAAAAAAAATAGAGGGGATAGAAGGGGGGAAAAAACAGGAGAAATAATGAGATAAAGAAGGAGAGAGGGTGTGGAGAGGGTAGCAGCAGTGGTGGGTGGGGGTGTTTTGATCAGCAGCAGCCAGCTTTTTCATCCCCGTCAGAGGAGAGAGGAGAGGAGAGGGGGAAGGAGGGAGGGAGAGAAGCTGCTGCTGCTGCTGCTGCTGCTGCTGCCTCAATGCACCGCTGCTTCCTGCTGAATGTCAGCACCGACTCCCCCCAACACCTCCACCTCCTCCACCTCCTCCACCTCCCTCTGCCTTTGACCTTCCTCTCTCTGCTGCAGTGACAACACGCCGCCACCAGATGGCGTCTGACTGACAGGGAAAGATGATGGTGGCGTGGACGATTCACAAAAACAGGGACTTCCCAACCACCAAGGTCAACCTTCTCTATGGCAGTAAATATACCAGCAGACTGAGTTATAATCAGGCTGTAATGTTCATATATGCACGACTGTTCAAAAGTTTGGGTTCACTGAACTTTAAACTAATCATAAATACACTCTATATGACTCTTCTAGCTGCAAATGTCTGGTTTTCGGTGCATCACTATCTACATAGGTGTATAGAGGCTGCAGTGTCTAATGGATCAATGTGTTTGCTCATTGCATCAGAAGGTTAATGGATGATTAGAAAAGCCTTGATGCTAACATGTTAGCACAGCTGGAAACAGTTTAGCTGCTTAGAGAAGATAGAAAACCGACCAAACTGTTGAACGTTAGTGTAAAACCAAGGTGAACCCTGACTCCTGCATGTCTCTACTGTCCTGTCAACTAAAGATGAAAAGACAAAAAAAACCTTAAAACATTCTCTATATATGTGATTCTTTAATTATCCCTTTCATGCATGAAGGTCACTACAGTTTACAGCTGTTTAAAGGCTTTATTTGGCTTCAACCTTCTATAAATTGATACCATTATAGATAAAAAAATAGACACTACTTACAATAAGTTGGGGATATTGTGAGCTCTAGAAACAAAATAAGAGACCACTGCATTTATTCCTCCTGAAATCAGCATCTCTAGATGTATTACAGCCATTTCTGTTGAATTCCAACACATTCTCATTCTGCTTAAAGAGGAACCAGGATGGAATAAAGTCGCCCAATAATGGTATTGATATCGATTTGATTGATTTCTGAACTCTTCTTGAGTTTCATGTTATTTTAAAATGAATTTGATCGTGTTTCTTTGCTTTGTTTGAGGTCTGAAAACATTGCATCCTTTTTTCAGGTCATTTTCTGCAAATAAATGCTAATTTGAGGTAAATGTAGTAAAAGTAGTTAATAGACTCAAACTAAAATGTTCATTTTACCCAAAAACATGCCTATAAGTAGTAAAATCAGAAAAAACAGATAATTTTGCAGTGATCTCTTATTTTTTATAACTCATACTGTGACTGAACATGACTTTAAAATATTCATTGCATGTCCTTTCACAGGCTACATTTACAGCAGGTTAGCATCTTTATTAGCATCTGTTGATGCATCTGTAGGATACTTAACAGTTTTCAATTCGGTGCTTTATGGATATGTCATTTTTTAGCTTTTATTGCTTTAAATTAAACAAAACTTAAAGACCTTGGTGTCCTCGATGGTGGCTGTTGCCCTGCACACAAAAACCAACACGGTGGCCTCCTGTAATCTGTGATCTGATAGACTGCAGCAGGCGTCGTGTTGGAGTTAAACATCAGGTGTGTTCATCTCACCAAGGTCATTGGGTTCATATCGATTTAGAAACATAAAGATCGACCGGTCCAAGATGAATCCAGAGCTGTCACGTGTTGTTTATCAGCTGGAGGCGAAATCTCCGGCTACAACCTGAAGCTTTAAGTTTTCTGTTTTACAGAGTTTACATCCGTTCTGCACACGTCATCATTTCTCCATCTTCAAGGTGACGCCAACGCCTGAACTCTTTTTAGGGGTTCTGCGCTGAGGAGAAGCGATTTGCACCTCAGATTAGTACATGTGATGAATAAAACTCGACTGATCTTGATTGATTGACTTTATTGATCCGAAGGGTCGAAAGGAAAAAAAGGAAAAAAGCTAAGGGAGGGTGAAATAAATCGAAAGCAGAGCCCGGAGCAGTGAGGCCTGAAGAGTTCTAATGGGAATGAAAACCTTTAGCTGATGGTGATCATTTAACAATGTCTTACAAAAAAAAGACATATTTTACCATTTTTGCCGTTTAATATTTACATTTAACCATAAAAGCATTCTACTTTTTATTAATATACAACAAAAAAGTGTCCAGTTGGACCTGTAGCAGCAATACAGTCGCCTTCTCACACACTCACTCTGTAAAACCCTGTTTCCACCTCCTGAATACAGGTGTGGTTACTATTGACTTTCACTCCTTTCACCATTTTTCCCCATTAAACCCTAATTTATGAGGGTCCCTGAATGCATCATAGTGTTCTCTAATGCAGTGAACAACCCTTAAACTCACAAAAACTGGACCATACCCCATTTGATAAGATTTTTTTTGCTTTTTTTTGATGTTTTATAACAGAAAGTGGCCAAAATTATGGCGGACTGCAACTTAGGTACTTAGTACATCAATGAATATGCCAGCAAATGCCTGTTTTTATCTAATTTTCCTTTTAATGAATTATTAAATTCATTTATGTATTATTTTCCCTTTCCACACTTGATTTTACTTTGTTTAAATGTATTTATTATGTGTTCCCCTGCCCATTTATTTCCCCAAATGTATTTCATTCAAAGGGAAAATAATATGAATTAAATATGTAAATGTGAAATTAAATAAAGTCATTTATTTACTTTAAATTCATATACAAATATAAATTGTCGTTGACTCCTCCCCCTTAACCGGGCCCCGCCCTTCTCTGAGGCGGGAGTTTTTAAAACCGACAGCCGGCGTGTCCTTGAACGCGTCATGACGTCACTGCCAATTGTCGTCAAGGTGATGAGATTTTTTTTTTTCATCGCTAGCGGGTAAAATGTGTAAAAAAGTGCAAATTAGCGGCGTTTTAGGCACAAAAAGCGAGAGAAGAACAGTTTAACCGCAATCTGAACTCACATTTTCATCACGTGACGATGAAGATGAGGTTGAAGATGATGAAGATAAAAAACGGACAATGAAGCTAACGTGGCTAAATGAAGCTAACGTGGCTAAATGAAGCTAACGTGGCTAAATGAAGCTAACGTGGCTAACACGTTGCTAAGACATTTTTTTGGCAGTTTTGCATCAAGATGACGATAAAAATGAAGAAATGAAAGAAGAAGAAGTTGTGTTATGCAAAAAAATCGTTAAGGAATTAAAGATGGAGGGAAACAAGACACTAAAATACAGCAACAGGTGAGTAAAACTAATTATGTGATGGTTCTTCGAATAATTAGAATTAGTTGCGCGAAATCTGTTTCCTCAAACTTCTGCTTGTTGTAAAAATAAGTGATGAAATGTGTATTTAACTGAATATAACAGTGTGTTGTTTTACTACGATATAAACTGCTAAAAGTAGCATTACCATAATGAGCAAAATACTCCATTACAATTAAAATAGTTAATATAAAATCATATTTAAATAAAAAGCAAAAATATTTTAAGCATCAAAAATGAAAGTACTTATTATACACAGAATATATTCATTGATATGTACATATAAGCCTCATAAAATCTAATAACTTTTATTGTATGAGTACTCAAATAAAAGAAAATACTATATTTTACTATATTTTTACTGATCATAAAAGTTGCTTGTAACAGGGTCAGTGAAAAGTAATGTTTGGCAAGATAAGAAAGTCAAAAACCTTCAAAAATACAGTTTAAAGAAGCATTTATCAGGTTTCTCTAAATGTACATTTGGTGATCATGTTGGTTTCATGTCAATTAAAAGTCCATTTTTTGTTTTTTGACATGAAATGTCAAATGGTGAGTTCTTTTTAAGAGCGCTTTACTATCAGGTAAGTTTTTAGGGTTACACCACATGACATTTTTGACGATATTCCAACAAAAGCTGCGAAGTAAATGTACAATATTTGCCTCTGAAATGTGAAGTGGAAGTATAAAATAGATGGAAATACTCAAGTAAAGCACAAATACCTCAGTGCAGTACTTCACTGCAAAAACTGGAATCTAAACAGTCGAAAATATCTTGTTTGTAGTCCTATATTGAGTAGATTTTTAGAAAATGTTAAGAAAATAAGACCAAATTGACCCAAATCGGGTAAGAAAACTTATAAGCTAAATTATCTGCACGTGCCATGTGATAATCCTATTAAATATTGGACTATTTGCACTAAAACCAAGATATTTTCGCTTATTTTCAGTTTTTGCAGTGCTGTTAAATTTCACCGTTCTCTACAATGACCTGACTCGTCTTCTGACCACCGCTGCTATTTTAAGTTCTTAGTTTCACACGTACTTTAAGTGACCTTGATAAATCACGATGATGTAGTGCATAAAACAGAGAAAACCTCATGCTGAAACATTTAAATGTGACTGGCAGATGTTTTTTGGTTCATCCGGACAAGTTTATCTGACACAGTAGCTTCATCCATGATTTTTTTGGACATTTTACAGTTTAAAATGAATTTATCATGATTTAACGTAGCTCCACACCTGTTTTTCGAGGCTCTCATTCTTTTACCTCATGCCTGGGACATTTGATGGAGAAGTCGTCCTCGTGGAATGTGCAGCCTGGGCAGAGAGAGACAAAGCAAAAGGAGAGAATAAGCTGTAGATGGACAATAACAACACGTGACACACAACCGCACCTGCAACCGCTGGAAGAAGCCAGATAAATGAAACGTGAGCAGGAAGGAGGCGAGAGAGGACAGAGGCGCTGAGTGGATGAGTTTCAGAAACGCTGGCTACACTCAGCAGGATTAGAAAAGGCCTCGCTCTGCTCCCCGTGCAGCCATCGGCAGACGTGGCAGCTCCTCTAATCCCCACACTTTACCGCCTTTGCATGGGGTGATGTTGGAGGAAGCTGCGCAACACACGTGTGCTCACACACACACGCTAATGTGGACGAGAAGGACCTCACACACGTGCATTTAAGGGAACGTGCAAAGGACGAAACGAGCAGAATTCAGGTTAGGAAGCGCACAAATAGATGCATGCAGATAGTTTATTAATCAATTAGTGATTTTGATAATCGATTTGAGGTATTTTTAGGAAGAAAATGCCAGTCAGAAGGAAAAAAAAACACTCAAACCTTATATTTAAAACACTGCTGTAGCCTCCTATTAGGTTCAAGGTGGTTTAATAGAAAGAGGAGCGTCGGGTAGATGGGTAAAAGCTATTAGAGCTGCAAATATTAGTCGATTAATCGATTCGCTGCCATCTATTTCATTAATAACCAAATATTGATAATCAATTATTCAATTTGAGGCATTTTTTTCAACTAGAAAATGTCTAAATTCTCTGGTTCCAGCTTCTCTTCTCTGATTATTTAAACTGATAGTCTTTGGGTTGTGGACAAAACAAAAAGACATTTGAGGTAAAATTTTCTGTGATCGATATTTTACACCATTTCATGAACCAAATGACTAATCGAATAATCGTTTTAATAATCAATCAACTATCAGAATAGTTAATAGTTGCAGCCCTAGATGCAGACACACATGCACATTCAGAAGCTTGGCTTTATAATGGATGGAACCACAGGGGTCGTGGTCAATATTCACATATACACACCCTCCTCTCATACACTCCAGGGTCCCACTTTACTCTCATCATCCCCTTTTATATAAACCTCCCTCCCTCTTTCCCTCCCTCTCCTGCTCTTTCGCTTTCTCCCGTAGCACTCACCTCTCTCCTCACACTCAATAACGTTACTTCTTGATGCGTTTTCCCTCCCTCTCCTTTCATTTTCTCCCTTTTCCCCCCCCTCGCCTGCCTTATTTGTTCCCCTCCCCGCCGCCCTCTCAAACCACATTCACTTCTCCCATTCCCAATTTCCCCCTCCTCATTTCGGCTGCCTCTCGCTGCCTTTCTTCCCTCCCCGCCCATTGTTGCCTTCCATCGTGCTCTTGCTGTGGTCTCTTACCTATCTCTTTGGCGCAGACATAGTGGTATTTATGAGAGCAGCCTCTCCAACAGCAGCTGAGGGACGCCCCCATAATCTGGCACTTGTAGCAGCTCTGGGGTTAGAGAGACAAACGGACATATGGACCGGATCAATAAAGAAATGCAATTTCACCGAGAAAAGAAGTGTTGAAAGAAAGAAAAATGTTGAAAGTTAACATCAGTTTCTCAAGAAAGCTGAACAAATTTTTTAAAGGGGTGTCAAACATGCGGCAGGGTCTAAAGGGTCTAATCTGTGCCACTAGATAATGACTGGACAATAAATGGACCATTTCCTGTTTCTTCACAGAATGTGAAGTCAGTGAGAATCCTTCAGGGCTCCGGGGATAAAATATTTACAGTTTGTATTTGTAAATGGTTTGTAAGGCAGGAGATAACTTCACCTGCTGCTTAAAATACTACATATTGTACAGTTCAGTAGATTGACTGAATATGGAATAACTGGGATGGCATATTGTTGAAATTGCACTTTTTTTTCTTATGTCATCTCTCCTGTTGGGGTAAATTCAAGGTTAACAAATCCTGTAAATATTTATAATGTATTTTTTACATAAAATGAGGGGAGAAGGTGTCAGGTGTTGTCGTTTATACCTTTTATTTTGTACTGTTTTGCTGTATGTGGCCCATGAACTAAATTGAGTTTGACTCCCCTGCTCTACATAGTACTTCCCTAAGCATGCACATATTTCAGAATAGTAACTGGTGATAAATACCGTTTGGGCTGAGTTCTTGGCAGCTTCCTTCAGTCCGTAAAGCCTCCCAGCTACCATAATTACTCCCTTGGTCCAGATGGCACAGTTTTCATGGGCCCAGTGCTCCTTAGCCTCTGCTTCCACTTGTAGCCGTTGGAACATGCTGCCGCCGGCCTCTCGGTCACTCGAAGCCTCTGTGCTAATGGCCTGGAGCTGCCTCATCCTCCTGAACCGCTCTCGGAGCGTTAACCTTCGCGGGCCGCCTTCCCGACCCGTTCTTTCTGTTCTTTCTGCCCGTCGGTATCTCCAGTGATGGTGTCTGCTACTGCTGCCCTCTTGAGTGGACACCTCTGTCTTGTTTCCCTCCTTTCCTGTGCTGCCCTCGCCCTCGTTCTTCGAGGAGTTGCCCGGTCCTTCACCGCTGCTACTGTTGCTGTCGTTGGTCTGCTCTGGGACTTCCCTGAGGGATTCTTTGTGCTCGAACGTCAAAATTTTCCGTGGGACGCCGTCTTCTGTGTAGTAGGGTCCACACAAATCACCTAGATCTCTGTAGTTTGATGGCTTCCCACACAAGGAACAGGTAAGACACCTGTCCGTTAGAGTTTTATTCACCAAGGGTCCCTGTAGCATGGCGGCAGCATGCGGCACGACCTTTGCAACTGTGAAAGGATTCTTCATTCTTAAGATGCCCTTTTTTCGACGTCTTTGAAATATTACCGCATCCTCCGGCCTGTTGACTATCGCGCACCAAGAGGAAAAATCTCTAGAGTTGTTAATCCGCACATATGGACAGAAAGACAGTTTCGAATTTTGTTGGACCGGTTTGCGCCTGATTCTTTTCACAGAAATCGTCTCGGTCTGCTTTTCTGTTATTGTAACTACAGGACCCACAGTGCAAGTGTCTGGCTTTTCCTTATTTTCGCCTTCCCTTTCTTCTCTTTCCCGCTCCTCTTTTTCGGCCTGTTCACATCCTGCAGCCCTTACTACTGCCTCAATAACCTCAATAGCGTCCTTCATTCCGGGTTTTGGCCCAGGCTTTTTGTGGACCTTCACCGGCTTGCCAGGAATCTGCTCTGAGGCTTTGCCTCGTTTCCTCTTGCTTGGATTTGCCGACGGCTTTCTGCCTCTCCTAGATTTCTGGATGAGCTCTGTGCTGGTCACCTGGGGGGCTTCTGTGATATCCTCTATGCTGACTGGCAAGGGTACTGTGGACTCTGTGGGGGTTATCGTCTCTTCTTCTTTCTCCTGTTGTTTTTCTGCAGTGTCAATATTTGTTTCCTTGACTGTCTCTGTTTCTTCAAGCGGGTCTTGTCCTTTTCTCTTCTTCCTCCTCTGCTTTAGGTGCATCTCATGGTTGTTTTTAATGGCCCTCTGCTTGGCTAGCCTTGGTGTTGTGACTATTAGGCTCCCGGCTTCCAAGGCTACAACTGAGGCGTCTGTACTCTCCACCATGGCCCATCTCTTCCTTTTAGTTCTGGCAGACTTACTGGCAACAGTATCTGTGGCCTGATGTGTCCACTCTCCTGTAACCCCGACTTCTTCCGGGGCTTCTATTGAGCTTCGAACCTTATCATCTCTGACATCCTGTTGTGTCCCTGCTTTAATGTTTTCCTGTCTTGTCTCTTCCTTCTTTACAACTTCTTTTACCACCCTTTGTCTCACGTCCTCTGGCGTTGATGCCTCTTGACTCACCTCGTGTTTCTCTCTCTCCTGTTTCACCTCCTCTTTTCTCACCGCACCTTCGTGTTGTTTCGCTCCTTCTGGTCTAGACTCTGCGCTTTTTACCTCTCCCTCTAGCATCTCGGTGCTATTTACAAACATCTCACCTTCCTTTAAGACATGTTGAGACAAAGCCTTGGTTGTCACATCATCATTTAGATTCATGTCTAGCTGGGGAGCTGGGAGGTGTTTCTTCGAGCTAGGAGATGTTATTTTTTGCACCATGGCCTCATATTTTTGTCCTCTACCTTTGCGTGGAGGGAGAACTTTTGTTTTAGTGGGGCATTGAGGAGGCACAACAGGCACGTCGCTAGTGAAATCAGTCTCACTGATGTTGGAAGGAGTTTGTTTGGGTGGTGGAGTGACCTCAGAGGTTTTTTTGGGTGAGCCTCGCTTTCTTTTGGAGGCCTTGACAACTTTTTCTTGAGGTGTAGAGACAACCTGTTCCAGCAAGGGGGGCTGAGGTGGTAAGGGTTTTGGTTTGGGCTTTGGACCCCTCTTTTTCTTGACAGGCATTGTAGAAGGTTCTGGGCTAGGTTTTCGTTTTAGCGGAAGTAATGTCTTTGATTCAATTTCTTCAGCTGGAATCGGTGAGGAAACTGGTGCAGGTAGTTCTGGTGGAATATCTATGTTTTGGACATTGGGAATCAGAGTTAGAGTTTGTTCCACAGTTACAGGCTCTTCTTCTTCCTCATGACTGGGTTTAATTTCTCTCTGTGTGAGTGTCAGGGGTAGAATATCTTCCTCTATGAGCTTTTCTTTTTCTTTTAATAGTTTTTCCTGTGAGGGCTTCCTGGATCTTAAGACCATGTTCTTTCCTTCTTTTTCTGATGCTTTTCCCTCATGATTTAATTGTTTCTCCTCATGAATTGCTGGTTTTACATCCTGGTTTACTTGTGATCCTGTGGATTTTACGCTTTTCCGGCCCCTGTTTTGCAGTCCTGTCAGAAGTTGAATGGTTTCTTCCTGTTGTACCGGTTTTACTTTGGAAAAAGAACCTTTGGGTCGACCTACTGGGGCCTTAATTGATGTAATTTCAGGTTGTGGCAGAGCATCTGCAGGCTTAAGTCCAGGTTTAGGTCCTGCTTTTGGTCCTGGCTTTTGAGCTGGTTTTGGACCAGGTTTTGGGCCAGGTTTTGATCCAGGTTTCGACACAGGTTTTGAACCTGGTTTCGGTCCTGGTTTTCGTTTCAGCGGAGTCTCAATTTTCAGCGGCAGTTCAGGTGCATTTGTCACAGGTTTTAGTCCAGGTTTTGGTCCAGGTTTTGGCCCAGCCTTTAAGCCAGGTTTAGGCCCTGGTTTTGACCCTGGCTTCCCTCCTGGTTTTGGCCCTGGTTTTGCTCCAGGTTTTGCTCCTGGTTTGGGCCCAGGCTTTGAACATGGTTTTCTCTTCACATGAGGCTCAACTTTGGCTGGTAAATCCACTGTATTGAATGAGCGAGTGCACATTCTCGAGCGAAAACCATCAGTTAGCATTTTGGGAGTCTGGTTCACGATAGATTCCTGATGAGCTAGGTCCATTTGATCCGAGAATAGTACAGTTTTGCTTGGAGGCATGCAGGGTTTCTCTGTAGGCGAGGGATCTCCTTCCTCTTCCTTTTCTCCCTCTCCCTCCAAGTTTAGGTGCCGCCTGATTCCAACACCTGACTGCAAGATTCTCCTTCTGCCCCTGGCATGTTTACGTCCAAACGCCCTCGGCTGAGCAGATGGAGCCACGGGCTCTGGCTTTGCCAAAGGGGTCACAGCGCTGGAGCAGCTGATGCCTGGCTCCATGTCCTCATCACCTTTCTTTGGGGAGGGTGGAGTATCTGCCCAGGAGGGGGGTGAGGGAAGTATTGACTTCCCTGGAAGCTGAGGGGAGTCTGGCTCCAGCACTTTGGCATCGCTGTGATCAATATGATCCCTGGCCTGTGCTGAAGGTGTCGCTTTGTCATTGAGAGCTGAGAAGACGGGCATAGCGGACTGAGGCTGAGGAGCAGTGTCACCAATGGCCGACTGCCTTGTGGAAGCATCTGCAGATGCCGTTGCTGCCGCTGCATTCGGATGGGCTGGTGCCCCTGCGAACTCATTGTCAGTATGGAGCTCAGTGCTCTGACTCTCTGTCCTGCTGCAGAGATCTCCAGAAGGCCTCTCTGACCCATCTCTATTATTCATGTGCTCCTCAGTTGAAGGCGGGCTCATCTTCTCCCCCTCACCCAGTTCGTCGCTAACCTCTGCAGACAGAGGAGGAGAAAGACAATGTTGCTGTTGCTTCTGTATTTCTTCATCTTCTTCATCAGCCTCCTCCTCTACTTCCCCCTCCTCCTCCCCCTCCTCTTCTTCATCCCCCTCATCTCTGCCGTCCCTCTTGTCAGAGTTGCTCTCATCCAAGACTTCAACTTGGGGCGTTGGGGAGGTGTTCTCTGAGCTGTCCTCCTTCTCTGTGGAATATTGATCCTGTTCAAGGTCACCTCGAGAAACGAAAGGCAACGTTTTCACAGAGCTCTCAGAAGCAGTAGGAGACTCAGATTTGAATGCTTCTGATTTCATCTCTTGGGCAAAATGTTCCTTGTGGCTGGAGTCAGAGAGACCTGCTGGGGACTGTTCAACTGAGTCTCGAGCATCTGGGTCATATTTGCTCTGGACCCCTTGGTACACAACCTCCTCATAGCAATAGTTTTTTTCTGTCACCTCTTTATTTATTTTGCCATAGAGAGCTGGACAGTTTTCATCGTCTGACCATTTTTCCAGTTTCTCTGTAGATTTAGTAATGTCTGAATCTCTCTCATGGTCAGGAGATTTTTCTGTTGTCACCTCCTCTTTTTCAGCTGATTTCTCTGTCCAGGCTGATTCTTCAAAGTTCTCTTTGACAGGCTCATTTATATGCTGTATATTGGAAGGGGAGTCCCTTTCTTGTTTCATAGGGCTGGGTATTGTAATACTTGTGGGTGACCTCTCATCACCAATACTCTTTACTGGAGTATTCATGCCATCTCCTCCTTGCCCTGACTGACATCTAATATGGTCAGGGGTAAGGTTGTGAAGACCAGAGTCCCCAGACCTGGTGGACATATCATCCGGTGATGTCATAGAACATGAAGAGGCTGTTTCGAGGTTGAGGTGTGTGTTGTTGGGGGCCTGTGCTGGACTCCTGCCCTGGCCACAGTAGTAGTACCCCCGCTCCAGTTGTTCATCGCTACTGCTGGAGTAGCCCCCCTCATGGAGTTCCATGGGCATCGGCTGGTGCTGCGGGGTGGAGTAAGGGTCCTGCATGGGTCCACCTCCACCAACACCAGCCGTGCCATCAGGATACGAGGGACTTTTGTACTCCTCACCTTTCTTGGAAGATGCTCCGCTTCCAGCGCTGCTGTTGCTCCCTCCACTGCTGCGTTTACTGGCTTTCTTGTTGGCCACCAGGGCCTCCGAAAGCAGCAGCTGCTGGACATTATTGGAGATGTTCTCCACCTGAGAGGTGAGGGCATTCAGGCTCCACAAGCTGGGGTTCGACAGCAGTTTCTCTGAGAAGCGTTCTTTCATGGTGGGTACCTGCGGTGTGGTTGTGTAGCTGTGGGGGGCTGCGTGGGGCACGTTGGGCGAGGGGTGTGAACGTGGCGGCATCAACATGGTGTTGGAACTGCCTTGGTCCTGCATGACGGCTGAAGAAGACGACGAAGAGGAGGCTGCGCCAGGGGTCATGGGGGGTTGGCCATACTGGAACGACTCTGGGTTTGTCATTAGTGGTGAAGGGGTGGAGCTGTATGATGGGGAGCGCCCTACAGAGCGTGCGGGGGAGTGGCTTGAGGAGGGGCTACAAGTTTGATAATACTGTTCTGGCGATCTGACAGACAGCTCTGAGAGGCAGTAGTTCTGTTGGGGTTGGCTGTAATGTTGGTATTTCGGGTGGGGTTCCTGGGGGTTGGTCATGGTCTGTAAAGGGGTTTGCTGCTCATAACCTCTGGATTGAGGCTGCTGGTAGCCATAACTGTTCTGGGTCGACCTGTAACCACCCTGCTTCAGGTTGCTGTGACTGCTCATTTGTCTGCTATACTGGGAATTGGGGGGCATGTTGTAGCCTTTATAACAGTGGGGCATCGGGTTGCACTTTTCCATGTATGGCGAAGGGGAGGGTGAATGCTGGGGGTAGTGCATGTGGCTCTGAGGGTACATGAGAGGGGAGGGGGTGGGGTTAGGCAGGTGGGACTGGTGGTGGGGGCTGGTATAGGAAGGGGTGGAGGCCTGGTGGCACTGGGTCTGGGAGTGGCCCAGCATGTTCTGGTCCATGTACTGTGATGAGCCAGGTGCAGGGGTACCACTGGCCTCCATACGCCCCACCATCTCCTGCTCATACTGTGCTAACTGGGCTGGGTCCTCCCACTTCTGTTGGAGGTGGCCCTCACTCATATACTGGGCCGTGTAATTCCCGGGGCCCATGTGGTTGCTGTAACCCCCAGGACCCTGCAGGTGCTGACCGGGATTTGGCGGCGCCACTTTGCTCCCACGGTAGGATTTCTTCACCTGCGAGGGTGCCGAACCCCCGTTCCCGCCACCGTTGCCGCCACCGTTGCCCGGATAACCAGCGTAGGCTTGCTGGCCGTAACAGTCTTTGGCGCCCCCTCCGTTTCCTGGTCCTCCGGCTGGATTCATGCTCGTGGGGTTCGCCAGGGAATGGGCCTCATAACTTGGCCTGGCGTGCCCCGGGCCGGGGCCTGGATGAGGACCGGGTCCTGGATGCGGGTGCTGGGGGTGGGGATGGTGCGGATGTTGCCGGTAGGTCTCCAGGCGGGATAATTCATGGGGCTCCTGCTGATAGCAGGGCTGGTTGCTGTGGTAACCACCGCTGCGCTCACGGAAGGACTGCATCACTCTCTCCGTCTGTAGCCAGAGCAGGAAGGGGGGAGGTGAGGTGAGACAGGAAGGGGGAGGGAGGGGGGAGGGGTTAGGGGTTCTGATGACAGGAGTGAGGGAAAAAAGACAAGAAATTGTGAGGGTTAGAGCCTGGATTCATCCATTCTGCATTTCTAATTCTATCTTAATCAAAACCTCTTTAAAAACCATTGAAGATGATACGATTCAAACATACAAACACACACAGATGTAGATGCACGACTCATCTACTGGAGATGTTTCACCTGCAATATTCAATTAGTTGGTACAATTTGATTTCATCAATGATGCATGTTTTCGTTCGGCCAGGTTTGAAGAAACGGTTTGTGTGTGTAAGTGTGCGTTTGTGTAAGTGTGTGTGTGTGTGTGTGTAAAATGGCCCCTCAGCAGATCCAAGACCTGTTTAAGCCGTTCAAGATGGAGTTTCAGACATGCCATCCACTATCCTTTTCTTTCTTTTGGTTTTGGTATTTAAAAATAATAAGATATGTAAAATGTTTTGACAAAATCTTCAAATTAAGTTTCAGCGCACAACAACATTTACAAGCAGCTCATGGCTCTGCTCCGCTGGTCTGGAAACAGATGGTACCCACAAAAAAAGCCCATATTACTGTGCCAATGAAATCATGATGATAGGCGATTTAAAAAAAAAAAGTTGGACTATCCCTTTAAATTTGGTTGTTTTAGCCAAGATTATTCTACAATATATGTTTGCCCAACTATATTTGAGTTCCCTGTTAAGGGCCAACCATCAATGTTGGAATTCCTATTTATTCCCATATATTCTCCCCATGGAAAATTTCCAAATTTGAAAATTCCCAGAATTTTGCAACCTTAGTTAATACTCATATACAGTGTGTATTAGCCCTCTTATGCAGAGCGTTGCCATACGGCTCAATATTACTAAAAAGCAATGAAAATAAAACGTTTTACTGTTTAGTTGTAAAAATTGTGAAAAAATGAGCAGGAAATCTTGTTTTCTCTCCTTTTTACATGGCCTGACAAACATCTTCTGAACCTCCACGTCACATTTGTTGCAGTAAACCTGAATATTGCAATGCATTCTGGGTAAAAATTAGAAAAAACAAAGACAAGAACTTGCAGGTTCATATGGCAACGCTATGCAATAGAGGGTTAACACATTAAATAACATGACTGTAATTAAATAATGAAAACGAAACCTGCGGTTGTAAAACAGCAAAAGGACTAAATCACAGCTTTGCTGATCTCCATCACAGTTTTTGATCTAACATGAGGTTGTTCAGGCCTTATATATAGAAAAAGAGTGAGTCATGTGTTGGAATTTAATTACCTATTAAAAAAAAACAATAGTAATCATAACTATTATCTACATGTGTGTAACTCTGATAGAAGATTGAGTCCAAACAAGTGTTCACAGACTTCACAGCAGTAATTTGACCTCTGGAAAGCACCATATTATACTAATACTGCGCTTTTTATTCCTTCCTACACCTTTTTTTTGTCCATCCTACTTTGTCTGATGCATTATTCATAATGGTTTAGAATCAGATCTGATCCTGAGACTTAGCCCCTCTTTTCTAACCACTCAATTTATTACCCAAACAAACAACGTAAACCCCTGTTTTCTGCTCTAGTCTTTGATGCAGCATTTCATAAAAGCTTCAGCTGAGCCCCTCTTTCTTCTTCTTCTTCTTCCCTGTCTCCTTGCACAGATGCAAACTCCAATTTCCTCCAAGGGGAAGTGGGAAGTGTTAGTGTGTGTTTGCGTGTGTGTGTGTATGTGTGTGAGCTTTCAATTCACCAGTCGGGGTGTCACAGGAGTGTGGAAGCGTTGCCGTTTGCCGTGTTTGTTCCAGCGTCTAAATGCACGTGTCAGTGTTTTTTTTTTCTCCTGTAATCTTTTCGCCTGTGTGTGTGTGTGTGCGCTTGTGACACGGCGAGTGTGTGTTTATGCATTCATACAAAAGAAAGGTGGAGAGGAGGGGTAGAGGGAGAGAGCTGCTGCTCTATAAAAGGAACAGAGTCACCTGGAGACACAAGCCCTGAGCCTGTGTGTGTGTGTGTGTGTGTGTGTGTGTGTGTGTGTGTGTGTGTGTGTGTGTTATCCAGTTCCAGGACAATATCCTGGCATTCAACCCGCCCCAGGGACAATGGTGCATCCCACCGGATGCACAGTAGCATTATTCATCTCTAAAATGCTGTGTGTGTGTGTGTGTGTGTGTGTGTGTGTGTGAGGGACTGAGTGAGTGCAGGCCTGTTTATGCATGCAGGTACCCAGCTTTCGGCACACACACACACACACACTCACAAAACACACACACACACAAGCGGAACACGCCTATAGATTCCCTTGGAGATTCTCTGTCCTCCCTCCTACCTTCCTATCTCCTCTGCCTGCAGCCGTAACCCCCGGTGATGTGTGTGTGTGTGTGTGTGTGTGAGGACACTTGTTTACACAATGACCTAAATAAAATGCTTATAGGGGGCTGAGGGGGCTCGGGTCCGGTCAGACCGAGCTCGACGGATCGAGGGACGCCTTTTTTTTTTCTTTTTTTTTCCATTTCGGGAATCCGATGGCGTGTTTATCTGGAAGTTTCTGTCATCTTCTCCACAATAGCTTACGTCGGAGGATAATTAATTGGATTTTTCACCATTTGTGAGTCTCTTTGAGCAAACAACATAAAAAAACCCCAACTCTCTCTTCCCCAATCAATTTCCTTCCGTCGTCCCTGCTGCTGTCTCTCCTCTCTCTGTTCCTCCCTCACGTGTGTGTGTGGCGTCTACATTCTAATCACGTCTCCTCTGCACCTCCTCCTCCTCCCTTCTTCCACAGAGATCCCTGACATTGTGGAGGCTCTGCTGTATTTTGCGGATGCGGCTGACCCCTCTCCTGCCTCGGTGTGGGGTTCAGGGAGGAGCGAGGAGCACCGTCCAGTCCTCCTCCTCCTCCTCCTCGTCCTCCTCTATCCATCCACGTGTCCCTCCTATCGTTCTCTGTTCATTAGGTAACGTTTCCATCGATTCTGCTGCCGATGGAGCTCAGAAAGAGGCGGCGTGGAGCAGAAAAACACACACATCCCTCGCTGTCTTGTCTTTTGCATGCACACAGCGGCTGTTTTTTTTTTTTTAATGTTTTAGATCGGGGTGGAACTTGATTAAAAAAAATTATCCAATTAATCACATAACAACATTTGCTCCCAAAAACATTTATTTTCTGGAAGTGAATTTTAGTCGCTATCTGTAGCACATTTTAAACCTTATCTTCAACCACTGATAGTCGTCTACACTCAAATTCATCAGTGTTTCTGATGTTGACTTAAAATAAAATACCAAATAAACACAGGGTGTCTATTTAACCACCAGCCACCAGGTGTATATTTTGATAAATAAATCCCAGTTCCATTTAAACCTATGAGCTTTAACTGTCATTTTATGCTTCAAATAATACATATAAATGTTACTCATACAGCTGTTTTTATCTTTTCTAATGACATGATAGTAGACAACTTAGACAAAAGGTTTTAAGTACTTCCTGTCATGTGACGTCATCAACTTCCTGCTCCTTCCTTCCTTCTAAGAACATGAACAAACCCTCCCAAAAAGAGGTCATTTTATTTATATTATGACTTTCAACCCTGACGTGTATTTATCTATTTAATCATTCAAGTCTCTAGAATAATCACCCAAAAATAATTTTATACATGGGATAAATAGGTTTTTATTTATGGGAATATTCGTGCAAACAGCAACTATAACAGCCATTAAAATGCTATTTTCTTTAAAGAGAAGTACAAAATGAATACAAATGGATTGTTAATGACTCAATTGATATAATTATATGAAGTTTTCCGTGCTTAAATGTGTTAAAACGGGAAAGTTTTTCTTCAGTGCCTCGTTCCTGATGGAAAATGACGTTAAAGAACATAAATTCATAAATTCAGCGTCCAGCAGCTTTCATTGTCCTGAATCACCACATAGTGACTGACCAGCGTTCCGTGTTGTTTAGCATGAAAACTGCATTAAAACAAGTTAATATTTTAACGTGCTATTTACTCTGTAAATAATTAATCATAATTAACGCGTTAATGTTCCACCCCTAGTTTTAGACCTGATTTTCCTCTTTTTCTTGCGACAGATTCCACACAGCCTTATCTCCTCCTCTTATTTCATTGCCCTCTCTCTCTCTGGCCCTGTGCCGTGTCTGGAGAAACACAACAAGCCATCGGAGGTCTAATGGGAGGAAGAGTCAGCTGAAGGGGGGGAGGGCGGCTATGAGCGGAATCCAGAGCGATAGAATGATAAGTTCGAAGAGGAGGAGGAGGAGGAGGAGGAGAAGTGGGTACAGAGGACAGAGGAGGATAGATGATTTACTGAGTGGGCTTTTCAACACAGGCTCCTGGGAAATATGAGCTGCAGCGATCGCCACACACACATGCATGCTTTACACACACACACACACACACACACGGGGATGTACTGTATGAATGCAAAAATACGGTAGAACGTGCAGGAGCTTACGATGTGTTCAAGGTCCGTAATTAGCCAAACGCTTCACCTCCAAACAGACAAAACAGGAGCTGCCTGATGGGTGATTGATTACCACTTCACATCCTATCAAGGCAGCCGCCTTCATAACCAGCTTTTATTGTTGTTAAAGACCAAACCACACACACAGATCTGGATGTTTGTGTCCACGTTTTCCATGTGGAGGACGTGTCAACCATTGGAATGTGTCTGTCGGGGGTAGGGCTGCTCCATCGTGGAAAAAATGGGATTATTTTGGTTAATATTGAAATCACAATTATTCAAATAGTGACTTTGTGCTTTCGTTTGAGTTGATTAAGCAGATTTATTGTCACGTGGATATTATCTCATAGCAAATCTTGCACGTTATGTTGCTTATATCTCTTCTACTACTCGTTGGATTCCTTGAACCTAAAATGTTCATTCATATATGTATGAATATATATGTATTAAACTAGTTGACAGCATGTGTTTTTAATTTTGTACTGTACCATTTGGTTCAACTCCATTATATGATTTTTTGGAGATCAAAACTAAATTGCGATTAAAATTCAATTAATTGGTCGGGGGGCAGCCATGTGAATGTAAAGGGAAACTAGTCTGGGAGGAAGAGGAGGAAGAGGAGGGTGAATGTGATTGTTCTGCTGGAGGGTTCATAATGTGCAGAAGCTGCCACTGGTTACAGCCCCCCCTCATTCTTTTTTTATCCTCTCTCCCTCCCTTTCATCGCATCATCTTCAGAGGCAGCTTGAGATGGGATTTATCTTCTTCTGCTACACACACACACACACACACACACACACACACATAAAGAGACAGACAGCTTTCCTGTTCCACCAACTCTGGCTCTGAAGCACTTTCGCTTAGAATCGTCCTTTTCCTGCTCTCTGACAAACACACACATGCACAAAAAATACAGGCACATGCATAAAAACGGAGGCGTGTAGAACATCCTCAGTCATCCCCAGTTAACCCTCTATTACAGTGCTGGCATATGGCAGCAGCTACTTTATCTTAATTCTTCTAAAAAGCTGTGATATTAAATGTATGTTTTCACAGCAAGGTGTGAAAGGGGAGCTTTTATTTTGAAGGGCGTACGTTATGAGGTCACATGACCAGGATATCCTGTTTGTGGGCATCATTTTCATTGTCATTGTTTTTAATTATATCTAATATTTATGTGATTTTAAGAATAAAATTCAAAATGTCTGAGTAATATTTCATGCAATAGAGGGTTAATTACACACACACGCAAAAAAAAAACGGTTGCACTTCACCACCTGAATCGTCACAATACGCCTCACATACGGCAGAGCTCGGCTCGACAACGCGACAACACACTCGGAAATAACCCAAACACACCACGCTTCCCCCTCCCCTCTCCTCACACACACACACACACACTTCTTCTCACCACACACACACACACACACGCTGGCGTCTAACACCCCAGCTTAACACGCTGCGCTCCAGAATACCAGCCACCAGCCCCGCCTCTGCTCCCAATCAGCACCGCTGACATCCTCCTTTTTTCTAATTACAAACGCTTCACCCAGGCAGCGTTTCAGCCTTCCTCCTCCTCCTCTTCCTCCTCCTCCTCCTCCTCCTCCTCCTCCTCTTCCTCCTCCTCCTCCTCTTCCTCCTCCTCCTCCTCCTCCCCCTCAGAGGACGGTTTTGCCCTTTTACTTTGACGTCTGCCGGTCGGGCAGAAACCGGACGGACGGACGCGTCGTCGTCATCCTCTGCAGCGTCTGGTGGGTGGTTCTAACCCAGAGGGAGAGGCCGGGGGAGACGGAGGAAGCTAATATCTGCTCTGACATTTGTCAGTGTCGGGTTGTCATGACACAACGGCTGCAGGTCACGGGGGGTCAGCGGAGAGCCGGGCAACGTAGATTAGAGAAGGAGACGCAGGAGGAACGAAAAACCAGCTACAGGGGCTCAGATAGAGGGAGGAAATACTGGAGAGGGAGGCAGTTAGATGATAATAGGAATCAGGGCTGATGGATTAATCTGTCGATTATTGAGATGAATTATTGATTAGTTGTTTGGTTCATAAAACGTCAATCAATGTTGCCCAAAGCTGCAGATTCAACCTGAAAATTCAGGAGCTTCAGTAGTTTTAAACAGCTCCAGTTCACTATAAACACACGATTTATACTAAAGCCCTTGTAATAGATGTTATTTAATATTTAATAAGGCCCTTATGCTTATTATTAATGTTATTATACAGGGCTGCAGCTAATGACGATTGATTAATCTATCGATCATTGAAATGATTAATCGATTAGCTGTTGAAAAATGTTCCTTTTTTGGTTTAGACTAACGTGTTTAAGCCTCTAAATGAATGATGGAAGCTCAGATTATATTTAGCATTAGGTCTGATAGGGTAATCAATTATTAAAAGGAATAATTGATTAGTTGTTTGGTTGTACAGCTTATAAGTAGCTGAATAATGTTTTATGGAGGTTAATAAATCTTTAATTAGCTGCTGCTCTGATCCACAAGCTGCAAAAAGCAGATACAAGTAGATAAAGGATTAACAAGTACACAATAGTTAAAATTAAACTCAGTGAATGTGCAATTATAAGAAACTCAAGGCTTTTAGACTTTAGCACAGCTGCAACAATTAATCGATTAATCGATTAGTTGCTTGGTTCTTAAAATCCTAAAATGTCTTTTTTTTGTCCACAACCCAAAGATCATCAGTTTATTATTATAGAAGAATAAAGAAACCAGGAAATAATCAGAGAAGAGAAGCTGGAACCAGAGAATTTGGATGTTTGTTTCACAGTTAATGAGTTGGCGACTAATCGATTAATCGATTAACCGCTGCAGCTCTATCGAGTATATCGTTCATACACATCCATCATACATTTAACCATATTCTTCCATTTAAAAAACACTAAAAAATCAATTTGTAAAACACCTCTTTCCTCTGTCGCTGCCATCTGTTGTCTCCATCAGTTCAACTCGCTGTGATACACTGACACAACGTCTTCCAGAAACAAATTATATCACCCAAAGCATCTGAATAGAAATTAACCGTGTGTGTGTGTGTGTGTGTGTGTGTGTGTGTGTTGCTACCAGCTCCTCTCTCTACTCTGGTTTTAATCCAGTTTTCTCTTTTTGTTTTTTTGTTGTTTTGAGGTCGTCTGACTGATCTTTGAGTCTGAATCGGCTCAATAAGCATCTAAACCGGAGGAAATGGAGCCTTCCCCGGGTCAATCTGGCAAACCATTTTAGTTCTGTGAGGGAGACCAGTTAGTGTGTGTGTGTGCGTGTGTGTGCGTGTGTGTGTGTGTCTGTGGTTTTGGATGACTCATCGGCATTCACAGACATGGCTGTCTATTCCAGCGCTGATGAAGATGACATTCTAGACACAAATCTCTGCATGCACACACACACACATTACTCTAATCTTTAAACCTGGAAGAAGAGAACTCTGCACACACACACACACACACACACACACACACACTGCTGCGGCATCAGCATGAAAGAATAAATAAAGGTCAGGCGGATGCATCCGTTTTAGAATTTCTGTTCAGCTCTGAAAGTAAAGGCGATGTTCTCTCTTTATACCACAGAACAGCATCCTCTCTTTCTCTTTTCAGTGTTTTTTTTTTTACGGTAAAAATCTGATAAATTCATTTCGATAACTACGATCTTTACGTCCGATCGGCCGCCGCTGACCGACGGGGTCGTTGATGCGCCGCGACCTTTTGACGAGAGGCACAACTTCACGCCGGAGCCGCCGAGAAACAACAACAACAACAACAACAATGAGATGAGACAAAAAAAAAAGAAAAAGGGGGAGGTCTACGGTCGCCATGGCAACGGTAGAGCCACTCAGTCAAGTGAAAAAGCCTTGTGTATGCATGTGGCATGTGGAGAAATCACACGAGTAAACCTGAGGGAATACGTACTGGTGTCTGAGTGAGTGAGTGTGTATGGGGGGTTATTTTAGGCACACACACACACACACACACACACACACACACACACACACACACACACACACACACACACACACACACACACACACACACACACATATTCATTTAGCTGGACATGATGGACACTATGATGGTCACAAATGCACATCAATGGTGGACAGTAACTGCATATGATGGAGATTCATGCATAAAATGAGTCCAGTTATATACATATATAATTAGTACGTATATATATAATTAATTTATGCATTTATTTATTAATTATGTTTACTATTTTATCAATCAAATCAATTTTGTTGCTAATCTTTGAGATATCCAAGGCTCTAATCATCACAACGTCCCATTCTCCTGTCATTTATTATATGGAAAATAATAATATATATATATATTTTTAAATAAACTATAATTCAAATAGATAAACTGGCATTTAAAGGTTTAAAATCCTAAAAATGATTGAATGTTTGGTTGGAGATTTATGAAAAAGCAGTAAAAAATAATAATGTGTGATGATTTTATAGCGGTTTGTTTGTAAATGGATATTTTTTGGTGTCAAAAGGTTGAAAAATGTATGTGCATATAATAGAAACCTGTGCATAAAATAAATATTCATAAATTCTTGAGTCCATTCAAACATAAGATGTATTGTTTGTTTTTTAATCCTCAGAATTCACATAGGAAAAGTTCTGTCTTTATTATTATGCGTTCTTCAGTAGAAAAACGACTTAATAAACGTGATTCTAATGTCAAAAATACGTCATCTCTTCACAGATGTTATTTATTGAGCAGAAGAAACATTGATCAAGATAAATGTGATGTATTTTTGACGGTAGATTCCTGTTTGTAAGGTAATATTTGTACATTTACCCAAGAAATGCACTTAACCCTCAGTTTTGCATCCTTTCAACGCCTTTGTGGCAAAAATATCCAACAAACTGCTATAAAATCATTGTGCATCAATATATTAATCATAAATCTCTTAAAGAATTTCTTACCTGCTCAAAACGACCAAACATTCGGCCATTTTCAGGATTTAAAAACAACCAAAAGGTTCAACTAAAAAGAATTTCTGCAGAAATTCATAGCTATATGATCCCCAAACTGAGATGAAGTTGATATTTGAGCCAAATTAAGTCCTTGATGCGTAGAAATCGAAGAAGAAACTAATTAAATTGACTGAATTTCACATGAAAACGGACGTGTGCTTATCGATGGTCGCTGACATTTCAGACTCTCATGTACTTATTTGTGCTGCCCCCTGATTGTAGACGGTGACTTTCTCTTTGAGAGAATCGTTCTTTTGACAAGGTCCACATGGAGGATTTTCAGTTTTTTCCCCTTTGAAGAACTACATATTGATCGGTTTGTTCCACATAGAGAAGAGGAGGAGGACTCAGCTGTGGTCAGTGTTTCGCTATAATCCAGAGAAGCATCTGGAAGACGTGAGGTCACCGCTCCAGTCTACATATCTGTTTTTTTTTCATTTTTTCTCTGCTTTTACACAGCAGCGACACTGGGTCACTTTCCCCCTGAACAATGAGCTGGAGATGAGCATGTAGGCTGTGAAAGGACGAATCCTAAAGACCTATTTCTTTGAACGTCTTTCTCGCTCTTTTCCAGCTTTCGCAGCCTTGACCCAATAATCATCCGTCCCTCCCCTTCATCACCTCCTCCTCCTCTTCTTCCTCCTCCGCGTTATCTATCTCTCTTTTTTTTTTTCTTCCCGTCTTCCGTAGCGCGGTCACCTCCAATGGGCAGCTGCCGAGCTGCTGCCCTTTGAAGGACTAAACCTGGCTTTGTTGACATGGCAACGGAGCGACGAGACGGGCGGGGATGGAGGAGGAGGATGGGATGAGCGAGAGAAAATAACACACACACACAGGCAATCAAACACACACACACACGTCACATATGTTGTGTTTGTCTCCCTCCATAAGCAGCGAAGGTTGTCGTGGATACCTGGTCACATGACAGGAATCGGGGGAAAAAGAGGACTGATTGCTCATTAAATGGTGTGTGTGTGTGTGTGTTGCAAGTGTGTGTGTGTGTGTTGTGTGTGTGTGTGTGTGGGCAGGTGACTACAAACATGAATCAATTCCGTGCTCGTACATGGAAGCGTTTTACCGTGAAAGTGTGTGTGTGTGTGTGTGTGTGTGTGTGTGGGGGGGGGAACGGGGCTTGATGAGAGCTTTCGTGATCAAGCTTGACTGCCTGCAACGCCCCCGCAGAGTGTGTGTTTGTTCTTGTGTGTGTGTGTGTGTGTGTGTGTGTGAAGGCAGCGGTGGACTCCAGCTAACCTTCTAGGCTGCAGAGGCAGCGAGACACGCTGACCCTAAAGAAGAGGAACAAAGGGAGGCAGCGTTCCACGGTATCGACGACCTCAGATGTGCCCACACACACATTTTTTTTTTCCTTCTTTTTATTTGTCTCTCGCTCACACACACGCACACACGCACGCACACACACACACACACACACACACACACAGGGGAGTTGAGGTCCTGTAAAGTGGGCCGCAGAGCTACTTGGTATTCCGTCAGAATCCTCCGGCGAGGGAGCAACAAGAAAGCAGCGACGAGAGGGGGAAGACAAAAAGCTCGGCGTTTTTTATTTTATTTATGCTGCCGGACTGAAATCCAAGATGGATGCTTGTGTTTTTTGGTTTTGTTGTTCTGTGCCGTTTGTTTGTCCGTGATCAGATTTACAGAAAAACTACATCTGTTCCTGAAACACGAGGTCAAAGATGAACTTTTATTATATTTAAGGCCGGATCCCACACTGCTGTTCTAGTGTTCTAGTGGCTCCTGCTGGTCAATGGAATGTTAATAGTTGATTCATCCTGATAGATACAGCCACATATCGGTGGTTTTGCACCAATCCAATAAAACAATATCAGAATATATCATCAATATTCACATCAATATAATATTGATAGTTTCACTGAAGGTTTTGATATTGTTTTATTGCCCAGACCCAAAGATAATCAGTTTACTGTTATAGAGACTAAAGAAACCAGAGAATTTAGACATTTTCTTCTTAAATTATTAATCTTAAATTATTATTATCAATTATTTAAAAGTTGGCAACTAATCAATTAATCGACTCATTATTGCAGCTCCATCTGAAACCACGTTGATGGAGCGATCAGATTAAAACCTGCTGTAGATTTGATTTTCAGCTTAGTTATTGAAAACACTTTCTAAAACTAAAGTCTGTTTGTAGTAGAGCTACAACTCATGATGTTAACGAATTGATTATTAAAACGATGAATTGATTAGTTATTTGGTTCATAAATGGTGTAAAAGCTGAAGATTCAACCTAAAATGTCTTTTTTTTTTGCCCACAACCCAAAGATCATCAGTTTATTATTATAGAGACTAAAGAAACCAGGAAATAATCAGAGAAGAGAAGCTGGAACCAGAGAATTTGGACTTTTTCTCCTTAAAAATGACTCAAATTGATTAATTGATTATCAAAATAGTTGGTGATTAATGTAACAGTTGGCAACTAATCGATCGATTGACTAATCGTTGCAGCTCTATAGTTAAACGAATCAGAACTTCTCATATCTCGTGACCCATTTTGGTTTGGACCAGCAAAATCTCTAAAGTCGTCTCATTACTACACACACACACACACACACACACACACACACACACAGACACACACCTTGTAATGGGGTGGAGCGCTCCACTGGAGCAGAGGTAGCGGTGCTGCAGCAGGTTCTGCTGCATCTCGCCGTGTTTTCAGCCCATCCTGCTCATTTTCACACACATGCAAGTCCTCACACACATGTGCAATCACACACACACACACACACACACACTGATTTGCACCTGCTCCCTCTTTGTGCCACTCCGGTTCATCTAATTGATGAAGCCGTGTGGCTCCTGCTGTCTGATCCACACACTCGTCCTCTAAGTAAAAAAACCCGTCCTCCGCTGTCCTCTCCGTCTCCCTCGGCCTTTCCCCCTGCCCTGTGGCCACGATGCAGCTGCTTTTTGGCAGATCTGTGTGTGTGTGTGTGTGTGTGTTTTTGCGTGTGTGTGTGACCTTGTCTCAGGTTAGACCGGGGCTAGCACATTAAACCCACAGCCCGAAGCAGAGATTTATGGTGGTGATGAGCAGTCTCAGATGTTGACCTCTGCAGCCCGCGTGTCTATAAATAAGAAACGAGCGTCTTATTTTATGTAAAATTGTGCTAACGTCTTTCTTTCTTCTTCTTCTTCTTTTTTTTTATTCCCTCACAGCATCTCGCAGCATTAACATTCACCGGGGTGACTCACGTCTTTGACTTTTTTTTTTTTTCCCCCTCCAGCGCTCGTAATCGTTTCATATGGACGGAGCCAAACGTGTCCACGACAACATGCCACACACACACACACACACACACACACACACACGTTTAGTCTTAACAGCTCTCTGAGGTCCGGTTTTACGCGCCGGCAGCTTACACCAGTATTCACTTACAGTCCCTCGTGAAGCTGTGTGATAGTGCTGTTAAAGAGAAGGTGAAGACAATGGGAAGTAAAAGCCCTGCAGAGCTTTTAGAGCCTTTGGCTGGATGCTGGTTTGTTTATGGCTCTTTACTCCGTGGTTTCCGTCTACATTTAACAGCGTGTGCCGTTAATTCCCCGCTTGCAAAATTTGGTTTTCCCGGAGATTTACTGAACATTCCTGCATGACCTTCCTCAGATTTGTGAAAAGTTTGTAAAAGTCGTGGTCGTCGTTTCAAGAAAGTTCTGGGAAGGTTGATTGGAAATTATCCCGAAAGATGGTTTGTTGCACATAAGCATCTGGGAATTCTTCTTTGGAAACTGTTTGGGAAAAGGTCAGGCACTTCTCACAATAATTTAGGGATATTATGAGAGACTCAGTGGATTTCAGAGAATTTTGGGGTAAGAAATATTAAAGTAATGACCATCTTAAGATCGCGTGACCTGAAATTGTGGTTTTCATCTAAAATGATAGATCATCATAATTTGAAGCCTGACGAGTTCAGAAACTTCCGGGGAACGTTACCGGTGTTGGGAGTAATGCATTACAAAAGTAATAAATTACTTTAATGCATTCTGTTTTTTTGATATAAGGCATTATGGGAAAAATGGTAATATCTTACTCAGTAAAAATGTCAGTAATGTGCATTATAATGCGTTTTGAAGCGGCCGTTTTTTTGTTTTCTTCATGCAAATTTGCTAAAATCACAGAAAATCTAGACACATGCTCATTACTTTGTGAAACATAAGGATTTGAAGAACACTGTAGTGAAATGTGCTTTGTTTGCTCCACCTAAAGAAGTCCTGAATAGCAGCAGTAATTTAACATTTACAGAGGTGCCATAGTAACATGACGAGTGGAAATAAAACCATAAAATCACCAATCCTTGTTGTGACTATCAGCAATAATAACAAAGGTATAGAGCTGTATTTAGATCACCAGATCCATATTTCCAGTTATTTTGGTGAGAGTAACTTGAAGGAACTTGCCCAACACTGAACACTACCCCCAAATAATCAGAACATTTTAGGACTGTTTGGTTAAATGTATGATATTCAAAGAATAACGTAGGATCGTAACCAATTAGAAACCAAGAAGGGACATGCCGGCTCTCTCTCCTTCTCTTTCCTCCTCTTTTCTGCTGTTACCCGAGATCCTAGCTGGGGAATACTCGACTCCATCTGCAGACGCAGACAGGCCGACACGAAAAGGAGGCTAACCGCAGATACCCCGATGGCAGATAAGTGAAACGAGAGGAGGAGGAGACATTTGATCCGACGAAGGAACGGGGGGGGGAGGTCGGCGAGACGACGGGAAAGGGAGATCGGGAAGAAATGGAATGACGGGAGGAGAGAAAATAGGATAGGAGAGAAGGGAGCAGGTTAGAGGAGGGATGTGAAGAGAGGGTGTCGAGTACATGAGGGAGAAAAAGGAGGAGGAGGAGGCGAGATCGGGGGCACGGAGATGGATTGAAGCTGCAAGATCAAGGCAGATGTGAGGGAGGAGGAGGAGGAGGAGGAGGGGGATGGAGAGATGCAGGGAGGAGAGGAGAAAACGGAGATCGTTATCACGGGGCCGTGCTGCCCATCGATTCGCGTTAGTGTCTCCGAAGCCGGTGAAAATAACGACTCTCCAGACGCCCGGGCGCACGGCGCCTGCACACGGATGTGCACGTCTGTTGTGTCACCATATGGCATGTTTGATGTCGGCGTGAATAAGATCAAAAATAGGAAGTGGCTGGCAGACAGATGACAAAGTTACAACACTTTGTAGGAGAGAAAGACAGGAAGAATAAAAAAAAAAAACAGATTGGAGGAAGATAAAAACAGATTGCGGGGAGCGACCGGCAGACTGTGTCGGAGCGAGTGATGGAAAAACAGGAAAAGAAGTGATGGCGCTGTGACGTCTCTCACTCTGCTACTGACACGTCTATCGGTCACTTCTCACAGGTGGATGGAGACAGACAAACTCTCTCTCTCCCCCTTTTCTCATCCATTCCCCTTTTTTTTCTGCTGTCGGAGCGAGTGATGGAAAAAGAGGAAAAGAAGTGATGGCGCTGTGACGTCTGGGGTTGATTCGCCTCTATCAGTCACTTCTTACAGGTGGACAAAGAGGGAAAAACTCCTTTTCTTCCTCTTTTCTCATCCATCCCCCTTTTTTTTCTTTCTTCTTCTTCAGCATGTGTGGGAGCGAGTGATGGGAAAAGGGTAAAAGAAGTGATAGCGCCGTGACATATGCCTCTCTCTCTCCCACTGACACATCTATCGGTCACTTCTCACAGTTGGATGAGGACAGGCAAACTCTCTCTTCCTATTTTTTTTCCTTCTTCTCCAGCATGTGTCGGAGCGAGTGATGGGGGAAAAGAAGCGATGGCGCTGTGACGTCTTGGGGTGATATGTCTCTCACTCTCACGTCTCACGTCTATCGGTCACTCACAGGTGGATGAAGACAGGCAAACTCTCTTCCTCTTCTTCTTTTCTCATCCATCCCCCCTTTTTTTCTTCTTCTCCAGCATATGCTGGAGCGAGTGATGTAAAAAGAAGTGATGGCGCCGTGACGTCTGGGGCGATTCGCCTCTCTCTCTCCTACTGACACATCGGTCACTTCTCACAGGTGGATGAAGACAGACAAACTCTTTTCCTCTTCCTCTTTTCTCATCCATTCCTCCTTCTCCGGCATGTTCTGGAGCGAGTGATGGAAAAAGAGGAAAAGAAGTGATGGCGCCGTGACGTCTGGGGCGATTCGCCTCTCACTCTCCTACTGACACGTCTATCAGTCACAGGTGGATGAAGAGAGACAAACTCTCTCCTCTTCCTCTTTTCGTATCCAATCCCCCTTCTTTTTTTTTCTTCTCCAGCATGGAGCGAGTGATGGGGGGAAAGAGAAAAGAAGTGATAGCGCTGTGACATCTGGGTTTGATTCCTAGTCTCACACTACCCGTCATGTCTATTGGTCATTTATCACAGGTAGATAAAGGGAGATGAACTCCTCTTCCTCTTCCTCTTCTTCTTCTTCTTTCCTCATCCATCCCCCTTTTGTCTTTTTCTTTTTGTCCAGCATGTGGCGCAGTGTGATGGTGATGGTGACGGTGGTGTGTGTGTGTGTGTGTCGCCAGGGACCAGGCAAGTGTGAATATGGCGGTGGAACTCTGCCAAATGCTCAGGAGTGAAGGGGGGGAGAGGAGGGAGGAGGAGAAAAGAGAGAGAAATGAAGAGGAGGTGGAGGAGGAGATGAAGAGGAGAGGGGGAAGACTCCATCCTTTGTTCTTCCTTGATGAAAGGAGGAATTGGATCCTGTACTCCCACTCTTCGCTTTCTCTCCCAGTGATGAGCCTTGATGTGTTGGGGTGAGCGAGCGAGCAGGAGGGACACACACACACACACACATGCGCCGCCGCCTTATTCCACTCAACTAAGACCCAAATGACTCCTCGCTCACTAATTAAACTTTAATCTCCAATAGCGCGCAAATTACCTGCCACGCAACTGAGTGCCGAACTACAGGGAAACAGATAGAGAGAGAGGGAGGGATGGAGGGATGGAGTGAAGGTCACTCTACCTGCAGGAGGATAAGAAAAATCCCCCGTTTCTGTCTCTGCTATCTCCTCTGTCATCACTTTGTGTTTGTGCGTCTTCAAATGAGCAGGGTTATGCCTACGTGTGTGTGTGTGTGTGTGTGTGTGTGTGTGTGTGTGTGTGTGTGTGTGTGTGTGTGTGTGTGTGTGTGTGTGTGTGTGTGTGTGTGTGTGTGTGTGTGTGTGTGTGTGTGTGTGTGTGTGTGTGTGTGTGTGTAAATGCTCAATCTATATGTATTTCTATAGCACCTTTCTTAGTCTTCTGCTTAAATCGCTTTACGCTGCATCAGTGTTATTTTTGTTGGCATATATTAGTTTTAGTCATATTTAGATAAATAGTATTGTTTGTTTTAGTCTAGTTTTAGTCAAAGAAAATCCAAAGTACTTCAGTCTAGTTTCAGTCAACGATAATCCAAAGTATTTTAGTTTTAGTTAAAGAAAATCTAAAGTATTTTAGTTTTAATCAATGATAATCCAAAGTATTTTAGTTTTAGTTAAAGAAAATCTAAAGTATTTTAGTTTTGATCAACGATAATCCAAAGTACTTTACTTTTAATCAACAATAATCCAAAGTATTTTAGTTTTAATCAACGGTAATCCAAAGTATTTTAGTCTAGTTTTATTTAAAGAAAACCTAAAGTACTTCAGTCTAGTTTCAGTCAACGATAATCCAAAGTATTTCAGTTTTAGTCAATAGTCTTCTTTAGTTTTTGACAGCAGGTTGATAGTAATAATAGTTAATTTGGTCAAACCAATAGATTCATTTTAGTCTTTTTCTCAAGTTTTTTATCTTCTATATTTCAGGTAGAAATTCAGTTATTGAAACGTGTTAAATGACGATTGATTGGCAGCAGTTTTACCAGAGAAGCACTCGCTGCGTCGCTGCATTTAGTGCCGACAGCACTGATAAATGCTACTCAAAAAAATGTGTGTTACTTTCATCAGTCAGTGGTTAAACGGCCTTGACTTCGTCTCGTCTTCGTCTCGTCATGAACAAAACCGTCGTTGACGACTATGATTCGCCTGCCGACATTAACGCTGTGCTACATGTCGACGTTCGCCCTTTCACACACAGTTAAACCTGCTGGCTGCAGCTGTTAAACCCCGCTGGCTGCGGCTGCCACCTGCTCATCAGGCTCTAATCTGATCACGGCAGCATCTCACCGAGGACACGGTGGACAGGTGGAGCCGGGATCGAACCACCGATCCACCGATTAGTGGACGAGCTGCTCTACCTACTCCTGAACCACTGCCACAGCTGTGTGTAAATGGGACACACACACACACACACACACACTCACCAGTCAGCATTCACTCTCTCAGCTGAATTATCTCAAACACACACACACACACACACACATATATAGTTGATGCTATAGAAAGGTCCTCTCATCCTCCTCTGCTTGGCCTGGTTCCCATCTCTCTCTCACAGCTTCTGCTAGGACACGTACACACACACTCATGTACACACACACACACACACACCGCGCCATTTTGTACCACACAGCAGAGGGCATCAAAGCTGTGTGTGTGTGAGTGAGTCTGTGTGTGTGTGTGTGTGTCACATGGTTAATCACAAAGAACTAATGATAATTACCACCATTTTCCTACCTGCCCCTTTCCAAGCCTGACGCTCAGGTTGTGTGTGTGTGCGTGTGTGTGTGTGTGTAGCCTCTGGCGAGCAAAAAAAAAAAAAAACTACCGAATCTCAGAACCAGCCCAACAAGTCATCATGGGCTGCAGCCTCCGTTCTCCTCTCAGCAGCAGAGGAGGAAACCGACGCCTGTTTATCCGCCCGTCGAGGTCGTTGAGGACAAGGAAATGAAAACTGGTGAATTCTATGCAAATGAGCAGCGACTCTGCCACTTCGCTCGCCGCCTAAAGCTCTGACTAATTTGCAGTTTGGATGCTTTTCTTTTGAACGCATGACGGCGTTTTCGATTTTACCGCCCATTTGTCGGGTTAGACGAGCAGAACCGCAATGTTTAGGTCGCGCTTCTATTAGAAAAGTTGGAGGAAAAAAAATACAAAACTGCTCGGATGCAATATTATACCAACAGTTTGTCAAATGTCTCAAACATTTCTGGTCCTATATCTGCTATATCTGAATATAGATGTCTTATTTTTTTCTTTTAACAGTCCACAACATGAAGATATTCAGTTTTTGTAGAACCCAGAAGCTAAAAATCGAAGAATTTCTGCATTTCTTATTAAAACATGCTGCGAATCAGACTTTTTGAATTGATTAATCGACAGTTTTAGCAGTAATAAATACAGAATCCTGATGTTTTCCAGTTTGTAATTGCAGCTTTTCAGGCAATCAACTAATTGATTAATTGACTAATCGTTGCAGCGCTGCAATAATGAGAATAAACTGATGATAGTTACACAATAACACAATATTCGCTGTCGCTTTTCCAGAGTAGAAAGTGTGTTTTTAATTGTAGCCGTGCATGAAATATCTCCTAGTTTCTAAAATCTGAACCACACAACAACTGCAAAACAACGAATCCATAATCAGGCTTTTCTGACGATCAGCTAATTAATGAATCGACTAATAGCTGCAGCTCCACGATCATCCAATAATGAGAATAAGCTGAGGATACTGGCGTTTTATCTCAAGTTTTACCACAAAAACACAATATTTCCTCTGATTTTTCTTTTTTTTTTACCAGAAAATTTTGTAGTTTGAGCTGTGTTTGAACCTTTGCATTTGTCTAAAACAGCCCTTTAATACGTAAATTGTTTTAAAAATCACCAAACCTCTTAAATACTCTTAAATATAATTTCAATATATTTAAAACAACCAAAATTGGGTCATAATAAAATATAATACGATTAAATTTCTTTCCAGTACAAGAAACTCTCTAAAACTACTTAAGTAATTAATAATTGTGTAAATATCTTTATAATGAGAAGTAAAACTACTCTTCAAAACATCTATAATATATTTATTTTAAAAAAGATTAATTGTCATTAAAAACAGTTCCTTTTCTGGTGTGCACCAAAGGTTTTTGGTAGATTTCCTTCTGTTTTTTTTGGTATTTTTATGACATAAGTCACATGTGGTCACATGATCACTGGGAACCTTTAAATAGACAAAACCTGGATTCAATTA